>CP114482.1:28107776-28707776 GCA_027186245.1 Coriaria nepalensis
CATAAGTTGCAATTAATCTATTGAAGACAACAATGCATTATTTTAGCCTTAAAAAGCATATCATTCAGTCTTTTCATATCATTAAATTGTTTGGAAGCACTTCGAACCAATTCTATTTGTGCATTTGCGACACAACTTTCATACATAACTTGCAATTGATCTATTAAAGGCAACTTTGCATTTTTTTAGCCTGAAAGTCATATTTTTGCGTTTTTTTAGTCAGTAAATCATTCTAAATCACTTCGAATAAAATTCGGCCTTTAAACATGACTTTCGTGCATAACTTGCAGTTGATCTATTGAAGGCAACAATGCATTTGTTTAGCGTTAAAGTCATGTCAATGAGTCTCTTCTAGTCGTTAAATCATTCTAAATTAAGTCGAACGAATTCTATTTTCGCCTTTCAAACATGATTTTATTACATAACTTGCAATTAATCTATTGAAGACAACAATGCATTTGTTTAGCCTTAAAATCATGTCATTCAGTCTTTTCATATCATTAAATTGTTTGGAAGCACTTCGAACCAATTCTATTTGTGCATTTGCGACAAGACTTTCATACATAACTTGCAATTGATCTATTGAAGGCAACTATGCATTTTTTTAGCCTTAAACTCATATTATTGGGTCTCTTTTAGTCAGTAAATCATTCTAAATCACTTCGAATGAAATTCGGCCTTTAAACATCACTTTCGTGCATAACTTGGAGTTGATCTATTGAAGGCAAAAATGCATTTGTTTGGCCTTAAAGTCATGTCAATGAGTCTCTTCTAGTCGTTAAATCATTCTAAATTAAGTCGAATGAATTCTATTTTCGCCCTTCAAACATGATTTTATTACATAACTTGCAATTAATCTATTGAAGACAACAATGCATTATTTTAGACTTAAAAAGCATATCATTCAGTCTTTTCATAGCATTAAATTGTTTGGAAGCACTTCGAACTAATTCTATTTGTGCATTTGAGACACGACTTTCATACATAACTTGCAATTGATCTATTGAAGGCAACTTTGCATTTTTTGAGCCTTAAAATCATATTTTTGCGTCTCTTTTAGTCAGTAAATCATTCTAAATCACTTCGAATGAAATTAAGACTTTAAACATGACTTGCGTGCATAACTTGGAGTTGATCTATTGAAGGCAAAAATGCATTTGTTTAGCCTTAAAGTCATGTTAGTGAGTCTCTTCTCGTCGTTAAATCATTCTAAATTAAGTCGAACGAATTCTATTTTCGCCTTCAAACATGATTTTCTTACATAACTTGCAATTAATCTATTGAAGACAACAATTCATTATTTTAGCCTTAAAAAGCATATCATTCAGTCTTCTCATATCATTAAATTGTTTGGAAGCACTTCGAACCAATTCTATTTGGGCACTTCAGACACGACTTTCATACATAACTTGCAATTGATCTATTGAAGGCAACTATGCATTTTTTTAGCCTTAAAGTCATATTATTGTGTCTCTTTTAGTTAGTAAATCATTCTAAATCACTTTGAATGAAATTCGGCCTTTAAACACGACTTTCGTGCATAACTTGCAGTTGATGTATTAAAGGCAACAATGCATTTGTTTAGCCTTAAGGTCTTGTCAATGAGTCTCTTCTAGTCGTTAAATCGTTCTAAATTAAGTCGAACGAATTCTATTTTCGCCCTTCAAAAATGATTTTATTACATAACTTGCAATTAATCTATTGAAGACAACAATGCATTATTTTAGCCTTAAAAAGCATATCATTTAGTCTTTTGATATCATTAAATTGTTTGAAAGCACTTCGAACCAATTCTATTTGTGCATTTGAGACACGACTTTCATACATAACTTGCAATTGATCTATTGAAGGCAACTATGCATTTTTTTAGCCTTAAAGTCATATTATTGTGTCTCTTTTAGTTAGTAAATCATTCTAAATCACTTTGAATGAAATTCGGCCTTTAAACATGACTTTCGTGCATAACTTGCAGTTGATCTATTGAAGACAAAAATGCATTTGTTTAGCCTTACAGTCATGTTAATGACTCTCTTCTAGTCGTTAAATCATTCTAAATTAAGTCGAACGAATTCTATTTTCGCCCTTCAAACATGATTTTCTTACATAACATACAATTAGGCTATTGAAGACAACAATGCATTATTTTAGCCATAAAAAGCATATCATTCAGTCCTTTCATATCACTTAATTGTTTTGAAGCACTTCGAACCAATTCTATTTTTGCATTTAAGACACGACTTTCATGCATAACTTGCAATTGATCTATTGAAGGCAACAAAGCATTTTTTTGGCCTTAAAGTCATATTTTTGCGTCTCTTTTAGTCAGTAAATCATTCTAAATCACTTCGAATGAAATTCGGCCTTTAAACATCACTTTTGTGCATAACTTCCAGTTGATGTATTGAAGGCAACAATACATTTGTTTAGCCTTAAAGTCATGTCGATGAGTCTCTTCTACTCGTTAAATCATTCTAAATTAAGTCAAAGGAATTCTATTTTCGCCCTTCAAACATGATTTTATTACATAACTTGCAATTAATCGATTGAAGACAACAATGCATTATTTTAGCCTTAAAAAGCATATCATTTAGTCTTTTCATATCATTAAATTGTAAGGAAGCACTTCGAACCAATTCTATTTATGCATTTGCGACATGACTTTCATACATAACTTGCAATTGATCTGTTGAAGGCAACTATGCATTTTTTTTGCCTTAAAGTCATATTATTGCATGTCTTTTAGTCAGTAAATCAATCTAAATCACTTCGAATGAAATTCGGCCCTTAAACATGACTTTCGTGCATAACTTGCAGTTGATCTATTGAAGGCAACAATGCATTTGTTTAGCCTTAAAGTCATGTCAATGAGTCTCTTCTAGCCGTTAAATCATTCTAAATTAAGTCGAACGAATTCTATTTTCGCCCCTCAAACATGATTTTCTTACATAACTTGCAATTAATCTATTGAACACAACAATTCATTATTTTAGCCTTAAAAAGCATATCATTGAGTCTTCTCATATCATTTAATTGTTTGGAAGCACTTCGAACCAATTCTATTTGTGCATTTGAGACACGACTTTCATACATAACTTGCAATTGATCTATTGAGGGCAACTATGCATTTTTTTAGTCTTAAAGTCATATTATTGCGTCTCTTTTAGTCAGTAAATCATTCTAAATTACTTCGAATGAAATTCGGCCCTTAAACATGACTTTCGTGCATAACTTGCAGTTGATCTATTGAAGGCAACAATGCATTTGTTTAGCCTTAAAGTCATGTCAATGAGTCTCCTCTAGTTGTTAAATCATTTAAAATTAAGTCGAACGAATTCTATTTTCGCCCTTCAAACATGATTTTCTTACATAACTTGCAATTAATCTATCGAAGACAACAATTCATTATTTTAGCCTTAAAAAGCATGTCATTCAGTCTTCTCATATCATTAAATTATTTAGAAGCACTTCGAACCAATTCTATTTGTGCATTTAAGACACGACTTTCTTACATAACTTGCAATTGATCTATTGAAGGCAACTATGCATTTTTTTTGCCTTAAAGTCATATTATTGCGTCTCTTTTACTCAATAAATCTTTCTAAATCACTTTGAATGAAATTCGGCCTTTAAACACGACTTTCGTGCATAACTTGCAGTTGATGTATTGAAGGCAACAATGCATTTGTTTAGCCTTAAGGTCTTGTCAATGAGTCTCTTCTAGTCATTAAATCATTCTAAATTAAGTCGAAGGAATTCTATTTTCGCCCTTCAAAAATGATTTTATTACATAACTTGCAATTAATCTATTGAAGACAACAATGCGTTATTTTAGCCTTAAAAAGCATATCATTCAGTCTTTTCATATCATTAAATTGTAAGGAAGCACTTCGAACCAATTCTATTTGTGCATTTGCGACACGACTTTCATACATAACTTGCACTTGATCTGTTGAAGGCAACTATGCATTTTTTTAGCCTTAAATTCATATTTTTGCGTCTCTTTTAGTTAGTAAATCATTCTAAATCATTTCGAATAAAATTCGGCCTTTAAACATGACTTTCGTGCATAACTTGGAGTTGATCTATTGAAGGCAAAAATGCATTTGTTTAGCCGTAAAGTCATGTCAATGAGTCTCTTCTAGCCGTTAAATCATTCTAAATTAAGTCGAACGAATTCTATTTTCGCCCTTCAGACATGATTTTATTACATAACTTGCAATTAATCTATTGAAGACAACAATGCATTATTTTAGCCTTAAAAAGCATATCATTCAGTCTTTTCATATCATAAATTGTTTGGAAGCACTTCGAACCAATTCTATTTGTGCATTTGAGACACGACTTTCATACATAACTTGCAATTGATCTATTGAAGGCAACTATGCATTTTTTTTAGCCTTAAAGTCATATTTTTTGCGTCACTTTTAGTCAGTAAATCATTCTAAATCACTTCGAATGAAATTCGGCCTTTGAACATGACTTTCGTGCATAACTTGGAGTTGATCTATTGAAGGCAAAAATGCATTTGTTTAGCCTTAAAGTCATGTCAATGAGTCTCTTCTAGTCGTTAAATCATTCTAAATTAAGTCGAACGAATTCTATTTTCGCCCTTCAAACATGATTTTATTACATAACTTGCAATTAGGCTATTGAAGACAACAATGCATTTTTTTAACCTTAAAAAGCATATTATTCAGTCTTTTCATATCATTAAATTGTTTGGAAGCACTTCGAACCAATTCTATTTGTGCATTTGCGACACGACTTTCATACATAACTTGCAATTGATCTATTGAAGGCAACTATGCATTTTTTTAGCCTTAAAGTCATATTTTTGCGTCTCTTTTAGTCAGTAAATCATTCTAAATCACTTCGAATGAAATTCGGCCTTTAAACATTACTTTCGTGCATAACTTGGAGTTGATCTATTGAAGGCAAAAATGCATTTGTTTAGCCTTAAAGTCATGTCAATGAGTCTCTTCTAGCCGTTAAATCATTCTAAATTAACTCGAACGAATTCTATTTTCACCCTTCAAACATGATTTTATTACATAACTTGCAATTAATCTATTGAAGACAACAATGCATTATTTTAACCTTAAAAAGCATATCATTCAGTCTTTTGATATCATTAAATTGTTTAGAAGCACTTCGAACCAATTCTATTTGTGCATTTGAGACACGACTTTCATACATAACTTGCAATTGATCTATTGAAGGCAACTATGCATTTTTTTAGCCTTAAAGTCATATTTTTGCGTCTCTTTTAGTCAGTAAATCATTCTAAATCACTTCGAATGAAATTCGGCCTTTAAACATCACTTTCGTGCATAACTTGGAGTTGATCTATTGAAGGCTAAAATGCATTTGTTTAGCCTTAAAGTCATGTCAATGAGTCTCTTCTAGTCGTTAAATCATTCTAAATTAAGTCGAACGAATTCTATTTTCTCCCTTCAAACATGATTTTATTACATAACTTGCAATTAGGCTATTGAAGACAACAATGCATTGTTTTAGCCATAAAAAGCATATCATTCAATCTTTTCATATCGTTAAATTGTTTGGAAGCACGTCGAACCAATTCTATTTGTGCATTTGAGACACGACTTTCATACATAACTTGCAATTGATCTATTGAAGGCAACTATGCATTTTTTTAGCCTTAAAGTCATATTTTTGCGTCACTTTTAGTCAGTAAATCATTCTAAATCACTTCCAATGAAATTCGGCCTTTGAACATGACTTTCGTGCATAACTTGGAGTTGATCTATTGAAGGCAAAAATGCATTTGTTTAGCCTTAAAGTCATGTCAATGAGTCTCTTCTAGTCGTTAAATCATTCTAAATTAAGTCGCACGAATTCTATTTTCGCCCTTCAAACATGATTTTATTACATAACTTGCAATTAGGCTATTGAAGACAACAATGCATTTTTTTAGCCTTAAAAAGCATATTATTCAGTCTTTTCATATCATTAAATTGTTTGGAAGCACTTCGAACCAATTCTATTTGTGCATTTGCGACACGACTTTCATACATAACTTGCAATTGATCTTTTGAAGGCAACTATGCATTTTTTTAGCCTTAAAGTCATATTTTTGCGTCTCTTTTAGTCAGTAAATCATTCTAAATCACTTCGAATGAAATTCGGCCTTTAAACATTACTTTCGTGCATAACTTGGAGTTGATCTATTGAAGGCAAAAATGCATTTGTTTAGCCTTAAAGTCATGTCAATGAGTCTCTTCTAGCCGTTAAATCATTCTAAATTAAGTCGAACGAATTCTATTTTCGCCCTTCAAACATGATTTTATTACATAACTTGCAATTAATCTATTGAAGACAACAATGCATTATTTTAACCTTAAAAAGCATATCATTCAGTCTTTTGATATCATTAAATTGTTTAGAAGCACTTCGAACCAATTCTATTTGTGCATTTGAGACACGACTTTCATACATAACTTGCAATTGATCTATTGAAGGCAACTATGCATTTTTTTAGCCTTAAAGTCATATTTTTGCGTCTCTTTTAGTCAGTAAATCATTCTAAATCACTTCGAATGAAATTCGGCCTTTAAACATCACTTTCGTGCATAACTTGGAGTTGATCTATTGAAGGCTAAAATGCATTTGTTTAGCCTTAAAGTCATGTCAATGAGTCTCTTCTAGTCGTTAAATCATTCTAAATTAAGTCGAACGAATTCTATTTTCTCCCTTCAAACATGATTTTATTACATAACTTGCAATTAGGCTATTGAAGACAACAATGCATTGTTTTAGCCATAAAAAGCATATCATTCAATCTTTTCATATCGTTAAATTGTTTGGAAGCACGTCGAACCAATTCTATTTTTGCATTTAAGACACGACTTTCATACATAACTTGCGATTGATCTACTGAAGGCAACTATGCATTTTTTTAGCTTTAAAGTCTTATTATTGCATCTCTTTTAGTCATTAATTTTTCTAAATCACTTCGAATGAAATTCGGCCGTTAAACATGACTTTCGTGCATAACTTGCAGTTGATCTATTGAAGGCAACAATGCATTTGTTTAGCCTTAAAGTCATGTCAATGAGTCTCTTCTAGTCGTTAAATCATTCTAAATTAATTCCAACGAATTCTATTTTCGCCCTTCAAAAATGATTTCATTACATAACTTGCAATTAATCTATTGAAGACAACAATGCATTTTTTTAGCCTTAAAAAGCATAGTATTCAGTCTTTTCATATCATTAAATTGTTTGGAAGCACTTCGAACCAATTCTATTTGTGCATTTGCGACACGACTTTCATACATAACTTGCAATTGATCTATTGAAGGCAACTATGCATTTTTTTAGCCTTAAAGTCATATTTTTGCGTCTCTTTTAGTCAGTAAATCATTCTAAATCACTTCGAATGAAATTCGGCCTTTAAACATTACTTTCGTGCATAACTTGGAGTTGATCTATTGAAGGCAAAAATGCATTTGTTTAGCCTTAAAGTCATGTCAATGAGTCTCTTCTAGTCGTTAAATCATTCTAAATTAAGTCGAACGAATTCTATTTTGGCCCTTCAAACATGATTTTATTACATAACTTGCAATTAATCTATTCAAGACAACAATGCATTGTTTTAGCCATAAAAAGGATATCATTCAATCTTTTCATATCATTAAATTGTTTGGAAGCACTTCGAACCAATTGTATTTGTGTATTTGCGACACGACTTTCATACATAACTTGCAATTGATCTATTCAAGGCAACTATCCATTTTTTTAACCTTAAAGTCATATTATTGCGTCTCCTTTAGTCAGTAAATCATTCTAAATCACTTCGAATGAAATTCGGCCTTTAAACATCACTTTCGTGCATAACTTGGAGTTGATCTATTGAAGGCAAAAATGCATTTGTTTAGCCTTAAAGTCATGTCAATGAGTCTCTTCTAGTCGTTAAATCATTCAAAATTAAGTCGAACGAATTCTATTTTCGCCCTTCAAACATGATTTTATTACATAACTTGCAATTAATCTATGGAAGACAACAACGCATTATTTTATCCTTAAAAAGTATATCAGTCAGTCTTTTCATATCATTAAATTGTTTGGAAGCACTTCGAATCAATTCTATTTGTGCATTTGAGACACGACTTTCATACATAACTTGCAATTGATCTATTGAAGGCAACTATGCATTTTTCTAGCCTTAAAGTCATATTTTTGCGTCTCTTTTAGTCAGTAAATCATTCTAAATCACTTCGAATGAAATTAAGCCTTTAAACATGACCTTCGTGCAAAACTTGCAGTTGATCTATTGAAGGCAACAATGCATTTGTTTAGCCTTAAAGTCATGTCAATGAGTCTCTTCTAGTCGTTAAATCATTCTAAATTAAGTCGAACGAATTCTATTTTCGCCCTTGAAACATGATTTTATTACATAACTTGCAATTAGGCTATTGAAGACAACAATGCATTGTTTTAGCCATAAAAAGCATATCGTTCAATCTTTTCATATCATTAAATTTTTTGGAAGCACTTCGAACCAATTCAATTTGTGCATTTGCGACACGACTTTCATACATAACTTGCAATTGATCTATTGAAGGCAACTATGCATTTTTTTAGCCTTAAAGTCATATTATTGGGTCTCTTTTGGTCAGTAAATCATTCTAAATCACTTCGAATGAAATTCGGCCTTTAAACATCACTTTCGTGCATAACTTGGAGTTGATCTATTGAAGGCAACAATGCATTTGTTTAGCCTTAAAGTCATGTCAATGAGTCTCTTCTAATCGTTAAATCATTCTAAATTAAGTTGAACGAATTCTATTTTCGCCCTTCAAACATGATTTTATTACATAACTTGCAATTAATCTATTGAAGACAACAATGCATTATTTTAGCCTTAAAAAGCATATCATTCAGTCTTTTCATATCATTAAATTGTTTGGAAGCACTTCGAACCAACTCTATTTGTGCATTTGAGACACGACTTTCATACATAACTTGCAATTGATCTATTGAAGGCAATTATGCATTTTTTTAGCCTTAAAGTCATATTTTTGCGTCTCTTTTAGTCAGTAAATCATTCTAAATCACTTCGAATGAAATTAATCCTTTAAACATGACTTCCGTGCATAGCTTGCAGTTGAACTATTGAAGGCAACAATGCATTTGTTTAGCCTTAAAGTCATGTCAATGAGTCTCTTCTAGTCGTTAAATCATTTTAAATTAAGTCGAACGAATTCTATTTTGGCCCTTCAAACATGATTTTATTACATAACTTGCAATTAATCTATTGAAGACAACAATTCATCTTTTTAGCCTTAAAAAGCATATTATTCAGTCTTTTCATATCATTAAATTGTTTGGAAGCACTTCGAACCAATTCTATTTGTGCATTTGAGACACGACTTTCATACATAACTTGCAATTGATCTATTGAAGGCAACTATGCATTCTTTTAGCCTTAAAGTCATATTATTGCGTCTCTTTTAGTCTGTAAATCATTCTAAATCACTTCGAATGAAATTCGGCCTTTAAACATCACTTTCGTGCATAACTTGGAGTTGATCTATTGAAGGCAACAATGCATTTGTTTAGCCTTAAAGTCATGTCAATGAGTCTCTTTTAGTCGTTAAATCATTCTAAATTAAGTCGAACGAATTCTATTTTCGCCCTTCAAACATGATTTTATTACATAACTTGCAATTAGGCTATTGAAGACAACAATGCATTGTTTTAGCCATAAAAAGCATATCGTTCAATCTTTTCATATCATTAAATTGTTTGGAAGCACTTCGAACAAATTCAATTTGTGCATTTGAGACACGACTTTCATACATAACTTGCAATTGATCTATTGAAGGCAACTATGCATTTTTTCAGCCTTAAAGTCATATTATTGCGTCTCTTTTAGTCAGTAAATCATTCTAAATCACTTCGACTGAAATTCGGCCTTTAAACATCACTTTCGTGCATAACTTGGAGTTGATCTATTGAAGGCAAAAATGCATTTGTTTAGCCTTAAAGTCATGTCAATGAGTCTCTTCTAATCGTTAAATCATTCTAAATTAAGTTGAACGAATTCTATTTTCGCCCTTCAAACATGATTTTATTACATAACTTGCAATTAATCTATTGAAGACAACAATGCATTATTTTAGCCTTAAAAAGCATATCATTCCGTCTTTTCATATCATTAAATTGTTTGGAAGCACTTCGAACCAATTCTATTTGTGCATTTGAGACACGACTTTCATACATAACTTGCAATTGATCTATTGAAGGCAATTATGCATTTTTTTAGCCTTAAAGTCATATTTTTGCATCTCTTTTAGTCAGTAAATCATTCTAAATCACTTCGAATGAAATTAATCCTTTAAACATGACTTTCGTGCATAACTTGAAGTTGATCTATTAAAGGCAACAATGCATTTGTTTAGCCTTAAAGTCATGTCAATGAGTCTCTTCTAGTCGTTAAATCATTCAAAATTAAGTCGAACGAATTCTATTTTCGCCCTTCAAACATGATTTTATTACATAACTTGCAATAAATCTATTGAAGACAACAATGCATTATTTTAGCCTTAAAAAGCATATCATTCAGTCTTTTCATATCATTAAATTGTTTGGAAGCACTTCGAACCAATTCTATTTGTGCATTTGAGACACGACTTTCATACATAACTTGCAATTGATCTATTGAAGGCAACTATGCATTTTTTTAGCCTTAAAGTCATATTATTGCGTCTCTTTTAGTTAGTAAATCATTCTAAATCACTTCGAATGAAATTCGGCCTTTAAACATCACTTTCGCGCATAACTTGGAGTTAATCTCTTGAAGGCAAAAATGCATTTGTTTAGCCTTATAGTCATGTCAATGAGTCTCTTCTAGTCGTTAAATCATTCAAAATTAGGTCGAACGAATTCTATTTTCGCCCTTCAAACATGATTTTATTACATAACTTGCAATTAGGCTATTGAAGACAACAATGCATTGTTTTAGCCATAAAAAGCATATCATTCAATCTTTTCATATCATTAAATTGTTTGGAAGCACTTCGAACCAATTCTATTTGTGCATTTGCGACACGACTTTCATACATAACTTGCAAATGATCTATTCAAGGCAACTATCCATTTTTTTTACCTGAAAGTCATATTATTGCGTCTCTTTTTGTCAGTAAATCATTCTAAATCACTTCGAATGAAATTCGGCCTTTAAACATGACTTTCGTGCATAGCTTGCAATTGAACTATTGAAGGCAACAATGCATTTGTTTAGCCTTAAAGTCATGTCAATGAGTCTCTTCTAGTCGTTAAATCATTCTAAATTAAGTCGAACGAATTCTATTTTGGCCCTTCAAACATGATTTTATTACATAACTTGCAATTAATCTATTGAAGACAACAATGCATCTTTTTAGCCTTAAAAAGCATATTATTCAGTCTTTTCATATCATTAAACTATTTGGAAGCACTTCGAACCAATTCAATTTGTGCATTTGAGACACGACTTTCATACATAACTTGCAATTGATCTATTGAAGGCAACTATGCATTCTTTTAGCCTTAAAGTCATATTATTGCGTCTCATTTAGTGAGTAAATCATTCTAAATCACATCGAATGAAATTCGGCCTTTAAACATCACTTTCGTGCATAACTTGGAGTTGATCTATTGAAGGCAACAATGCATTTGTTTAGCCTTAAAGTCATGTCAATGAGTCTCTTTTAGTCGTTAAATCATTCTAAATTAAGTCGAACGAATTCTATTTTCGCCCTTCAAACATGATTTTATTACATAACTTGCAATTAGGCTATTGAAGACAACAATGCATTGTTTTAGCCATAAAAAGCATATCGTTCAATCTTTTCATATCATTAAATTGTTTGGAAGCACTTCGAACCAATTCAATTTGTGCATTTGAGACACGACTTTCATACATAACTTGCAATTGATCTATTGAAGGCAACTATGCATTTTTTTAGCCTTAAACTCATATTATTGGGTCTCTTTTGGTCAGTAAATCATTCTAAATCACTTCGAATGAAATTCGGCCTTTAAACATCACTTTCGTGCATAACTTGGAGTTGATCTATTGAAGGCAAAAATGCATTTGTTTAGCCTTAAAGTCATGTCAATGAGTCTCTTCTAATCGTTAAATCATTCTAAATTAAGTTGAACGAATTCTATTTTCGCCCTTCAAACATGATTTTATTACATAACTTGCAATTAATCGATTGAAGACAACAATGCATTATTTTAGCCTTAAAAAGCATATCATTCAGTCTTTTCATATCATTAAATTGTTTGGAAGCACTTTGAACCAATTCAATTTGTGCATTTGAGACACGACTTTCATACATAACTTGCAATTGATCTATTGAAGGCAACTATGCATTTTTTTAGCCTTAAAGTCATATTATTGCGTCTCTTTTAGTCAGTAAATCATTCTAAATCACTTCGAATGAAATTCCGCCTTTAAACATCACTTTCGTGCATAACTTGGAGTTGATCTATTGAAGGCAAAAATGCATTTGTTTAGCCTTAAAGTCATGTCAATGAGTCTCTTCTAATCGTTAACTCATTCTAAATTAAGTTGACCGAATTCTATTTTCGCCCTTCAAACATGATTTTATTACATAACTTGCAATTAATCTATTGAAGACAACAATGCATTTTTTTAGCCTTAAAAAGCATATTATTCAGTCTTTTCATATCATTAAATTGTTTGGAAGCACTTCGAACCAATTCTATTTGTGGATTTGAGACACGACTTTCATACATAACTTGCAATTGATCTATTGAAGGCAACTATGCATTTTTTTAGCCTTAAAGTCATAATTTTGCGTCTCTTTTAGTCAGTAAATCATTTTAAATCACTTCGAATGAAATTAAGCCTTTAAACATGACTTTCGTGCATAACTTGCAGTTCATCTGTTGAAGGCAACAATGCATTTGTTTAGCCTTAAAGTCATGTCAATGAGTCTCTTTTAGTCGTTAAATCATTCTAAATTAAGTCGAACGAATTCTATTTTCGCCCTTCAAACATGATTTTATTACATAACTTGCAATTAGGCTATTGAAGACAACAATGCGTTGTTTTAGCCATAAAAAGCATATCGTTCAATCTTTTCATATCATTAAATTGTTTGGAAGCACTTCGAACCAATTCAATTTGTGCATTTGAGACACGACTTTCATACATAACTTGCAATTGATCTATTGAAGGCAACTATGCATTTTTTTACCCTTAAACTCATATTATTGGGTCTCTTTTAGTCAGTAAATCATTCTAAATCACTTCGAATGAAATTCCGCCTTTAAACATCACTTTCGTGCATAACTTGGAGTTGATCTATTGAAGGCAAAAATGCATTTGTTTAGCCTTAAAGTCATGTCAATGAGTCTCTTCTAATCGTTAAATCATTCTAAATTAAGTTGAACGAATTCTATTTTCGCCCTTCAAACATGATTTTATTACATAACTTGCAATTAATCTATTGAAGACAACAATGCATTTTTTTAGCCTTAAAAAGCATATTATTCAGTCTTTTCATATCATTAAATTGTTTGGAAGCACTTCGAACCAATTCTATTTTGAGACACGCCTTTCATACATAACTTGCAATTGATCTATTGAAGGCAACTATGCATTTTTTTAGCCTTAAAGTCATATTTTTGCGTCTCTTTTAGTCAGTAAATCATTCTAAATCACTTCGAATGAAATTCGGCCTTTAAACATGACTTTCGTGCATAACTTGGAGTTGATCTATTGAAGGCAAAAATGCATTTGTTTAGCCTTAAAGTCATGTCAATGAGTCTCTTCTAATCGTTAAATCATTCTAAATTAAGTTGACCGAATTCTATTTTCGCCCTTCAAACATGATTTTATTACATAACTTGCAATTAATCTATTGAAGACAACAATGCATTATTTTAGCCTTAAAAAGCATATCATTCGGTCTTTTCATATCATTAAATTGTTTGGAAGCACTTCGAACCAATTCTATTTGTGCATTTGAGACACGACTTTCATACATAACTTGCAATTGATCTATTGAAGGCAACTATGCATTTTTTTAGCCTTAAAGTCATATTTTTGCCTCTCTTTTAGTCAGTAAATCATTCTAAATCACTTCGAATGAAATTAAGCCTTTAAACATGACTTTCGTGCATAACTTGCAGTTTATCTATTTTTAGGGAACAATGCATTTGTTTAGCCTTAAAGTCATGTCAATGAGTCTCTTCTAGTCGTTAAATCATTCTAAATTAAGTTGACCGAATTCTATTTTCGCCCTTCAAACATGATTTTATTACATAACTTGCAAATAGGCTATTGAAGACAACAATGCATTCTTTTAGCCATGAAAAGCATATCATTCAATCTTTGCATATCATTAAATTGTTTGGAAGCACTTCGAACCAATTCTATTTGTGCATTTGAGACACGACTTTCATACATAACTTGTAATTGATCTACTGATGGCAACTATGCATTTTTTTAGCCTTAAAGTCATATTTTTGCGTCTCTTTTAGTCAGTAAATCATTTTAAATCACTTCGAATGAAATTAAGCCTTTAAACATGACTTTCGTGCATAACTTGCAGTTCATCTGTTGAAGGCAACAATGCATTTGTTTAGCCTTAAAGTCATGTCAATGAGTCTCTTCTAGTCGTTAAATCATTCAAAATTAAGTCGAACGAATTCTATTTTCGCCCTTCAAACATGATTTTATTACATAACTTGCAATTAGGCTATTGAAGACAACAATGCATTGTTTTAGCCATAAAAAGCATATCGTTCAATCTTTTCATATCATTAAATTGTTTGGAAGCACTTCGAACCAATTCAATTTGTGCATTTGAGACACGACTTTCATACATAACTTGCAATTGATCTATTGAAGGCAACTATGCATTTTTTTAGCCTTAAAGTCATATTATTGCGTCTCTTTTAGTCAGTAAATCATTCTAAATCACTTCGAATGAAATTCCGCCTTTAAACATCACTTTCGTGCATAACTTGGAGTTGATCTATTGAAGGCAAAAATGCATTTGTTTAGCCTTAAAGTCATGTCAATGAGTCTCTTTTAGTCGTTAAATCATTCTAAATTAAGTCGAACGAATTCTATTTTCCCCCTTCAAACATGATTTTATTACATAACTTGCAATTAGGCTATTGAAGACAACAATGCGTTGTTTTAGCCATAAAAAGCATATCGTTCAATCTTTTCATATCATTAAATTGTTTGGAAGCACTTCGAACCAATTCAATTTGTGCATTTGAGACACGCCTTTCATACATAACTTGCAATTGATCTATTGAAGGCAACTATGCATTTTTTTAGCCTTAAACTCATATTATTGGGTCTCTTTTAGTCAGTAAATCATTCTAAATCACTTCGGATGAAATTCGGCCTTTAAACATCACTTTCGTGCATAACTTGGAGTTGATCTATTGAAGGCAAAAATGCATTTGTTTAGCCTTAAAGTCATGTCAATGAGTCTCTTCTAATCGTTAAATCATTCTAAATTAAGTTGAACGAATTCTATTTTCGCCCTTCAAACATGATTTTATTACATAACTTGCAATTAATCTATTGAAGACAACAATGCATTATTTTAGCCTTAAAAAGCATATCATTCAGTCTTTTCATATCATTAAATTGTTTGGAAGCACTTCGAACCAATTCAATTTGTGTATTTGAGACACGACTTTCATACATAACTTGCAATTGATCTATTGAAGGCAACTATGCATTTTTTTAGCCTTAAAGTCATATTATTGCGTCTCTTTTAGTCAGTAAATCATTGTAAATCACTTCGAATGAAATTCCGCCTTTACACATCACTTTCGTGCATAACTTGGAGTTGATCTATTGAAGGCAAAAATGCATTTGTTTAGCCTTAAAGTCATGTCAATGAGTCTCTTCTAATCGTTAAATCATTCTAAATTAAGTTGAACGAATTCTATTTTCGCCCTTCAAACATGATTTTATTACATAACTTGCAATTAATCTATTGAAGACAACAATGCATTATTTTAGCCTTAAAAAGCATACCATTCAGTCTTTTCATATCATTAAATTGTTTGGAAGCACTTCGAACCAATTCTATTTGTGCATTTGAGACACGACTTTCATACATAACTTGCAATTGATCTATTGAAGGCAACTATGCATTTTTTTAGCCTTAAAGTCATATTTTTGCATCTCTTTTAGTCAGTAAATCATTTTAAATCACTTCGAATGAAATTATGCCTTTAAACACGACTTTCGTGCATAACTTGCAGTTCATCTGTTGAAGGCAACAATGCATTTGTTTAGCCTTAAAGTCATGTCAATGAGTCTCTTCTAGTCGTTAAATCATTCTAAATTAAGTCGAACGAATTCTATTTTCGCCTTTCAAACATGATTTTATTACATAACTTGCAATTAATCTATTGAAGACAACAATGCATTATTTTAGCCTTAAAAAGCATATCATTCGGTCTTTTCATATCATTAAATTGTTTGGAAGCACTTCGAACCAATTCTATTTGTGCATTTGAGACACGACTTTCATACATAACTTGCAATTGATCTATTGAAGGCAACTATGCATTTTTTTAGCCTTAAAGTCATATTATTGCGTCTCTTTTAGTCAGTAAATCATTCTAAATCACTTCGAATGAAATTCGGCCTTTAAACATCACTTTCGTGCATAACTTGGAGTTGATCTATTGAAGGCAAAAATGCATTTGTTTAGCCTTAAAGTCATGTCAATGAGTCTCTTCTAATCGTTAAATCATTCTAAATTAAGTTGAACGAATTCTATTTTCGCCCTTCAAACATGATTTTATTACATAACTTGCAATTAATCTATTGAAGACAACAATGCATTATTTTAGCCTTAAAAAGCATACCATTCAGTCTTTTCATATCATTAAATTGTTTGGAAGCACTTCGAACCAATTCTATTTGTGCATTTGAGACACGACTTTCATACATAACTTGCAATTGATCTATTGAAGGCAACTATGCATTTTTTTAGCCTTAAAGTCATATTTTTGCATCTCTTTTAGTCAGTAAATCATTTTAAATCACTTCGAATGAAATTATGCCTTTAAACACGACTTTCGTGCATAACTTGCAGTTCATCTGTTGAAGGCAACAATGCATTTGTTTAGCCTTAAAGTCATGTCAATGAGTCTCTTCTAGTCGTTAAATCATTCTAAATTAAGTCGAACGAATTCTATTTTCGCCCTTCAAACATGATTTTATTACATAACTTGCAATTAATCTATTGAAGACAACAATGCATTATTTTAGCCTTAAAAAGCATATCATTCGGTCTTTTCATATCATTAAATTGTTTGGAAGCACTTCGAACCAATTCTATTTGTGCATTTGAGACACGACTTTCATACATAACTTGCAATTGATCTATTGAAGGCAACTATGCATTTTTTTAGCCTTAAAGTCATATTATTGCGTCTCTTTTAGTCAGTAAATCATTCTAAATCACTTCGAATGAAATTCGGCCTTTAAACATCACTTTCGTGCATAACTTGGAGTTGATCTATTGAAGGCAAAAATGCATTTGTTTAGCCTTAAAGTCATGTCAATGAGTCTCTTCTAATCGTTAAATCATTCTAAATTAAGTTGAACGAATTCTATTTTCGCCCTTCAAACATGATTTTATTACATAACTTGCAATTAATCTATTGAAGACAACAATGCATTATTTTAGCCTTAAAAAGCATACCATTCAGTCTTTTCATATCATTAAATTGTTTGGAAGCACTTCGAACCAATTCTATTTGTGCATTTGAGACACGACTTTCATACATAACTTGCAATTGATCTATTGAAGGCAACTATGCATTTTTTTAGCCTTAAAGTCATATTTTTGCATCTCTTTTAGTCAGTAAATCATTTTAAATCACTTCGAATGAAATTATGCCTTTAAACACGACTTTCGTGCATAACTTGCAGTTCATCTGTTGAAGGCAACAATGCATTTGTTTAGCCTTAAAGTCATGTCAATGAGTCTCTTCTAGTCGTTAAATCATTCTAAATTAAGTCGAACGAATTCTATTTTCGCCCTTCAAACATGATTTTATTACATAACTTGCAATTAATCTATTGAAGACAACAATGCATTATTTTAGCCTTAAAAAGCATATCATTCGGTCTTTTCATATCATTAAATTGTTTGGAAGCACTTCGAACCAATTCTATTTGTGCATTTGAGACACGACTTTCATACATAACTTGCAATTGATCTATTGAAGGCAACTATGCATTTTTTTAGCCTTAAAGTCATATTATTGCGTCTCTTTTAGTCAGTAAATCATTCTAAATCACTTCGAATGAAATTCCGCCTTTAAACATCACTTTCGTGCATAACTTGGAGTTGATCTATTGAAGGCAAAAATGCATTTGTTTAGCCTTAAAGTCATGTCAATGAGTCTCTTCTAATCGTTAAATCATTCTAAATTAAGTTGACCGAATTCTATTTTCGCCCTTCAAACATGATTTTATTACATAACTTGCAATTAATCTATTGAAGACAACAATGCATTTTTTTAGCCTTAAAAAGCATATTATTCAGTCTTTTCATATCATTAAATTGTTTGGAAGCACTTCGAACCAATTCTATTTGTGGATTTGAGACACGACTTTCATACATAACTTGCAATTGATCTATTGAAGGCAACTATGCATTTTTTTAGCCTTAAAGTCATATTTTTGCCTCTCTTTTAGTCAGTAAATCATTTTAAATCACTTCGAATGAAATTAAGCCTTTAAACATGACTTTCGTGCATAACTTGCACTTCATCTGTTGAAGGCAACAATGCATTTGTTTAGCCTTAAAGACATGTCAATCAGTCTCTTCTTGTCGTTAAATCATTCTAAAGTAAGTCGAACGAATTCTATTTTCGCCCTTCAAACATGATTTTATTACATAACTTGCAATTAATCTATTGAAGACAACAATGCATTATTTTAGCCTTAAAAAGCATATCATTCGGTCTTTTCATATCATTAAATTGTTTGGAAGCACTTCGAACCAATTCTATTTGTGCATTTGAGACACGACTTTCATACATAACTTGCAATTGATCTATTGAAGGCAACTATGCATTTTTTTAGCCTTACACTCATATTATTGGGTCTCTTTTAGTCAGTAAATCATTCCAAATCACTTCGAATGAAATTCGGCCTTTAAACATCACTTTCGTGCATAACTTGGAGTTGATCTATTGAAGGCAAAAATGCATTTGTTTAGCCTGAAAGTCATGTCAATGAGTCTCTTCTAGTCGTTAAATCATTCAAAATTAAGTCGAACGACTTCTATTTTCGCCCTTCAAACATGATTTTATTACATAACTTGCAATTAATCTATGCAAGACAACAACGCATTATTTTATCCTTAAAAAGCATATCAGTCAGTCTTTTCATATCATTAAATTGTTTGGAAGCACTTCGAACCAATTCTATTTGTGCATTTGAGACACGACTTTCATACATAACTTGCAATTGATCTATTGAAGGCAACTATGCATTTTTTTAGCCTTAAAGTCATATTTTTGCGTCTCTTTTAGTCAGTAAATCATTCTAAATCACTTCGAATGAAATTAAGCCTTTAAAAATGACCTTCGTGCAAAACTTGCAGTTGATCTATTGAAGGCAACAATGCATTTGTTTAGCCTTAAAGTCATGTCAATTAGTCTCTTTTAGTCGTTAAATCATTCTAAATTAAGTCGAACGAATTCTATTTTCGCCCTTCAAACATGATTTTATTACATAACTTGCAATTAGGCTATTGAAGACAACAATGCATTATTTTAGCCTTAAATAGCATATCATTCAGTCTTTTCATATCATTAAATTGTTTGGAAGCACTTCGAACCAATTCAATTTGTGTATTTGAGACACGACTTTCATACATAACTTGCAATTGATCTATTGAAGGCAACTATGCATTTTTTTAGCCTTAAAGTCATATTATTGCGTCTCTTTTAGTCAGTAAATCATTGTAAATCACTTCGAATGAAATTCCGCCTTTACACATCACTTTCGTGCATAACTTGGAGTTGATCTATTGAAGGCAAAAATGCATTTGTTTAGCCTTAAAGTCATGTCAATGAGTCTCTTCTAATCGTTAAATCATTCTAAATTAAGTTGAACGAATTCTATTTTCGCCCTTCAAACATGATTTTATTACATAACTTGCAATTAATCTATTGAAGACAACAATGCATTATTTTAGCCTTAAAAAGCATACCATTCAGTCTTTTCATATCATTAAATTGTTTGGAAGCACTTCGAACCAATTCTATTTGTGCATTTGAGACACGACTTTCATACATAACTTGCAATTGATCTATTGAAGGCAACTATGCATTTTTTTAGCCTTAAAGTCATATTTTTGCATCTCTTTTAGTCAGTAAATCATTTTAAAATCACTTCGAATGAAATTATGCCTTTAAACACGACTTTCGTGCATAACTTGCAGTTCATCTGTTGAAGGCAACAATGCATTTGTTTAGCCTTAAAGTCATGTCAATGAGTCTCTTCTAGTCGTTAAATCATTCTAAATTAAGTCGAACGAATTCTATTTTCGCCTTTCAAACATGATTTTATTACATAACTTGCAATTAATCTATTGAAGACAACAATGCATTATTTTAGCCTTAAAAAGCATATCATTCGGTCTTTTCATATCATTAAATTGTTTGGAAGCACTTCGAACCAATTCTATTTGTGCATTTGAGACACGACTTTCATACATAACTTGCAATTGATCTATTGAAGGCAACTATGCATTTTTTTAGCCTTAAAGTCATATTATTGCGTCTCTTTTAGTCAGTAAATCATTCTAAATCACTTCGAATGAAATTCGGCCTTTAAACATCACTTTCGTGCATAACTTGGAGTTGATCTATTGAAGGCAAAAATGCATTTGTTTAGCCTTAAAGTCATGTCAATGAGTCTCTTCTAATCGTTAAATCATTCTAAATTAAGTTGAACGAATTCTATTTTCGCCCTTCAAACATGATTTTATTACATAACTTGCAATTAATCTATTGAAGACAACAATGCATTATTTTAGCCTTAAAAAGCATACCATTCAGTCTTTTCATATCATTAAATTGTTTGGAAGCACTTCGAACCAATTCTATTTGTGCATTTGAGACACGACTTTCATACATAACTTGCAATTGATCTATTGAAGGCAACTATCCATTTTTTTAGCCTTAAAGTCATATTTTTGCATCTCTTTTAGTCAGTAAATCATTTTAAATCACTTCGAATGAAATTATGCCTTTAAACACGACTTTCGTGCATAACTTGCAGTTCATCTGTTGAAGGCAACAATGCATTTGTTTAGCCTTAAAGTCATGTCAATGAGTCTCTTCTAGTCGTTAAATCATTCTAAATTAAGTCGAACGAATTCTATTTTCGCCCTTCAAACATGATTTTATTACATAACTTGCAATTAATCTATTGAAGACAACAATGCATTATTTTAGCCTTAAAAAGCATATCATTCGGTCTTTTCATATCATTAAATTGTTTGGAAGCACTTCGAACCAATTCTATTTGTGGATTTGAGACACGACTTTCATACATAACTTGCAATTGATCTATTGAAGGCAACTATGCATTTTTTTAGCCTTAAAGTCATAATTTTGCGTCTCTTTTAGTCAGTAAATCATTTTAAATCACTTCGAATGAAATTAAGCCTTTAAACATGACTTTCGTGCATAACTTGCAGTTCATCTGTTGAAGGCAACAATGCATTTGTTTAGCCTTAAAGTCATGTCAATGAGTCTCTTCTAGTCGTTAAATCATTCTAAATTAAGTCGAACGAATTCTATTTTCGCCCTTCAAACATGATTTTATTACATAACTTGCAATTAATCTATTGAAGACAACAATGCATTATTTTAGCCTTAAAAAGCATATCATTCGGTCTTTTCATATCATTAAATTGTTTGGAAGCACTTCGAACCAATTCTATTTGTGCATTTGAGACACGACTTTCATACATAACTTGCAATTGATCTATTGAAGGCAACTATGCATTTTTTTAGCCTGAAAGTCATATTATTGCGTCTCTTTTAGTCAGTAAATCATTCTAAATCACTTCGAATGAAATTCGGCCTTTAAACATCACTTTCGTGCATAACTTGGAGTTGATCTATTGAAGGCAAAAATGCATTTGTTTAGCCTTAAAGTCATGTCAATAAGTCTCTTCTAGTCGTTAAATCATTCAAAATTAAGTCGAACGAATTCTATTTTCGCCCTTCAAACATGATTTTATTACATAACTTGCAATTAATCTATTGAAGACAACAATGCATTATTTTAGCCTTAAATAGCATATCATTCAGTCTTTTCATATCATTAAATTGTTTGGAAGCACTTCGAACCAATTCTATTTGTGCATTTGAGACACGACCTTCGTACATAACTTGCAATTGATCTATTGAAGGCAACTATGCATTTTTTAAGCCTTAAAGTCATATTTTTGCATCTCTTTTAGTCCGTAAATCATTCTAAATCACTTCGAATGAAATTAAGCCTTTAAACATGACTTTTGTGCATAACTTGCAGTTGATCTATTTTTAGGCAACAATGCATTTGTTTAGCCTTAAAGTCATGTCAATGAGTCTCTTCTAGTCGTTAAATCATTCTAAATTAAGTCGAACGAATTCTATTTTCGCCCTTCAAACATGATTTTATTACATAACTTGCAATTAGGCTATTGAAGACAACAATGCATTGTTTTAGCCATAAAAAGCATATCATTCAATCTTTTCATATCATTAAATTGTTTGGAAGCACTTCGAACCAATTCTATTTGTGCATTTGAGACACGACTTTCATACATAACTTGCAATTGATCTATTGAAGGCAACTATGCATTTTTTTAGCCTTAAACTCATATTATTGGGTCTCTTTTAGTCAGTAAATCATTCCAAATCACTTCGAATGAAATTCGGCCTTTAAACATCACTTTCGTGCATAACTTGGAGTTGATCTATTGAAGGCAAAAATGCATTTGTTTAGCCTTAAAGTCATGTCAATGAGTCTCTTCTAGTCGTTAAATCATTCAAAATTAAGTCGAACGACTTCTATTTTCGCCCTTAAAACATGATTTTATTACATAACTTGCAATTAATCTATGGAAGACAACAACGCATTATTTTATCCTTAAAAAGCATATCAGTCAGTCTTTTCATGTCATTAAATTGTTTGGAAGCACTTCGAACCAATTCTATTTGTGCATTTGAGACACGACTTTCATACATAACTTGCAATTGATCTATTTAAGGCAATTATGCATTTTTTTAGCCTTAAAGTCATATTTTTGCGTCTCTTTTAGTCAGTAAATCATTCTAAATCACTTCGAATGAAATTAATCCTTTAAACATGACTTTCGTGCATAACTTGCAGTTGATCTATTTTTAGGCAACAATGCATTTGTTTAGCCTTAAAGTCATGTCAATGAGTCTCTTCTAGTCGTTAAATCATTCTAAATTAAGTCGAACGAATTCTATTTTCGCCCGTCAAACATGATTTTATTACATAACTTGCAATAAATCTATTGAAGACAACAATGCATGATTTTAGCCTTAAAAAGCATATCATTCAGTCTTTTCATATCATTAAATTGTTTGGAAGCACTTCGAACCAATTCAATTTGTGCATTTGAGACACGACTTTCATACATAACTTGCAATTGATCTATTGAAGGCAACTATGCATTTTTTTAGCCTTAAAGTCATATTTTTGCGTCTCTTTTAGTCAGTAAATCATTCTAAATCACTTCGAATGAAATTAAGCCTTTAATCATGACCTTCGTGCAAAACTTGCAGTTGATCTATTGAAGGGAACAATGCATTTGTTTAGCCTTAAAGTCATGTCAATGAGTCTCTTCTAATCGTTAAATCATTCTAAATTAAGTTGAACGAATTCTATTTGCGCCCATCAAACATGATTTTATTACATAACTTGCAATTAATCTATTGAAGACAACAATGCATCATTTTAGCCTTAAAAAGCATATCATTCAGTCTTTTCATATCATTAAATTGTTTGGAAGCACTTCGAACCAATTCAATTTGTGCATTTGAGACACGACTTTCATACATAACTTGCAATTGATCTATTGAAGGCAACTATGCATTTTTTCAGCCTTAAAGTCATATGATTGCGTCTCGTTTAGTCAGTAAATCATTCTAAATCACTTCGAATGAAATTCGGCCTTTAAACATCACTTTCGTGCATAACTTGGAGTTGATCTATTGAAGGCAAAAATGCATTTGTTTAGCCTTAAAGTCATGTCAATGAGTCTCTTCTAGTCGTTAAATCATTCAAAATTAAGTCGAACGACTTCTATTTTCGCCCTTCAAACATGATTTTATTACATAACTTGCAATTAATCTATGGAAGACAACAACGCATTATTTTATCCTTAAAAAGCATATCAGTCAATCTTTTCATATCATTAAATTGTTTGGAAGCACTTCGAACCAATTCAATTTGTGCATTTGAGACACGACTTTCATACATAACTTGCAATTGATCTATTGAAGGCAACTATGCATTTTTTTAGCCTTAAACTCATATTATTGGGTCTCTTTTAGTCAGTAAATCATTCTAAATCACTTCGAATAAAATTCGGCCTTTAAACATCACTTTCGTGCATAACTTGGAGTTGATCTATTGAAGGCAAAAATGCATTTGTTTAGCCTTAAAGTCATGTCAATGAGTCTCTTCTAATCGTTAAATCATTCTAAATTAAGTTGAAGGAATTCTATTTTCGCCCTTCAAACATGATTTTATTACATAAGTTGCAATTAATCTATTGAAGACAACAATGCATTATTTTAGCCTTAAAAAGCATATCATTCAGTCTTTTCATATCATTAAATTGTTTGGAAGCACTTCGAACCAATTCAATTTGTGCTTTTGAGACACGACTTTCATACATAACTTGCAATTGATCTATTGAAGGCAACTATGCATTTTTTTAGCCTTAAAGTCATATTATTGCGTCTCTTTTAGTCAGTAAATCATTCTAAATCACTTCGAATGAAATTCTGCCTTTACACATCACTTTCGTGCATAACTTGGAGTTGATCTATTGAAGGCAAAAATGCATTTGTTTAGCCTTAAAGTCATGTCAATGAGTCTCTTCTAATCGTTAAATCATTCTAAATTAAGTTGAACGAAATCTATTTTCGCCCTTCAAACATGATTTTATTACATAACTTGCAATTAATCTATTGAAGACAACAATGCATTATTTTAGCCTTAAAAAGCATACCATTCAGTCTTTTCATATCATTAAATTGTTTGGAAGCACTTCGAACCAATTCTATTTGTGCATTTGAGACACGACTTTCATACATAACTTGCAATTGATCTATTGAAGGCAACTATGCATTTTTTTAGCCTTAAAGTCATACTTTTGCGTCTCTTTTAGTCAGTAAATCATTCTAAATCACTTCGAATGAAATTAAGCCTTTAAACATGACCTTCGTGCAAAACTTGCAGTTGAACTATTGAAGGCAACAATGCATTTGTTTAGCCTTAAAGTCATGTCAATGAGTCTCTTCTAGTCGTTAAATCATCTAAATTAAGTCGAACGAATTCTATTTTCGCCCTTCAAACATGATTTTATTACATAACTTGCATTAGGCTATTGAAGACAACAATGCATTGTTTTAGCCATAAAAAGCATATCGTTCAATCTTTTCATATCATTAAATTTTTGGAAGCACTTCGAACCAATTCAATTTGTGCATTTGAGACACGACTTTCCATACATAAATTGCAATTGATCTATTGAAGGCAAATATGCATTTTTTTAGCCTTAACGTCATATTATTGGGTCTCTTTTAGTCAGTAAATCATTCTAAATCACTTCGAATGAAATTCGGCCCTTAAACATCACTTTCGTGCATAACTTGGAGTTGATCTATTGAGGCAACAATGCATTTGTTTAGCCTTAAAGTCATGTCAATGAGTCTCTTCTAATCGTTAAATCATTCTAAATTAAGTTGAACGAATTCTATTTTCGCCCTTCAAACATGATTTTATTACATAACTTGCAATTAATCTATTGAAGACAACAATGCATTATTTTAGCCTTAAAAAGCATACCATTCAGTCTTTTCATATCATTAAATTGTTTGGAAGCACTTCGAACCAATTCTATTTGTGCATTTGAGACACGACTTTCATACATAACTTGCAATTGATCTATTGAAGGCAACTATGCATTTTTTAGCGTTCAAGTCATATTTTTGCGTCTCTTTTAGTCAGTAAATCATTCTAAATCACTTCGAATGAAATTAAGCCTTTAAACATGACCTTCGTGCAAAACTTGCAGTTGATCTATTGAAGGCAACAATGCATTTGTTTAGCCTTAAAGTCATGTCAATGAGTCTCTTTTAGTCGTTAAATCATTCTAAATTAAGTCGAACGAATTCTTATTTCGCCCTTCAAACATGATTTTATTACATAACTTGCAATTAGGCTATTGAAGACAACAATGCATTGTTTTAGCCATAAAAAGCATATCGTTCAATGTTTTCATATCATTAAATTGTTTGGAAGCACTTCGAACCAATTCAATTTGTGCATTTGAGACACGACTTTCATACATAACTTGCAATTGATCTATTGAAGGCAACTATGTCATTTTTTTAGCCTTAAACTCATATTATTGGGTCTCTTTTAGTCAGTAAATCATTCTAAATCACTTCGAATGAAATTCGGCCTTTAAACATGACTTTCGTGCATAATTTGGAGTTGATCTATTGAAGGCAACTATGCATTTTTTTAACCTTAAAGTCATGTCAATGAGTCTCTTCTAATCGTTAAATCATTCTAAATTAAGTTGAACGAATTCTATTTTCGCCCTTCAAATATTATTTTATTACATAACTTGCAATTAATCTATTGAAGACAACAATGCATTATTTTAGCCTTAAAAAGCATATCATTCAGTCTTTTCATATCATTAAATTGTTTGGAAGCACTTCGAACCAATTCTATTTGTGCATTTGAGACACGACTTTCATACATAACTTGCAATTGATCTATTGAAGGCAATTATGCATTTTTTTAGCCTTAAAGTCATATTTTTGCGTCTCTTTTAGTCAGTAAATCATTCTAAATCACTTCGAATGAAATTAATCCTTTAAACATGACTTCCGTGCATAACTTGCAGTTGATCTATTGAAGGCAACAATGCATTTGTTTAGCCTTAAAGTCATGTCAATGAGTCTCTTCTAGTCGTTAAATCATTATAAATGAATTCGAATGAATTATATTTTTCGCCCGTCAAACATGATTTTATTACATAACTTGCAATAAATCTATTGCAGACAACAATGCATTATTTTAGCCTTAAAGACCACATCATTCAGTCTTTTCAGATCATTAATTTGTTGGAAAGCACTTCAAACCAATTCAATTTGTGCATTTGAGACACGACTTTCATACATAACTTGCAATTGATCTATTGAAGGCAACTATGCATTTTTTTAGCCTTAAAGTCATATTATTGCGTCTCTTTTAGTCAGTAAATCATTCTAAATCACTTCGAATGAAATTCCGCCTTTACACATCACTTTCGTGCATAACTTGGAGTTGATCTATTGAAGGCAAAAATGCATTTGTTTAGCCTTAAAGTCATGTCAATGAGTCTCTTCTAATCCGTAAATCATTCTAAATTAAGTTCAACCAATTCTATTTTCGCCCTTCAAACATGATTTTATTACATAACTTGCAATTAATCTATTGAAGACAACAATGCATTATTTTAGCCTTAAAAAGCATACCATTCAGTCTTTTCATATCATTAAATTGTTTGGAAGCACTTCGAACCAGTTCATTTGTGCATTTGAGGACATGACTTTCATACATAACTTGCAATTGATCTATTGAAGGCAACTATGCATTTTTTTAGCCTTAAACTCATATTATTGGGTCTCTTTTAGTCAGTAAATCATTCCCAATCACTTCGAATGAAATTCCGCCTTTAAACATCACTTTCGTGCATAACTTGGAGTTGATCTATTGAAGGCAAAAATGCATTTGTTTAGCCTTAAAGTCATGTCAATGAGTCTCTTCTAGTCGTTAAATCATTCAAAATTAAGTCGAACGAATTCTATTTTCGCCCTTCAAACATGATTTTATTACATAACTTGCAATTAGGCTATTGAAGACAACAATGCATTGTTTTAGCCATAAAAAGCATATCGTTCAATCTTTTCATATCATTAAATTGTTTGGAAGCACTTCGAACCAATTCAATTTGTGCATTTGAGACACGACTTTCATACATAACTTGCAATTGATCTTATTGAAGGCAACTATGCATTTTTTTAGCCTTAAACTCATATTATTGGGTCTCTTTTAGTCAGTAAATCATTCTAAATCACTTCGAATGAAATTCGGCCTTTAAACATCACTTTCGTGCATAACTTGGAGTTGATCTATTGAAGGCAAAATTGCATTTGTTTAGCCTTAAAGTCATTTCAATGAGTCTCTTCTAATCGTTAAATCATTCTAAATTAAGTTGAACGAATTCTATTTTCGCCCTTCAAACATGATTTTATTACATAACTTGCAATTAATCTATTGAAGACAACAATGCATTATTTTAGCCTTAAAAAGCATATCATTCAGTCTTTTCATATCATTAAATAGTTTGGAAGCACTTCGAACCAATTCAATTTGTGCATTTGACACACGACTTTCATACATAACTTGCAATTGATCTATTGAAGGCAACTATGCATTTTTTTAGCCTTAAAGTCATATTATTGCGTCTCTTTTAGTCAGTAAATCATTCTAAATCACTTCGAATGAAATTCCGCCTTTAAACATCACTTTCGTGCATACTTGGAGTTGATCTATTGAAGGCAAAAATGCATTTTTTTAGCCTTAAAGTCATGTCCAATGAGTCTCTTCTAGTCGTTAAATCATTCAAAATTAAGTCGAACGAATTCTATTTTTGCCCTTCAAACATGATTTTATTACATAACTTGCAATTAATCTATTGAAGACAACAATGCTTTATTTTAGCCTTAAAAAGCATACCATTCAGTCTTTTCATATCATTAAATTGTTTGGAAGCACTTCGAACCAATTCAATTTGTGCATTAGAGACACGACTTTCATACATAACTTGCAATTGATCTATTGAAGGCAACTATGCATTTTTTTAGCCTTAAAGTCATATTATTGCGTCTCTTTTAGTCAGTAAATCATTCTAAATCACTTCGAATGAAATTCCGCCTTTACACATCACTTTCGTGCATAACTTGGAGTTGATCTATTGAAGGCAAAAATGCATTTGTTTAGCCTTAAAGTCATGTCAATGAGTCTCTTCTAATCGTTAAATCATTCTAAATTAAGTTGAACGAATTCTATTTTCGGCCTTCAAACATGATTTTATTACATAACTTGCAATTAATCTATTGAAGACAACAATGCATTATTTTAGCCTTAAAAAGCATACCATTCAGTCTTTTCATATCATTAAATTGTTTGGAAGCACTTCGAACCAATTCAATTTGTGCATTTGAGACACGACTTTCATACATAACTTGCAATTGATCTATTGAAGGCAACTATGCATTTTTTTAGCCTTAAAGTCATATTATTGCGTCTCTTTTAGTCAGTAAATCATTCTAAATCACTTCGAATGAAATTCCGCCTTTACACATCACTTTCGTGCATAACTTGCAGTTGATCTATTGAAGGCAACAATGCATTTGTTTAGCCTTAAAGTCATGTCAATGAGTCTCTTCTAGTCGTTAAATCATTAAAAATTAAGTCGAACGAATTCTATTTTCGCCCGTCAAACATGATTTTATTACATAACTTGCAATAAATCTATTGAAGGCAACAATGCATTATTTTAGCCTTAAAAAGCATATCATTCAGTCTTTTCATATCATTAAATTGTTTGGAAGCACTTCGAACCAATTCAATTTGTGCATTTGAGACACGACTTTCATACATAACTTGCAATTGATCTATTGAAGGCAACTATGCATTTTTTTAGCCTTAAAGTCATATTATTGCGTCTCTTTTAGTCAGTAAATCATTCTAAATCACTTCGAATGAAATTCCGCCTTTACACATCACTTTCGTGCATAACTTGGAGTTGATCTATTGAAGGCAAAAATGCATTTGTTTAGCCTTAAAGTCATGTCAATGAGTCTCTTCTAATCGTTAAATCATTCTAAATTAAGTTGAACGAATTCTATTTTCGCCCTTCAAACATGATTTTGTTACATAACTTGCAATTAATCTATTGAAGACAACAATGCATTATTTTAGCCTTAAAAAGCATACCATTCAGTCTTTTGATATCATTAAATTGTTTGGAAGCACTTCGAACCAATTCAATTTGTGCATTTGAGACATGACTTTCATACATAACTTGCAATTGATCTATTGAAGGCAACTATGCATTTTTTTAGCCTTAAACTCATATTATTGGGTCTCTTTTAGTCAGTAAATCATTCCCAATCACTTCGAATGAAATTCCGCCTTTAAACATCACTTTCGTGCATAACTTGGAGTTGATCTATTGAAGGCAAAAATGCATTTGTTTAGCCTTAAAGTCATGTCAATGAGTCTCTTCTAGTCGTTAAATCATTCAAAATTAAGTCGAACGAATTCTATTTTCGCCCTTCAAACATGACTTTATTACATAACTTGCAATTAGGCTATTGAAGACAACAATGCATTGTTTTAGCCATAAAAAGCATATCGTTCAATCTTTTCATATCATTAAATTGTTTGGAAGCACTTCGAACCAATTCAATTTGTGCATTTGAGACACGACTTTCATACATAACTTGCAATTGATCTATTGAAAGCAACTATGCATTTTTTTAGCCTTAAACTCATATTATTGGGTCTCTTTTAGTCAGTAAATCATTCTAAATCACTTCCAATGAAATTCGGCCTTTAAACATCACTTTCGTGCATAACTTGGAGTTGATCTATTGAAGGCAAAAATGCATTTGTTTAGCCTTAAAGTCATTTCAATGAGTCTCTTCTAATCGTTAAATCATTCTAAATTAAGTTGAACGAATTCTATTTTCGCCCTTCAAACATGATTTTATTACATAACTTGCAATTAATCTATTGAAGACAACAATGCATTATTTTAGCCTTAAAAAGCATATCATTCAGTCTTTTCATATCATTAAATAGTTTGGAAGCACTTCGAACCAATTCAATTTGTGCATTTGAGACACGACTTTCATACATAACTTGCAATTGATCTATTGAAGGCAACTATGCAATTTTTTAGCCTTAAAGTCATATTATTGCGTCTCTTTTAGTCAGTAAATCATTCTAAATCACTTCGAATGAAATTCCGCCTTTAAACATCACTTTCGTGCATAACTTGGAGTTGATCTACTGAAGGCAAAAATGCATTTGTTTAGCCTTAAAGTCATGTCAATGAGTCTCTTCTAGTCGTTAAATCATTCAAAATTAAGTCGAACGAATTCTATTTTTGCCATTCAAACATGATTTTATTACATAACTTGCAATTAATCTATTGAAGACAACAATGCATTATTTTCGCCTTAAAAAGCATATCATTCAGTCTTTTCATATCATTAAATTGTTTGGAAGCACTTCGACCCAATTCTACTTGTTCATTTGAGACACGACTTTCATACATAACTTGCAATTGATCTATTGAAGGCAACTATGCATTTTTTTAGCCTTAAAGTCATATTTTTGCGTCTTTTTTAGTCAGTAAATCATTCTAAATCACTTCGAATGAAATTCGGCCTTTAAACATTACTTTCGTGCATAATTTGGAGTTGATCTATTGAAGGCAAAAATGCATTTGTTTAGCCTTAAAGTCATGTTAATCAGTCTCTTCTAGTCGTTAAATCATTCTAAATTAAGTCGAACGAATTCTATTTTCGCCCTTCAAACATGATTTTATTACATAACTTGCAATTAATCTATTGAAGACAACAATGCATTATTTTAGCCTTAAAAAGCATATCATTCAGTCTTTTCATATCATTAAATTGTTTATAAGCACTTCGAACTAATTCTATTTGTGCATTTGAGACACGACTTTCATACATAACTTGCAATTGATCTATTGAAGGCAACTATGCATTTTTTTAGCCTTAAAGTCATATTTTTGCATCTCTTTTAGTCAGTAAATCATTTTAAATCACTTCGAATGAAATTAAGCTTTTAAACATGACTTTCGTGCATAACTTGCAGTTCATCTGTTGAAGGCAACAATGCATTTGTTTAGCCTTAAAGTCATGTCAATGAGTCTCTTTTAGTCGTTAAATCATTCTAAATTAAGTCGAACGAATTCTATTTTCGCCCTTCAAACATGATTTTATTACATAACTTGCAATTAGGCTATTGAAGACAACAATGCATTGTTTTAGCCATAAAAAGCATATCGTTCAATCTTTGCGTATCATTAAATTGTTTGGAAGCACTTCGAACCAATTCAATTTTTGCATTTGAGACACGACTTTCATACATAACTTGCAATTGATCTATTGAAAGCAACTATGCATTTTTTTAGCCTTAAACTCATATTATTGGGTCTCTTTTAGTCAGTAAATCATTCTAAATCACTTCGAATGAAATTCGGCCTTTAAACATCACTTTCGTGCATAACTTGGAGTTGATCTATTGAAGGCAAAATTGCATTTGTTTAGCCTTAAAGTCATTTCAATGAGTCTCTTCTAATCGTTAAATCATTCTAAATTAAGTTGAACGAATTCTATTTTCGCCCTTCAAACATGATTTTATTACATAACTTGCAATTAATCTATTGAAGACAACAATGCATTATTTTAGCCTTAAAAAGCATATCATTCAGTCTTTTCATATCATTAAATAGTTTGGAAGCACTTCGAACCAATTCAATTTGTGCATTTGAGACACGACTTTCATACATAACTTGCAATTGATCTATTGAAGGCAACTATGCATTTTTTTAGCCTTAAACTCATATTATTGGGTCTCTTTTAGTCAGTAAATCATTCCAAATCACTTCGAATGAAATTCGGCCTTTAAACATCACTTTCGTGCATAACTTGGAGTTGATCTATTGAAGGCAAAAATGCATTTGTTTAGCCTTAAAGTCATGTCAATGAGTCTCTTCTAGTCGTTAAATCATTCAAAATTAAGTCGAACGAATTCTATTTTTGCCCTTCAAACGTGATTTTATTACATAACTTGCAATTAATCTATTGAAGACAACAATGCATTATTTTAGCCTTAAAAAGCATACCATTCAGTCTTTTCATATCATTAAATTGTTTGGAAGCACTTCGAACCAATTCTACTTCTGCATTTGAGACATGACTTTCATACATAACTTGCAATTGATCTATTGAAGGCAACTATGCATTTTTTTAGCCTTAAAGTCATATTTTTGCGTCTCTTTTAGTCAGTAAATCATTCTAAATCACTTCGAATGAAATTCGGCCTTTAAACATGACTTTCGTGCATAATTTGGAGTTGATCTATTGAAGGCAAAAATGCATTTGTTTAGCCTTAAAGTCATGTTAATCAGTCTCTTCTAGTCGTTAAATCATTCTAAATTAAGTCGAACGAATTCTATTTTCGCCCTTCAAACATGATTTTATTACATAACTTGCAATTAATCTATTGAAGACAACAATGCATTATTTTAGCCTTAAAAAGCATATCATTCAGTCTTTTCATATCATTAAATTGTTTGGAAGCACTTCGAACCAATTCTATTTGTGCATTTGAGACACGACTTTCATACATAACTTGCAATTGATCTATTGAAGGCAACTATGCATTTTTTTAGCCTTAAAGTCATATTTTTGCATCTCTTTTAGTCCGTAAATCATTCTATATCACTTCGAATGAAATTAAGCCTTTAAACATGACTTCCGTGCATAACTTGCAGTTGATCTATTTTTAGGCAACAATGCATTTGTTTAGCCTTAAAGTCATGTCAATGAGTCTCTTCTAGTCGTTAAATCATTCTAAACTAAGTCGAACGAATTCTATTTTCGCCCTTCAAACATGATTTTATTACATAACTTGCAATTAGGCTATTGAATACAACAATGCATTGTTTTAGCCTTAAAAAGCATACCATTCAGTCTTTTCATATCATTAAATTGTTTGGAAGCACTTCGAACCAATTCTACTTCTGCATTTGAGACACGACTTTCATACATAACTTGCAATTGATCTATTGAAGGCAACTATGCATTTTTTTAGCCTTAAAGTCATATTTTTGCGTCTCTTTTAGTCAGTAAATCATTCTAAATCACTTCAAATGAAATTAAGCCTTTAAACATGACTTTCGTGCATAACTTGCAGTTGATCTATTGAAGGCAACAATGCATTTGTTTAGCCTTAAAGTCATGTCAATGAGTCTCTTCTAGTCGTTAAATCATTCAAAATTAAGTTGAACGAATTCTATTTTCGCCCTTCAAACATGATTTTATTACATAACTTGCAATTAATTTATTGAAGACAACAATGCATTATTTTAGCCTTAAAAAGCATATCATTCAGTCTTTTCATATCATTAAATTGTTTGGAAGCACTTAGAACCAATTCTATTTGTGCATTTGAGACACGACTTTCATACATAACTTGCAATTGATCTATTGAAGGCAACTACGCATTTTTTTAGCCTTAAAGTCATATTTTTGCGTCTCTTTTAGTCAGTAAATTATTCTAAATCACTTCGAATGAAATTAAGCCTTTAAACATGACTTTCGTGCATAACTTGCAGTTGATCTATTGAAGGCAACAATGCATTTGTTTAGCCTTAAAGTCATGTCAATGAGTCTCTTCTAGTCGTTAAATCATTCTAAATTAAGTTGAACGAATTCTATTTTCGCCCTTCAAACATGATTTTACTACATAACTTGCGATTAATCTATTGAAGACAACAATGCATTATTTTAGCCTTAAAAAGCATATCATTCAGTCTTTTCATATCATTAAATTGTTTGGAAGCACTTCGAACCAATTCGATTTTTGCATTTGAGACACGACTTTCATACATAACTTGCAATTGATCTATTGAAGGCAACTATGCATTTTTTTAGCCTTAAAGTCATATTATTGCGTCTCTTTCAGTCAGTAAAACATTCTAAATCACTTCGAATGAAATTAAGCCTTTAAACATGACTTTCGTGCATAACTTGCAGTTGATCTATTGAAGGCAACAATGCATTTGTTTAGCCTTCAAGTCATGTCAATGAGTCTCTTCTAGTCGTTAAATCATTCTAAATTAAGTTGAACGAATTCTATTTTCGCCCTTCAAACATGATTTCATTACATAACTTGCAATTAATCTATTGAAGACAACAATGCATTATTTTAGCCTTAAAAAGCATATCATTCAGTCTTTTCATATCATTAAATTGTTTGGAAGCACTTAGAACCAATTCTATTTGTGCATTTGAGACACGACATTCATACATAACTTGCAATTGATCTATTGAAGGCAACTATGCATTTTTTTAGCCTTAAAGTCATATTTTTGCGTCTCTTTTAGTCAGTAAATCATTCTAAATCACTTCGAATGAAATTAAGCCTTTAAACATGACTTTCGTGCATAACTTGCAGTTGATCTACTGAAGGCAACAATGCATTTGTTTAGCCTTAAAGTCATGTCAACGAGTCTCTTCTAGTCGTTAAATCATTCTAAATTAAGTTGAACGAATTCTATTTTCACCCTTCAAACATGATTTTATTACATAACTTGCGATTAATCTATTGAAGACAACAATGCATTATATTAGCCTTAAAAGGCATATCATTCAGTCTTTTCATATCATTAAATTGTTTGGAAGCACTTCGAACCAATTCTATTTTTGCATTTGAGACACGACTTTCATACATAACTTGCAATTGATCTATTGAAGGCAACTATGCATTTTTTTATCCTTAAAGTTATATTATTGCGTCTCTTTTTGTCCGTAAATCATTCTAAATCACTTCGAATGAAATTCGGCCTTTAAACATCACTTTCGTGCATAGCTTGCAATTGAACTATTGAAGGCAACAATGCATTTTTTTAGCCTTAAAGTCATGTCAATGAGTCTCTTCTTGTCGTTAAATCATTCTAAATTAAGTCGAACGAATTCTATTTTTGCCCTTCAAACATGATTTTATTACATAACTTGCAATTAGGCTATTGAAGACAACAATGCATTGTTTTAGCCATAAAAAGCATATCGTTCAATCTTTTCATATCATTAAATTGTTTGGAAGCACTTCGAACCAATTCTATTTGTTCATTTGAGACACGACTTTCATACATAACTTGCAATTGATCTATTGAAGGCAACTATGCATTTTTTTAGCCTTAAAGTCATATTTTTGCGTCTCTTTTAGTCAGTAAATCATTCTAAATCACTTCGAATGAAATTAAGCCTTTAAACATGACTTTCGTGCATAACTTGCAGTTGATGTATTGAAGGCAACAATGCATTTGTTCAGCCATAAAGTCATCTCAATGAGTCTCTTCTAGTCGTTAAATCATTCTAAATTAAGTCGAACGAATTCTATTTTCGCCCTTCAAACATGATTTTATTACATAACTTGCAATTAATCTGTTGAAGACAACAATTCGTTATTTTAGCCTTAAAAAGCATATCATTCAGTCTTTTCATGCCATTAAATTGTTTGTAAGCACTTCGAACGAATTCTATTTTTGCATTTGAGACACGACTTTCATGCATAACTTGCAATTGATCTATTGAAGGCAACTATCCATTTTTTTAGCCTTAAAGTCATATTATTGCATCTCTTTGGGTCAGTAAATCATTCTAAATCACTTCAAATGAAATTCAGCGTTTAAACATGACTTTCGTGCATAACTTGCAGTTGATGTATTGAAGGCAACAATGCATTTGTTTAGCCTTAAAGTCATGTCAATGAGTCTCTTCTAGTCGTTAAATCATTCTAAATTAAGTCGAACGAATTCTATTTTCGCCCTTCAAACATGATTTTATTACATAACTTGCAATTAGGCTATTGAAGACAACAATCGTTATTTTAGCCTTAAAAAGCATATCATTCAGTCTTTTCATATCATTAAATTGTTTGGAAGCACTTAGAACCAATTCTATTTGTGCATTTGAGACACGACTTTCATACATAACTTGCAATTGATCTATTGAAGGCAACTATGCATTTTTTTTGCCTTGAAGTCATATTATTGCGTCTTTTTTAGTCAGTAAATCATTCTAAATCACTTCGAATGAAATTCGGCCTTTAAACATGACTTTCGTGCAAAACTTGCAGTTGATCTATTGAAGGCAAAAATGTATTTGTTTAGCCTTAAAGTCATGTCAATGAGTCTCTTCTAGTCGTTAAATCATTCAAAATTAAGTCAAACGAATTCTATTTTCGCCCTTCAAACATGATTTTATTACATAACTTGCAATTAATCTATTGAAGACAACAATGCATTATGTTAGCCTTAAAAAGCATATCATTCAGTCTTTTCATATCATTAAATTGTTTGGAAGCACATCGAACCAATTCTATTTGTGCATTTGAGACACGACTTTCATACATAACTTGCAATTGATCTATTGAAGGCAACTATGCATTTTTTTAGCCTTAAAGTCATATTTTTGCGTCTCTTTTAGTCAGGAAATCATTCTAAATCACTTCGAATGAAATTAAGCCTTTAAACATGACTTTCGTGCATAACTTGCAGTTGATCTATTGAAGGCAACAATGCATTTGTTCAGCCATAAAGTCATGTCAATGAGTCTCTTCTAGTCGTTAAATCATTCTAAATGAAGTCGAACGAATTCTATTTTCGCCCTTCAAACATGATTTTATTACATAACTTGCAATTAGGCTATTGAAGACAACAATGCATTGTTTTAGCCATAAAAAGCAATTCATTCAATCTTTTCATATCATTAAATTGTTTGGAAGCACATCGAACCAATTCTATTTTTGCATTTGAGACACGACTTTCATACATAACTTGCAATTGATCTATTGAAGGCAACTATGCATTTTTTTAGCCTTAAAGTCATATTATTGCGTCTCTTTTAGTCAGTAAATCATTCTAAATCACTTCGAATGAAATTCGGCCTTTATACATCACTTTCGTGCATAACTTGGAGTTGATCTATTGAAGGCAAAAATGCATTTGTTTAGCCTTAAAGTCATGTCAATGAGTCTCTTCTAGTCGTTAAATCATTCTAAATTAAGTCGAACAAATTGTATTTTCGCCCTTCAAACATGATTTTATTACATAACTTGCAATTAGGCTATTGAAGACAACAATGCATTGTTTTAGCCATAAAAAGCATATCATTCAATCTTTTCATATCATTAAATTGTAAGGAAGCACTTCGAACCAATTCTATTTTTGCATTTAAGACACGACTTTCATACATAACTTGCAATTGAACTATTGAAGGCAGCTATGCATTTTTTTAGCCTTAAAGTCATATCATTGCGTCTCTTTTAGTCAGTAAATCATTCTAAATCACTTCGAATGAAATTCGGCCTTTAAACACGACTTTCGTGCATAACTTGCAGTTGATATATTGAAGGCAACAATGCATTTGTTTAGCCTTAAGGTCATGTCAATGAGTCTCTTCTAGTCGTTAAATCATTCTAAATTAAGTCGAACGAATTCTATTTTCGCCCTTCAAACATGATTTTCTTACATAACTTGCAATTAATCTACTGAAGACAACAATGCATTATTTTAGCCTTAAGAAACATATCATTCAGTCGTTTCATATCATTAAATTGTTTGGAAGCACTTCGAACCAATTCTATTTGTGCATTTGAGACACGACTTTCATACATAACTTGCAATTGATCTATTGAAGGCAACTATGCATTTTTTTAGCCTTGAAGTCATATCATTGCGTCTCTTTTAGTCAGTAAATCATTCTAAATCACTTCGAATGAAATTCGGCCTTTAAACATCACTTTCGTGCATAACTTTGAGTTGATCTATTGAAGGCAAAAATGCATTTGTTTAGCCTGAAAGTCATGTCAATGAGTCTCTTCTAGTCGTTAAATCATTCTAAATTAAGTCGAACGAATTCTATTTTCGCCCTTCAAACATGATTTTATTACATAACTTGCAATTAATCTATTGAACGCAACTATGCATTTTTTTAGCCTTAAAGTCATATTTTTGCATCTCTTTTAGTCAGTCAATCATTCTAAATCACTTCGAATGAAATTAAGCCTTTAAACATGACTTTTGTGCATAACTTGCAGTTGATCTATTGAAGGCAACAATGCATTTGTTTAGCCTTAAAGTCATGTCAATGAGTCTCTTCTAGTCGTTAAATCATTCTAAATTAAGTCGAACGAATTCTATTTTCGCCCTTCAAACATGATTTTATTACATAACTTGCAATTAGGCTATTGAAGACAACAATGCATTGTTTTAGCCATAAAAAGCATATCATTCAATCTTTTCATATCATTAAATTGTTTGGAAGCACTTCGAACCAATTCTATTTTTGCATTTAAGACACGACTTTCATACATAACTTGCAATTGATCTATTGAAGGCAACTATGCATTTTTTTAGCCTTAAAGTCATATTTTTGCGTCTCTTTTAGTCAGTAAATCATTCTAAATCACTTCGAATGAAATTAAGCCTTTAAACATGACTTTCGTGCATAACTTGCAGTTGATCTATTGAAGGCAACAATGCATTTGTTCAGCCATAAAGTCATGTCAATGAGTCTCTTCTAGTCGTTAAATCATTCTAAATTAAGTCGAACGAATTCTATTTTCGGTCTTCAAACATGATTTTATTACATAACTTGCAATTAGGCTATTGAAGACAACAATGCATTGTTTTAGCCATAAAAAGCATATCATTCAATCTTTTCATATCATTAAATTGTTTGGAAGCACTTCGAACCAATTCTATTTTTGCATTTAAGACACGACTTTCATACATAACTTGCAATTGATCTATTGAAGGCAACTATGCATTTTTTTAGCCTTAAAGTCATATTTTTGCGTCTCTTTTAGTCAGTAAATCATTCTAAATCACTTCGAATGAAATTCGGCCTTTAAACATGACTTTCGTGCATAGCTTGCAGTTGAACTATTGAAGGCAACAATGCATTTGTTTAGCCTTAAAGTCATGTCAATGAGTCTCTTCTAGTCGTTAAATCATTCTAAATTAAGTCGAACGAATTCTATTTTGGCCCTTCAAAAATGATTTTATTACATAACTTGCAATTAATATATTTAAGACAACAATGCATTATTTTAGCCTTAAAAAGCATATCATTCAGTCTTTTCATATCATTAAATTGTTTGGAAGCACTTCGAACCAATTCTATTTGTGCATTTGAGACACGACTTTCATACATAACTTGCAATTGATATATTGAAGGCAACTATGCATTTTTTTAGCCTTAAAGTCATATTTTTGCATCTCTTTTAGTCAGTAAATCATTCTAAATCACTTCGAATGAAATTAAGCCTTTAAACATGACTTTCGTGATTAACTTGCAGTTGATCTATTCAAGGCAACAATGCATTTGTTTAGCCTTGAGGTCATGCCAAGGAGTCTCTTCTAGTCGTTAAATCATTCTCAATTAAGTCGAACGAATTCTATTTTCGCCCTTCAAACATGATTTTCTTACAAAACTTGCAATTAGGCTATTGAAGATAACAATGCATTGTTTTAGCCTTGAAGTCATATTATTGCGTCTCTTTTAGTCAGTAAATCATCCTAAATCACTTCGAATGAAATTCGGCCTTTAAACATCACTTTCGTGCATAACTTTGAGTTGATCTATTGAAGGCAAAAATGCATTTGTTTAGCCTGAAAGTCATGTCAATGAGTCTCTTCTAGTCGTTAAATCATTCTAAATTAAGTCGAACGAATTCTATTTTCGCCCTTCAAACATGATTTTATTACATAACTTGCAATTAATCTATTGAACGCAACTATGCATTTTTTTAGCCTTAAAGTCATATTTTTGCATCTCTTTTAGTCAGTCAATCATTCTAAATCACTTCGAATGAAATTAAGCCTTTAAACATGACTTTTGTGCATAACTTGCAGTTGATCTATTGAAGGCAACAATGCATTTGTTTAGCCTTAAAGTCATGTCAATGAGTCTCTTCTAGTCGTTAAATCATTCTAAATTAAGTCGAACGAATTCTATTTTCGCCCTTCAAACATGATTTTATTACATAACTTGCAATTAGGCTATTGAAGACAACAATGCATTGTTTTAGCCATAAAAAGCATATCATTCAATCTTTTCATATCATTAAATTGTTTGGAAGCACTTCGAACCAATTCTATTTTTGCATTTAAGACACGACTTTCATACATAACTTGCAATTGATCTATTGAAGGCAACTATGCATTTTTTTAGCCTTAAAGTCATATTTTTGCGTCTCTTTTAGTCAGTAAATCATTCTAAATCACTTCGAATGAAATTAAGCCTTTAAACATGACTTTCGTGCATAACTTGCAGTTGCTCTATTGAAGGCAACAATGCATTTGTTCAGCCATAAAGTCATGTCAATGAGTCTCTTCTAGTCGTTAAATCATTCTAAATTAAGTCGAACGAATTCTATTTTCGCTCTTCAAACATGATTTTATTACAGAACTTGCAATTAGGCTATTGAAGACAACAATGCATTGTTTTAGCCATAAAAAGCATATCATTCAATCTTTTCATATCATTAAATTGTTTGGAAGCACTTCGAACCAATTCTATTTTTGCATTTAAGACACGACTTTCATACATAACTTGCAATTGATCTATTGAAGGCAACTATGCATTTTTTTAGCCTTAAAGTCATATTTTTGCGTCTCTTTTAGTCAGTAAATCATTCTAAATCACTTCGAATGAAATTCGGCCTTTAAACATGACTTTCGTGCATAGCTTGCAGTTGAACTATTGAAGGCAACAATGCATTTGTTTAGCCTTAAAGTCATGTCAATGAGTCTCTTCTAGTCGTTAAATCATTCTAAATTAAGTCGAACGAATTCTATTTTCGCCCTTCAAACATGATTTTATTACATAACTTGCAATTAGGCTATTGAAGACAACAATGCATTATTTTAGCCATAAAAAGCATATCATTCAATCTTTTCATATCATTAAATTGTTTGGAAGCACTTCGAGCCAATTCTATTTTGCATTTAAGACACGACTTTCGTACATAACTTGCAATTGATCTATTGAAGGCAACTATGCATTTTTTTAGCCTTAAAGTCATATTTTTGCGTCTCTTTTAGTCAGTAAATCATTCTAAATCACTTCGAATGAAATTCGGCCTTTAAACATGACTTTCGTGCATAGCTTGCAGTTGAACTATTGAAGGCAACAATGCATTTGTTTAGCCTTAAAGTCATGTCAATGAGTCTCTTCTAGTCGTTAAATCATTCTACATTAAGTCGAACGAATTCTATTTTGGCCCTTCAAACATGATTTTATTACATAACTTGCAATTAATATATTTAAGACAACAATGCATTATTTTAGCCTTAAAAAGCATATCATTCAGTCTTTTCATATCATTAAATTGTTTGGAAGCACTTCGAACCAATTCTATTTGTGCATTTGAGACACGACTTTCATACATAACTTGCAATTGATCTATTGAGGGCAACTATGCATTTTTTTAGCCTTAAAGTCATATTTTTGCGTCTCTTTTAGTCAGTAAATCATTCTAAATCACTTCGAATGAAATTCGGCCTTTAAACATCACTTTCGTGCATAACTTGGAGTTGATCTATTGAAGGCAAAAATGCATTTGTTTAGCCTTAAAGTCATGTCAATGAGTCTCTTCTAGTCGTTAAATCATTCTAAATTAAGTCGAACGAATTCTATTTTCGCCCATCAAACATGATTTTATTACATAACTTGCATTTAATCTATTGAAGACAACAATGCATTATTTTAGCCTTAAAAAGCATATCATTTACTATTTTCATATCATTAAATTGTAAGGAAGCACTTCAAACCAATTCTATTTGTGCATTTGCGACACGACTTTCTTACATAACTTGCAATTGATCTATGGAAGGCAACTATGCATTTTTTTAGCCTTAAAGTCATATTTTTGCGTCTCTTTTAGTCAGTAAATCATTCGAAATCACTTCGAATGAAATTCAGCCTTTAAACATCACTTTCGTGCATAACTTGCAATTGATCTATTGAGGGCAACTATCCATTTTTTTAGCCTTAAAGTCATATTATTCCGTCTATTTTAGTCAGTAAATCTTTCTAAATCACTTCGAATGAAATTCGGCCTTTAAACATGACTTTCGTGCATAACTTGCAGTTGATCTATTGAAGGCAACAATGCATTTTTTTAGCCTTAAAGTCATGTCAATGAGTCTCTTCTAGTCGTTAGATCATTCTAAATTAAGTCGGACGAATTCTATTTTCGCCCTTCAAACATGATCTTCTTACATAACTTGCAATTAATCAATTGAAGACAACAATGCATTGTTTTAGGCATAAAAAGCATATCATTCAGTCTTTCCATATCATTAAATTGTTTGGAAGCACTTTGAACCAATTCTATTTTTTGCATTTAAGACACGACTTTCATGAATAACTTGCAATTGATCTATTGAAGGCAAATATGCATTTTTTTTACCTTAAAGTCATATTTTTGCGTCTCTTTTAGTCAATAAATCATTCTAAATCACTTCGAATGAAATTCGGCCTTTAAACATGACTTTCGTGCATAACTTGCAGTTGATCTATTGAAGGCAACAATTCATTTGTTTAGCCATAAAGTCATGTCAATGAGTCTCTTCAAGTCGTTAAATCATTCAAAATTAAGTCGAACGAATTCTATTTTCGCCCTTCAAACATGATTTTCTTACATAACTTGCAATTATTCTATTGAAGGCAACGATGCATTATTCTAGCCTTGAAAAGCATATGATTTAGCCTTTTCATATCATTAAATTGTTTGGAAGCACTTCGAACCAATTCTATTTTTCTCATTTAAGACACGACTTCAATGCATAACTTGCAATTGATCTATTGAAGGCAACTATCCATTTTTTTAGCCTTAAAGTCATATTATTCCGTCTATTTTAGTCAGTAAATCTTTCTAAATCACTTCGAATGAAATTCGGCCTTTAAACATGACTTTCATGCATAACTTGCAGTTGATCTATTGAAGGCAACAATGCATTTGTTTAGCCTTAAAGTCATGTCAATGAGTCTCTTCTAGTCGTTAGATCATTCTAAATTAAGTCGGACGAATTCTATTTTCGCCCTTCAAACATGATCTTCTTACATAACTTGCAATTAATCTATTGAAGACAACAATGCATTGTTTTAGCCATAAAAAGCATATCATTCAGTCTTTCCATATCATTAAATTGTTTGGAAGCACTTTGAACCAATTCTATTTTTTGCATTTAAGACACGACTTTCATGAATAACTTGCAATTGATCTATTGAAGGCAAATATGCATTTTTTTTACCTTAAAGTCATATTTTTGCGTCTCTTTTAGTCAATAAATCATTCTAAATCACTTCGAATGAAATTCGGCCTTTAAACATGACTTTCGTGCATAACTTGCAGTTGATCTATTGAAGGCAACAATTCATTTGTTTAGCCTTAAAGTCATGTCAATGAGTCTCTTCTAGTCGTTAAATCATTCAAAATTAAGTCGAACGAATTCTATTTTCGCCCTTCAAACATGATTTTCTTACATAACTTGCAATTAATCTATTGAAGACAACGATGCATTATTTTAGCCATAAAAAGCATATCATTCAGTCTTTTCATATCATTAAATTGTTTGGAAGCACTTCGAACCAATTCTATTTTTTGCATTTAAGACACGACTTTCATGAATAACTTGCAATTGATCTATTGAAGGCAACTATGCATTTTTTTAGCCTTAAAGTCATATTATTTTGTCGCTTTTAGTCAATAAATCATTCTAAATCACTTCGAATGAAATTCGGCCTTTAAACATGACTTTCGTGCATAACTTGCAGTTGATCTATTGAAGGCAACAATGCATTTGTTTAGCCTTAAAGTCATGTCAATGAGTCTCTTCAAGTCGTTAAATCATTCAAAATTAAGTCGAACGAATTCTATTTTCGCCCTTCAAACATGATTTTCTTACATAACTTGCAATTAATCTATTGAAGGCAACGATGCATTATTCTAGCCTTGAAAAGCATATCATTTAGTCTTTTCATATCATTAAATTGTTTGGAAGCACTTCGAACGAATTCTATTTTTTGCATTTAAGACACGACTTCAATGCATAACTTGCAATTGATCTATTGAAGGCAACTATCCATTTTTTTAGCCTTAAAGTCATATTATTCCGTCTATTTTAGTCAGTAAATCTTTCTAAATCACTTCGAATGAAATTCGGCCTTTAAACATGACTTTCGTGCATAACTTGCAGTTGATCTATTGAAGGCAACAATGCATTTGTTTAGCCTTAAAGTCATGTCAATGAGTCTCTTCTAGTCGTTAGATCATTCTAAATTAAGTCGGACGAATTCTATTTTCGCCCTTCAAACATGATCTTCTTACATAACTTGCAATTAATCTATTGAAGACAACAATGCATTGTTTTAGCCATAAAAAGCATATCATTCAGTCTTTCCATATCATTAAATTGTTTGGAAGCACTTTGAACCAATTCTATTTTTTGCATTTAAGACACGACTTTCATGAATAACTTGCAATTGATCTATTGAAGGCAAATATGCATTTTTTTTACCTTAAAGTCATATTTTTGCGTCTCTTTTAGTCAATAAATCATTCTAAATCACTTCGAATGAAATTCGGCCTTTAAACATGACTTTCGTGCATAACTTGCAGTTGATCTATTGAAGGCAACAATTCATTTGTTTAGCCATAAAGTCATGTCAATGAGTCTCTTCAAGTCGTTAAATCATTCAAAATTAAGTCGAACGAATTCTATTTTCGCCCTTCAAACATGATTTTCTTACATAACTTGCAATTATTCTATTGAAGGCAACGATGCATTATTCTAGCCTTGAAAAGCATATGATTTAGCCTTTTCATATCATTAAATTGTTTGGAAGCACTTCGAACCAATTCTATTTTTCTCATTTAAGACACGACTTCAATGCATAACTTGCAATTGATCTATTGAAGGCAACTATCCATTTTTTTAGCCTTAAAGTCATATTATTCCGTCTATTTTAGTCAGTAAATCTTTCTAAATCACTTCGAATGAAATTCGGCCTTTAAACATGACTTTCATGCATAACTTGCAGTTGATCTATTGAAGGCAACAATGCATTTGTTTAGCCTTAAAGTCATGTCAATGAGTCTCTTCTAGTCGTTAGATCATTCTAAATTAAGTCGGACGAATTCTATTTTCGCCCTTCAAACATGATCTTCTTACATAACTTGCAATTAATCTATTGAAGACAACAATGCATTGTTTTAGCCATAAAAAGCATATCATTCAGTCTTTCCATATCATTAAATTGTTTGGAAGCACTTTGAACCAATTCTATTTTTTGCATTTAAGACACGACTTTCATGAATAACTTGCAATTGATCTATTGAAGGCAAATATGCATTTTTTTTACCTTAAAGTCATATTTTTGCGTCTCTTTTAGTCAATAAATCATTCTAAATCACTTCGAATGAAATTCGGCCTTTAAACATGACTTTCGTGCATAACTTGTAGTTGATCTATTGAAGGCAACAATTCATTTGTTTAGCCTTAAAGTCATGTCAATGAGTCTCTTCTAGTCGTTAAATCATTCAAAATTAAGTCGAACGAATTCTATTTTCGCCCTTCAAACATCATTTTCTTACATAACTTGCAATTAATCTATTGAAGACAACGATGCATTATTTTAGCCATAAAAAGCATATCATTCAGTCTTTTCATATCATTAAATTGTTTGGAAGCACTTCGAACCAATTCTATTTTTTGCATTTAAGACACGACTTTCATGAATAACTTGCAATTGATCTATTGAAGGCAACTATGCATTTTTTTAGCCTTAAAGTCTTATTATTTTGTCGCTTTTAGTCAATAAATCATTCTAAATCACTTCGAATGAAATTCGGCCTCTAAACATGACTTTCGTGCATAACTTGCAGTTGATCTATTGAAGGCAACAATGCATTTGTTTAGCCTTAAAGTCATGTCAATGAGTCTCTTCAAGTCGTTAAATCATTCAAAATTAAGTCGAACGAATTCTATTTTCGCCCTTCAAACATGATCTTCTTACATAACTTGCAATTAATCTATTGAAGACAACAATGCATTGTTTTAGCCATAAAAAGCATATCATTCAGTCTTTTCATATCATTAAACTGTTTGGAAGCACTTCGAACTAATTCTATTTGTGCATTTAAGACACGACTTTCATATATAACTTGCAATTGATCTATTGAAGGCAACTATCCATTTTTTTTACCTTAAAATCATATTTTTGCGTCTCTTTTAGTCAGTAAATAATTCTAAATCACTTCGAATGAAATTCGGCCTTTAAACATGACTTTCGTGCATAACTTGCAGTTGATCTATTGAAGGCAACAATGCATTTATTTAGCCTCAAAGTCATGTCAATGAGTCTCTTCTAGTCGTTAAATCGTTTTAAATTAAGTCGAAAAAATTCTATTTTCGCCCTTCACACATGATTTTCTTACATAACTTGCAATTAATCTATTGAAGACAACAATGCATTGTTTTAGCCATAAAAAGCATATCATTCAGTCTTTTCACATCATTAAATTGTTTGGAAGCACTTCGAACCAATTCTATTTTTTGCATTTAAGACACGACTTTCATGAATAACTTGCAATTGATCTATTGAAGGCAAATATGCATTTTTTTTACCTTAAAGTCATATTTTTGCGTCTCTTTTAGTCAATAAATCATTCTAAATCACTTCGAATGAAATTCGGCCTTTAAACATGACTTTCGTGCATAACTTGCAGTTGATCTATTGAAGGCAACAATTCATTTGTTTAGCCTTAAAGTCATGTCAATGAGTCTCTTCTAGTCGTTAAATCATTCAAAATTAAGTCGAACGAATTCTATTTTCGCCCTTCAAACATGATTTTCTTACATAACTTGCAATTAATCTATTGAAGACAACGATGCATTATTTTAGCCATAAAAAGCATATCATTCAGTCTTTTCATATCATTAAATTGTTTGGAAGCACTTCGAACCAATTCTATTTTTTGCATTTAAGACACGACTTTCATGAATAACTTGCAATTGATCTATTGAAGGCAACTATGCATTTTTTTAGCCTTAAAGTCATATTATTTTGTCGCTTTTAGTCAATAAATCATTCTAAATCACTTCGAATGAAATTCGGCCTTTAAACATGACTTTCGTGCATAACTTGCAGTTGATCTATTGAAGGCAACAATGCATTTGTTTAGCCTTAAAGTCATGTCAATGAGTCTCTTCAAGTCGTTAAATCATTCAAAATTAAGTCGAACGAATTCTATTTTCGCCCTTCAAACATGATTTTCTTACATAACTTGCAATTAATCTATTGAAGGCAACGATGCATTATTCTAGCCTTGAAAAGCATATCATTTAGTCTTTTCATATCATTAAATTGTTTGGAAGCACTTCGAACCAATTCTATTTTTTGCATTTAAGACACGACTTCAATGCATAACTTGCAATTGATCTATTGAAGGCAACTATCCATTTTTTTAGCCTTAAAGTCATATTATTCCGTCTATTTTAGTCAGTAAATCTTTCTAAATCACTTCGAATGAAATTCGGCCTTTAAACATGACTTTCGTGCATAACTTGCAGTTGATCTATTGAAGGCAACAATGCATTTGTTTAGCCTTAAAGTCATGTCAATGAGTCTCTTCTAGTCGTTAGATCATTCTAAATTAAGTCGGACGAATTCTATTTTCGCCCTTCAAACATGATCTTCTTACATAACTTGCAATTAATCTATTGAAGACAACAATGCATTGTTTTAGCCATAAAAAGCATATCATTCAGTCTTTCCATATCATTAAATTGTTTGGAAGCACTTTGAACCAATTCTATTTTTTGCATTTAAGACACGACTTTCATGAATAACTTGCAATTGATCTATTGAAGGCAAATATGCATTTTTTTTACCTTAAAGTCATATTTTTGCGTCTCTTTTAGTCAATAAATCATTCTAAATCACTTCGAATGAAATTCGGCCTTTAAACATGACTTTCGTGCATAACTTGCAGTTGATCTATTGAAGGCAACAATTCATTTGTTTAGCCTTAAAGTCATGTCAATGAGTCTCTTCTAGTCGTTAAATCATTCAAAATTAAGTCGAACGAATTCTATTTTCGCCCTTCAAACATGATTTTCTTACATAACTTGCAATTAATCTATTGAAGACAACGATGCATTATTTTAGCCATAAAAAGCATATCATTCAGTCTTTTCATATCATTAAATTGTTTGGAAGCACTTCGAACCAATTCTATTTTTTGCATTTAAGACACGACTTTCATGAATAACTTGCAATTGATCTATTGAAGGCAACTATGCATTTTTTTAGCCTTAAAGTCATATTATTTTGTCGCTTTTAGTCAATAAATCATTCTAAATCACTTCGAATGAAATTCGGCCTCTAAACATGACTTTCGTGCATAACTTGCAGTTGATCTATTGAAGGCAACAATGCATTTGTTTAGCCTTAAAGTCATGTCAATGAGTCTCTTCAAGTCGTTAAATCATTCAAAATTAAGTCGAACGAATTCTATTTTCGCCCTTCAAACATGATTTTCTTACATAACTTGCAATTAATCTATTGAAGGCAACGATGCATTATTCTAGCCTTGAAAAGCATATCATTTAGCCTTTTCATATCATTAAATTGTTTGGAAGCACTTCGAACCAATTCTATTTTTTGCATTTAAGACACGACTTCAATGCATAACTTGCAATTGATCTATTGAAGGCAACTATCCATTTTTTTAGCCTTAAAGTCATATTATTCCGTCTATTTTAGTCAGTAAATCTTTCTAAATCACTTCGAATGAAATTCGGCCTTTAAACATGACTTTCGTGCATAACTTGCAGTTGATCTATTGAAGGCAACAATGCATTTGTTTAGCCTTAAAGTCATGTCAATGAGTCTCTTCTAGTCGTTAGATCATTCTAAATTAAGTCGGACGAATTCTATTTTCGCCCTTCAAACATGATCTTCTTACATAACTTGCAATTAATCTATTGAAGACAACAATGCATTGTTTTAGCCATAAAAAGCATATCATTCAGTCTTTCCATATCATTAAATTGTTTGGAAGCACTTTGAACCAATTCTATTTTTTGCATTTAAGACACGACTTTCATGAATAACTTGCAATTGATCTATTGAAGGCAAATATGCATTTTTTTTACCTTAAAGTCATATTTTTGCGTCTCTTTTAGTCAATAAATCATTCTAAATCACTTCGAATGAAATTCGGCCTTTAAACATTACTTTCGTGCATAACTTGCAGTTGATCTATTGAAGGCAACAATTCATTTGTTTAGCCTTAAAGTCATGTCAATGAGTCTCTTCTAGTCGTTAAATCATTCAAAATTAAGTCGAACGAATTCTATTTTCGCCCTTCAAACACGATTTTCTTACATAACTTGCAATTAATCTATTGAAGACAACGATGCATTATTTTAGCCATAAAAAGCATATCATTCAGTCTTTTCATATCATTAAATTGTTTGGAAGCACTTCGAACCAATTCTATTTTTTGCATTTAAGACACGACTTTCATGAATAACTTGCAATTGATCTATTGAAGGCAACTATGCATTTTTTTAGCCTTAAAGTCATATTATTTTGTCGCTTTTAGTCAATAAATCATTCTAAATCACTTCGAATGAAATTCGGCCTTTAAACATGACTTTCGTGCATAACTTGCAGTTGATCTATTGAAGGCAACAATGCATTTGTTTAGCCTTAAAGTCATGTCAATGAGTCTCTTCAAGTCGTTAAATCATTCAAAATTAAGTCGAACGAATTCTATTTTCGCCCTTCAAACATGATTTTCTTACATAACTTGCAATTAATCTATTGAAGGCAACGATGCATTATTCTAGCCTTGAAAAGCATATCATTTAGTCTTTTCATATCATTAAATTGTTTGGAAGCACTTCGAACCAATTCTATTTTTTGCATTTAAGACACGACTTCAATGCATAACTTGCAATTGATCTATTAAAGGCAACTATCCATTTTTTTAGCCTTAAAGTCATATTATTCCATCTATTTTAGTCAGTAAATCTTTCTAAATCACTTCGAATGAAATTCGGCCTTTAAACATGACTTTCGTGCATAACTTGCAGTTGATCTATTGAAGGCAACAATGCATTTGTTTAGCCTTAAAGTCATGTCAATGAGTCTCTTCTAGTCGTTAGATCATTCTAAATTAAGTCGGACGAATTCTATTTTCGCCCTTCACACATGATCTTCTTACATAACTTGCAATTAATCTATTGAAGACAACAATGCATTGTTTTAGCCATAAAAAGCATATCATTCAGTCTTTCCATATCATTAAATTGTTTGGAAGCACTTTGAACCAATTCTATTTTTTGCATTTAAGACACGACTTTCATGAATAACTTGCAATTGATCTATTGAAGGCAAATATGCATTTTTTTTACCTTAAAGTCATATTTTTGCGTCTCTTTTAGTCAATAAATCATTCTAAATCACTTCGAATGAAATTCTGCCTTTAAACATGACTTTCGTGCATAACTTGCAGTTGATCTATTGAAGGCAACAATTCATTTGTTTAGCCTTAAAGTCATGTCAATGAGTCTCTTCTAGTCGTTAAATCATTCAAAATTAAGTCGAACGAATTCTATTTTCGCCCTTCAAACATAATTTTCTTACATAACTTGCAATTAATCTATTGAAGACAACGATGCATTATTTTAGCCATAAAAAGCATATCATTCAGTCTTTTCATATCATTAAATTGTTTGGAAGCACTTCGAACCAATTCTATTTTTTGCATTTAAGACACGACTTTCATGAATAACTTGCAATTGATCTATTGAAGGCAACTATGCATTTTTTTAGCCTTAAAGTCATATTATTTTGTCGCTTTTAGTCAATAAATCATTCTAAATCACTTCGAATGAAATTCGGCCTCTAAACATGACTTTCGTGCATAACTTGCAGTTGATCTATTGAAGGCAACAATGCATTTGTTTAGCCTTAAAGTCATGTCAATGAGTCTCTTCAAGTCGTTAAATCATTCAAAATTAAGTCGAACGAATTCTATTTTCGCCCTTCAAACATGATCTTCTTACATAACTTGCAATTAATCTATTGAAGACAACAATGCATTGTTTTAGCCATAAAAAGCATATCATTCAGTCTTTTCATATCATTAAACTGTTTGGAAGCACTTCGAACTAATTCTATTTGTGCATTTAAGACACGACTTTCATATATAACTTGCAATTGATCTATTGAAGGCAACTATCCATTTTTTTTACCTTAAAATCATATTTTTGCGTCTCTTTTAGTCAGTAAATAATTCTAAATCACTTCGAATGAAATTCGGCCTTTAAACATGTCTTTCGTGCATAACTTGCAGTTGATCTATTGAAGGCAACAATGTATTTATTTAGCCTCAAAGTCATGTCAATGAGTCTCTTCTAGTCGTTAAATCGTTTTAAATTAAGTCGAAAAAATTCTATTTTCGCCCTTCACACATGATTTTCTTACATAACTTGCAATTAATCTATTGAAGACAACAATGCATTGTTTTAGCCATAAAAAGCATATCATTCAGTCTTTTCATATCATTAAATTGTTTGGAAGCACTTCGAACCAATTCTATTTGTGCATTTAAGACACGACTTTCATGCATAACTTGCAATTGATCTATTGAAGGCAACTATCCATTTTTTTAGCCTTAAAGTCATATTTTTGCGTCTCTTTTAGTCAGTAAATCATTCTAAATCACTTCGAATGAAATTCGGCGTTTAAACATGACTTTCGTGCATAACTTGCAGTTGATCTATTGAAGGCAACAATGCATTTGTTTAGCCTTAAAGTCATGTCAATGAGTCTCTTCTAGTCGTTAAATCATTCTAAATTAAGTCGGACGAATTCTATTTTCGCCCTTCAAACATGATCTTCTTACATAACTTGCAATTAATCTATTGAAGACAACAAAGCATTGTTTCAGCAATAAAAAGCATATCATTCAGTCTTTTCATATCATTAAATTGTTAGGAAGCACTTCGAACCAATTCTATTTTTTGCATTTAAGACACGACTTTCATGAATAACTTGCAATTGATCTATTGAAGGGAACTATGCATTTTTTTAGCCTTAAAGTCATATTATTTTGTCGCTTTTAGTCAATAAATCATTCTAAATCACTTCGAATGAAATTCGGCCTTTAAACATGACTTTCGTGCATAACTTGCAGTTGATCTATTGAAGGCAACAATGCATTTGTTTAGCCTTAAAGTCATGTCAATGAGTCTCTTCTAGTCGTTAAATCATTCAAAATTAAGTCGAACGAATTCTATTTTCGCCCTTCAAACATGATTTTCTGACATAACTTGCAATTAACCTATTGAAGGCAACGATGCATTATTCTAGCCTTAAAAAGCATATCATTTAGTCTTTTCATATCATTAAATTGTTTGGAAGCACTTCGAACCAATTCTATTTTTTGCATTTAAGACACGACTTCAATGCATAACCTGCAATTGATCTATTGAAGGCAACTATCCATTTTTTTAGCCTTAAAGTCATATCATTCCTTCTATTTTAGTCAGTAAATCCTTCTAAATCACTTCGAATGAAATTCGGCCTTTAAACATGACTTTCGTGCATAACTTGCAGTTGATCTATTGAAGGCAACAATGCATTTGTTTAGCCTTAAAGTCATGTCAATGAGTCTCTTCTAGTCGTTAGATCATTCTAAATTAAGTCGAACGAATTCTATTTTCGCCCTTCAAACATGATTCTCTTACATAACTTGCAATTAATCTATTGAAGACAACGATGCATTATTTTAGCCATAAAAAGCATATCATTCAGTCTTTTCAGATCATTAAATTGTTTGGAAGCACTTCGAACCAATTCTATTTTTTGCATTTAAGACACGACTTTCATGATTAACTTGCAATTGATCTATTGAAGGCAACTATGCATTTTTTTAGCTTTAAAGTCATATTATTTTGTCGCTTTTAGTCAATAAATCATTCTAAATCACTTCGAATGAAATTCGGCCTTTAAACATGACTTTCGTGCATAACTTGCAGTTGATCTATTGATGGCAACAATGCATTTGTTTAGCCTTAAAGTCATGTCAATGAGTCTCTTCAAGTCGTTAAATCATTCAAAATTAAGTCGAACGAATTCTATTTTCGCCCTTCAAACATGATGTTCTTACACAACTTGCAATTAATCTATTGAAAGCAACGATGCATTATTCTAGCCTTAAAAAGCATATCATTTAGTCTTTTCATATCATTAAATTGTTTGGAAGCACTTCGAACCAATTCTATTTTTTGCATTTAAGACACGACTTCAATGCATAACTTGCAATTGATCTATTGAAGGCAACTATCCATTTTTTTAGCCTTAAAGTCATATTATTTTGTCTCTTTTAGTCAATAAATCATTCTAAATCACTTCGAATGAAATTCGGCCTTTAAACATGACTTTCGTGCATAACTTGTAGTTGATCTATTGAAGGCAACAATTCATTTGTTTAGCCTTAAAGTCATGTCAATGAGTCTCTTCTAGTCGTTAAATCATTCAAAATTAAGTCGAACGAATTCTATTTTCGCCCTTCAAACATGATTTTCTTACATAACTTGCAATTAATCTATTGAAGACAACGATGCATTATTTTAGCCATAAAAAGCATATCATTCACTCTTTTCATATCATTAAATTGTTTGGAAGCACTTCGAACCAATTCTATTTTTTGCATTTAAGACACGACTTTCATGAATAACTTGCAATTGATCTATTGAAGGCAACTATGCATTTTTTTAGCCTTAAAGTCATATTATTTTGTCGCTTTTAGTCAATAAATCATTCTAAATCACTTCGAATGAAATTCGGCCTTTAAACATGACTTTCGTGCATAACTTGTAGTTGATCTATTGAAGGCAACAATTCATTTGTTTAGCCTTAAAGTCATGTCAATGAGTCTCTTCTAGTCGTTAAATCATTCAAAATTAAGTCGAACGAATTCTATTTTCGCCCTTCAAACATGATTTTCTTACACAACTTGCAATTAATCTATTGAAAGCAACGATGCATTATTCTAGCCTTAAAAAGCATATCATTTAGTCTTTTCATATCATTAAATTGTTTGGAAGCACTTCGAACCAATTCTATTTTTTGCATTTAAGACACGACTTTCATGAATAACTTGCAATTGATCTATTGAAGGCAACTATCCATTTTTTTAGCCTTAAAGTCATATTATTTTGTCGCTTTTAGTCAATAAATCATTCTAAATCACTTCGAATGAAATTCGGCCTTTAAACATGACTTTCGTGCATAACTTGCAGTTGATCTATTGAAGGCAACAATGCATTTGTTTAGCCTTAAAGTCATGTCAATGAGTCTCTTCTAGTCGTTAGATCATTCTAAATTACGTCGGACGAATTCTATTTTCGCCCTTCAAACATGATCTTCTTACATAACTTGCAATTAATCTATTGAAGACAACAATGCATTGTTTTAGCCATAAAAAACATATCATTCAGTCTTTTCATATCATTAAATTGTTTGGAAGCACTTCGAACCAATTCTATTTTTTGCATTTAAGACACGACTTTCATGCATAACTTGCAATTCATCTATCGAAGGCAACTATCCATTTTTTTAACCTTAAAGTCATATTATTGCGTCTCTTTTAGTCAGTAAATCATTCTAAATCACTTCGAATGAAATTCGGCGTTTAAACATGACTTTCTTGCATAGCTTGCAGTTGATCTATTGAAGGCAACAATGCATTTGTTTAGCCTTAAAGTCATGTCAATGAGTCTCTTCTAGTCGTTAAATCATTCAAAATTAAGTCGAACGAATTCTATTTTCGCCCTTCAAACATGATTTTCTTACATAACTTGCAATTAATCTATTGAAGACAACGATGCATTATTCTAGCCTTAAAAAGCATATCATTCAGTCTTTTCATATCATTAAATTGTTTGGAAGCACTTCGAACCAATTCTATTTTTTGCATTTAAGACAGAACTTTCATATATAACTTGCAATTGATCTATTGAAGGCAACTATGCATTTTTTTTACCTTAAAGTCATATTTTTGCGTCTCTTTTTGTCAGTAAATCATTCTAAATCACTTCGAATGAAATTCGGCGTTTAAACATGACTTTCGTGCATAACTTGCAGTTGATCTATTGAAGGCAACAATGCATTTGTTTAGCCTTAAAGTCATGTCAATGAGTCTCGTCTAGTCGTGAAATCATTCTAAATTAAGTCGAAAAAATTCTATTTTCGCCCTTCAAACATGATTTTCTTACATAACTTGCAATTAATCTATTGAAGACAACAATGCATTGTTTTAGCCATAAAAAGCATATCATTCAGTCTTTTCATATCATTAAATTGTTTGGAAGCACTTCGAACCAATTCTATTTTTTGCATGTAAGACACGACTTTTATGCATCACTTGCAATTGATCTATTGAAGGCAACTATCCATTTTTTTAGCCTTAAAGTCATACTATTGCGTCTCTTTTAGTCAATAAATCATTCTAAATCACTTCGAATGAAATTCGGCGTTTAAACATGACTTTCGTGCGTAACTTGCAATTGATCTATTGAGGGCAACAATGCATTTGTTTAGCCTTAAAGTCATGTCAATCAGTCTCTTCTAGTCGTTAAATCATTCTAAATTAAGTCGAACGAATTCTATTTTCGCCCTTCAAACATAATTTTCTTACATAACTTGCAATTAATCTATTGAAGACAACGATGCATTGTTTTAACCTTAGAAAGCACATCATTCAGTCTTTTCATATCATTAAATTGTTTGGAAGCACCTCGAACTAATTCTATTTGTGCATTTAAGACACGACTTTCATGCATAACTTGCAATTGATCTATTGAAGGCAACTATGCATTTTTTTTACCTTAAAGTCATATTTTTGCGTCTCTTTTTGTCAGTAAATCATTCTAAATCACTTCGAATGAAATTCGGCGTTTAAACATGACTTTCGTGCATAACTTGCAGTTGATCTATTGAAGGCAACAATGCATTTGTTTAGCCTTAAAGTCATGTCAATGAGTCTCTTCTAGTCGTTAAATCATTCAAAATTAAGTCGAACGAATTCTATTTTCGCCCTTCAAACATGATTTCCTTACATAACTTGCAATTAATCTATTGAAGACAACAATGCATTGTTTTACCCATAAAAAGCATATCATTCTGTGTTTTGATATCATTTAATTGTTTGGAAGCACTTCGAACCAATTCTATTTTTTGCATTTAAGACACGACTTTCATGCATCACTTGCAATTGATCTATTGAAGGCAACTATCCATTTTTTTAGCCTTAAAGTCATACTATTGCGTTTCTTTTAGTCAATAAATCATTCTAAATCACTTCGAATGAAATTCGGCGTTTAAACATGACTTTCGTGCGTAACTTGCAGTTGATCTATTGAGGGCAACAATGCATTTGTTTAGCCTTAAAGTCATGTCAATGAGTCTCTTCTAGTCGTTAAATCATTCTAAATTAAGTCGAACGAATTCTATTTTCGCCCTTCAAACATGATTTTCTTACATAACTTGCAATTAATCTATTGAAGACAACAATGCATTGTTTTAGCCATAAAACGCACATCATTCAGTCTTTTCATATCATTAAATTGTTTGGAAGCACCTCGAACTAATTCTATTTGTGCATTTAAGACACGACTTTCATGCATCACTTGCAATTGATCTATTGAAGGCAACTATCCATTTTTTTAGCCTTAAAGTCATACTATTGCGTCTCTTTTAGTCAATAAATCATTCTAAATCACTTCGAATGAAATTCGGCGTTTAAACATGACTTTCGTGCGTAACTTGCAGTTGATCTATTGAGGGCAACAATGCATTTGTTTAGCCTTAAAGTCATGTCAATGAGTCTCTTCTAGTCGTAAAATCATTCTAAATTAAGTCGAACGAATTCTATTTTCGCCCTTCAAACATGATTTTCTTACATAACTTGCAATTAATCTATCGAAAGCAACGATGCATTATTCTAGCCTTAAAAAGCATAACATTTAGTCTTTTCATATCATTAAATTGTTTGGAAGCACTTCGAACCAATTCTATTTTTTGCATTTAAGACACGACTTTCATGCATAACTTGCAATTCATCTATCGAAGGCAACTATCCATTTTTTTAACCTTAAAGTCATATTATTGCGTCTCTTTTAGTCAGTAAATCATTCTAAATCACTTCGAATGAAATTCGGCGTTTAAACATGACTTTCTTGCATAGCTTGCAGTTGATCTATTGAAGGCAACAATGCATTTGTTTAGCCTTAAAGTCATGTCAATGAGTCTCTTCTAGTCGTTAAATCATTCAAAATTAAGTCGAACGAATTCTATTTTCGCCCTTCAAACATGATTTTCTTACATAACTTGCAATTAATCTATTGAAGACAACAATGCATTGTTTTAGCCATAAAAAGCATATCATTCAGTCTTTTCATATCATTAAATTGTTTGGAAGCACTTCGAACCAATTATATTTGTGCATTTAAGACACGACTTTCATATATAACTTGCAAGTGATCTATTGAAGGCAACTATGCATTTTTTTTACCTTAAAGTCATATTTTTGCGTCTCTTTTAGTCAGTAAATCATTCTAAATCACTTCGAATGAAATTCGGCCTTTAAACATGACTTTCGTGCATAACTTGCAGTTGATCTATTGAAGGCAACAATGCATTTGTTTAGCCTTAAAGTCATGTCAATGAGTCTCTTCTAGTCGTTAAATCATTCAAAATTAAGTCGAACGAATTCTATTTTCGCCCTTCAAACATGATTTCCTTACATAACTTGCAATTAATCTATTGAAGACAACAATGCATTGTTTTAGCCATAAAAAGCATATCATTCAGTCTTTTCATATCATTTAATTGTTTGGAAGCACTTCGAACCAATTCTATTTTTTGCATATAAGACACGACTTTCATGCATCACTTGCAATTGATCTATTGAAGGCAACTATCCATTTTTTTAGCCTTAAAGTCATACTATTGCGTCTCTTTTAGTCAATAAATCATTCTAAATCACTTCGAATGAAATTCGGCGTTTAAACATGACTTTCGTGCGTAACTTGCAGTTGATCTATTAAGGGCAACAATGCATTTGTTTAGCCTTAAAGTCATGTCAATGAGTCTCTTCTAGTCGTTAAATCATTCTAAATTAAGTCGAACGAATTCTATTTTCGCCCTTCAAACATGATTTTCTTACATAACTTGCAATTAATCTATTGAAAGCAACGATGCATTATTCTAGCCTTAAAAAGCATAACATTTAGTCTTTTCATATCATTAAATTGTTTGGAAGCACTTCGAACCAATTATATTTGTGCATTTAAGACACGACTTTCATATATAACTTGCAAGTGATCTATTGAAGGCAACTATGCATTTTTTTTACCTTAAAGACATATTTTTGTGTCTCTTTTAGTCAGTAAATCATTCTAAATCACTTCGAATGAAATTCGGCCTTTAAACATGACTTTCGTGCATAACTTGCAGTTGATCTATTGAAGGCAACAATGCATTTGTTTAGCCTTAAAGTCATGTCAATGAGTCTCTTCTAGTCGTTAAATCATTCTAAATTAAGTCGAACTTGCAATTAATCTATTGAAAGCAACGATGCATTATTCTAGCCTTAAAAAGCATAACATTTAGTCTTTTCATATCATTAAATTGTTTGGAAGCACTTCGAACCAATTATATTTGTGCATTTAAGACACGACTTTCATATATAACTTGCAAGTGATCTATTGAAGGCAACTATGCATTTTTTTTACCTTAAAGACATATTTTTGTGTCTCTTTTAGTCAGTAAATCATTCTAAATCACTTCGAATGAAATTTGGCCTTTAAACATGACTTTCGTGCATAACTTGCAGTTGATCTATTGAAGGCAACAATGCATTTGTTTAGCCTTAAAGTCATGTCAATGAGTCTCTTCTAGTCGTTAAATCATTCTAAATTAAGTCGAACTTGCAATTAATCTATTGAAAGCAACGATGCATTATTCTAGCCTTAAAAAGCATAACATTTAGTCTTTTCATATCATTAAATTGTTTGGAAGCACTTCGAACCAATTATATTTGTGCATTTAAGACACGACTTTCATATATAACTTGCAAGTGATCTATTGAAGGCAACTATGCATTTTTTTTACCTTAAAGACATATTTTTGTGTCTCTTTTAGTCAGTAAATCATTCTAAATCACTTCGAATGAAATTCGGCCTTTAAACATGACTTTCGTGCATAACTTGCAGTTGATCTATTGAAGGCAACAATGCATTTGTTTAGCCTTAAAGTCATGTCAATGAGTCTCTTCTAGTCGTTAAATCATTCTAAATTAAGTCGAACTTGCAATTAATCTATTGAAAGCAACGATGCATTATTCTAGCCTTAAAAAGCATAACATTTAGTCTTTTCATATCATTAAATTGTTTGGAAGCACTTCGAACCAATTATATTTGTGCATTTAAGACACGACTTTCATATATAACTTGCAAGTGATCTATTGAAGGCAACTATGCATTTTTTTTACCTTAAAGACATATTTTTGTGTCTCTTTTAGTCAGTAAATCATTCTAAATCACTTCGAATGAAATTCGGCCTTTAAACATGACTTTCGTGCATAACTTGCAGTTGATCTATTGAAGGCAACAATGCATTTGTTTAGCCTTAAAGTCATGTCAATGAGTCTCTTCTAGTCGTTAAATCATTCTAAATTAAGTCGAACTTGCAATTAATCTATTGAAAGCAACGATGCATTATTCTAGCCTTAAAAAGCATAACATTTAGTCTTTTCATATCATTAAATTGTTTGGAAGCACTTCGAACCAATTATATTTGTGCATTTAAGACACGACTTTCATATATAACTTGCAAGTGATCTATTGAAGGCAACTATGCATTTTTTTTACCTTAAAGACATATTTTTGTGTCTCTTTTAGTCAGTAAATCATTCTAAATCACTTCGAATGAAATTCGGCCTTTAAACATGACTTTCGTGCATAACTTGCAGTTGATCTATTGAAGGCAACAATGCATTTGTTTAGCCTTAAAGTCATGTCAATGAGTCTCTTCTAGTCGTTAAATCATTCTAAATTAAGTCGAACTTGCAATTAATCTATTGAAAGCAACGATGCATTATTCTAGCCTTAAAAAGCATAACATTTAGTCTTTTCATATCATTAAATTGTTTGGAAGCACTTCGAACCAATTATATTTGTGCATTTAAGACACGACTTTCATATATAACTTGCAAGTGATCTATTGAAGGCAACTATGCATTTTTTTTACCTTAAAGACATATTTTTGTGTCTCTTTTAGTCAGTAAATCATTCTAAATCACTTCGAATGAAATTCGGCCTTTAAACATGACTTTCGTGCATAACTTGCAGTTGATCTATTGAAGGCAACAATGCATTTGTTTAGCCTTAAAGTCATGTCAATGAGTCTCTTCTAGTCGTTAAATCATTCTAAATTAAGTCGAACTTGCAATTAATCTATTGAAAGCAACGATGCATTATTCTAGCCTTAAAAAGCATAACATTTAGTCTTTTCATATCATTAAATTGTTTGGAAGCACTTCGAACCAATTATATTTGTGCATTTAAGACACGACTTTCATATATAACTTGCAAGTGATCTATTGAAGGCAACTATGCATTTTTTTTACCTTAAAGACATATTTTTGTGTCTCTTTTAGTCAGTAAATCATTCTAAATCACTTCGAATGAAATTCGGCCTTTAAACATGACTTTCGTGCATAACTTGCAGTTGATCTATTGAAGGCAACAATGCATTTGTTTAGCCTTAAAGTCATGTCAATGAGTCTCTTCTAGTCGTTAAATCATTCTAAATTAAGTCGAACTTGCAATTAATCTATTGAAAGCAACGATGCATTATTCTAGCCTTAAAAAGCATAACATTTAGTCTTTTCATATCATTAAATTGTTTGGAAGCACTTCGAACCAATTATATTTGTGCATTTAAGACACGACTTTCATATATAACTTGCAAGTGATCTATTGAAAGCAACTATCCATTTTTTTAGCCTTACAGTCATATTATTGCGTCTCTTTTAGTTAGTAAATCATTCTAAATCACTTCGAATGAAATTCGGTGTTTAAACATGACTTTCATGCATAACTTGCAGTTGATCTATTGAAGGCAACAATGCATTTGTTTAGCCTTAAAGTCATGTCAATGAGTCTCATCTAGTTGTTAAATCATTGAAAATTAAGTCGAACGAATTCTATTTTCGCCCTTTAAACATTATTTTCTTACATAACTTGCAATTAATCTATTGAAGACAACAATGCATTGTTTTAGCCATCAAAATCATATCATTCAGTCTTTTCATATCATTTAATTGTTTGGAAGCACTTCGAACCAATTCTATTTTTTGCATTTAAGACACGACTTCAATGCATAACTTGCAATTGATCTATTGAAGGCCACTATCCATTTTTTAGCCTTAAAGTCATATTATTCCGTCTATTTTAGTCAGTAAATCTTTCTAAATCACTTCGAATGAAATTCGGCCTTTAAACATGACTTTCATGCATAACTTGCAGTTGATCTATTGAAGGCAACAATGCATTTGTTTAGCCTTAAAGTCATGTCAATGAGTCTCTTCTAGTCGTTAAATCATTCAAAATTAAGTCGAACGAATTCTATTTTCGCCCTTCAAACATGATTTTCTTACATAACTTGCAATTAATCTATTGAAAGCAACGATGCATTATTCTAGCCTTAAAAAGCATAACATTTAGTCTTTTCATATCATTAAATTGTTTGGAAGCACTTCGAACCAATTCTATTTTTTGCATTTAAGACATGACTTCAATGCATAACTTGCAATTGATCTATTGAAGGCAACTATCCATTTTTTAGCCTTAAAGTCATATTATTCCGTCTATTTTAGTCAGTAAATCTTTCTAAATCACTTCAAATGAAATTCGGCCTTTAAACATGACTTTCGTGCATAACTTGCAGTTGATCTATTGAAGGCAACAATGCATTTGTTTAGCCTTAAAGTCATGTCAATGAGTCTCTTCTAGTCGTTAAATCATTCAAAAATAAGTCGAACGAATTCTATTTTCGCCCTTCAAACATGATTTTCTTACATAACTTGCAATTAATCTATTGAAGACAACAATGCATTATTTTAGCCATAAAAAGCATATCATTCAGTCTTTTCATATCATTAAATTGTTTGGAAGCACTTCGAACGAATTATATTTGTGCATTTAAGACACGACTTTCATATATAACTTGCAAGTGATCTATTGAAGGCAACTATGCTTTTTTTTTACCTTAAAGTCATATTTTTGCGTCTCTTTTAGTCAGTAAATCATTCTAAATCACTTCGAATGAAATTCGGCCTTTAAACATGACTTTCGTGCATAACTTGCAGTTGATCTATTGAAGGCAACAGTGCATTTGTTTAGCCTTAAAGTCATGTCAATGAGTCTCTTCTAGTCATTAAATCATTCAAAATTAAGTCGAACGAATTCTATTTTCGCCCTTCAAACATGATTTCCTTACATAACTTGCAATTAATCTATTGAAGACAACAATGCATTGTTTTAGCCATAAAAAGCATATCATTCAGTCTTTTCATATCATTTAATTGTTTGGAAGCACTTCGAACCAATTCTATTTTTTGCATTTAAGACACGACTTTCATGCATAACTTGCAATTGATCTATTGAAAGCAACTATCCATTTTTTTAGCCTTACAGTCATATTATTGGGTCTCTTTTAGTCAGTAAATCATTCTAAATCACTACGAATGAAATTCGGTGTTTAAACATGACTTTCATGCATAACTTGCAGTTGATCTATTGAAGGCAACAATGCATTTGTTTAGCCTTAAAGTCATGTCAATGAGTCTCATCTAGTTGTTAAATCATTCAAAATTAAGTCGAACGAATTCTATTTTCGCCCTTTAAACATTATTTTCTTACATAACTTGCAATTAATCTATTGAAGACAACAATGCATTGTTTTAGCCATCAAAATCATATCATTCAGTCTTTTTATATCATTAAATTTTTTGGAAGCACTTCGAAGCAATTCTATTTGTGCATTTAAGACACGCCTTTCATATATAACTTGCAATTGATCTATTGAAGGCAACTATGCATTTTTTTTACCTTAAAGTCATATTTTTGCGTCTCTTTTAGTCAGTAAATCATTTTAAATCACTTCGAATGAAATTCGGCCTTTAAACATGACTTTCGTGCATAACTTGCAGTTGATCTATTGAAGGCAACAATGCATTTGTTTAGCCTTAAAGTCATGTCAATGAGTCTCTTCTAGTCGTTAAATCACTCTAAATTAAGTCGAACGAATTCTATTTCCGCCCTTCAAACATGATTTCCTTACATAACTTGCAATTAATCTATTGAAGACAACAATGCATCGTTTTAGCCATAAAAAGCATATCATTCAGTCTTTTCATATCATTTAATTGTTTGGAAGCATTTCGAACCAATTCTATTTTTTGCATTTAAGACACGACTTTCATGCATCACTTGCAATTGATCTATTGAAGGCAACTATCCATTTTTTTAGCCTTAAAGTCATATTATTTTGTCGCTTTTAGTCAATAAATCATTCTAAATCACTTCAAATGAAATTCCGCCTTTAAACATGACTTTCGTGCATAACTTGCAGTTGATCTATTGAAGGCTACAATGCATTTATTTAGCTTAAAGTCATGTCAATGAGTCTCTTCTAGTCGTTAAATCATACTAAATTAAGTCGAAAAAATTCTATTTTCGCATTTCAAACATGATTTTCTTACATAACTTGCAATTAATCTATTGAAGACAACAATGCATTGTTTTAGCCATAAAAAGCATATCATTCAGTCTTTTCATATCATTAAATTGTTTGGAAGCACTTCGAACCAATTCTTTTTTTTGCATTTAAGACACGACTTTCATGCATAACTTGCAATTGATCTATTGAAGGCAACTATCCAATTTTTTAGCCCTAAAGTCATATTATTGCATCTCTTTTAGTTAATAAATCATTCTAAATCACTTCGAATGAAATTCGGCCTTTAAACATGACTTTCGTGCATAACTTGCAGTTGATCTATTGCAAGCTACAATGCATTTATTTAGCCTTAAAGTCATGTCAATGAGTCTCTTCTAGTCGTTAAATCACTCTAAATTAAGTCGAACGAATTCTATTTTCGCCCTTCAAACATGATTTCCTTACATAACTTGCAATTAATATATTGAAGACAACAATGCATTGTTTTAGCCATAAAAAGCATATCATTCAGTCTTTTCATATCATTTAATTGTTTGGAAGCACTTCGAACCAATTCTATTTTTTGCATTTAAGACACGACTTTCATGCATCACTTGCAATTGATCTATTGAAGGCAACTATCCATTTTTTTAGCCTTAAAGTCATACTATTGCGTCTCTTTTAGTCAGTAAATCATTCTAAATCACTTCGAATGAAATTCGGCGTTTAAACATGACTTTCGTGCATAACTTGCAGTTGATCTATTGAGGGCAACAATGCATTTGTTTAGCCTTAAAGTCATGTCAATGAGTCTCTTCTAGTCGTTAAATCATTCTAAATTAAGTCGAACGAATTCTATTTTCACCCTTCCAACATGATTTTCCTACATAACTTGCAATTAATCTATTGAAGACAACAATGCATTGTTTTAGCCATAAAAAGCATATCATTGAGTCTTTTCATATCATTAAATTGTTTGGAAGCACCTCGAACTAATTCTATTTGTGCATTTCAGACACGACTTTCATGCATAACTTGCAATTGATCTATTGAAGGCAACTATCCAATTTTTTAGCCCTAAAGTCATATTATTGCATCTCTTTTAGTCAGTAAATCGTTCTAAATCACTTCGAATGAAATTCGGCCTTTAAACATGACTTTCGTGCATAACTTGCAGTTGATCTATTGAAGGCAACAATGCATTTGTTTAGCCTTAAAGTCATATCAATGAGTCTCTTCTAGTCGTTAAATCATGCTAAATTAAGTCGAACGAATTCTATTTTCGCCCTTCAAACATGATTTTCTTACATAACTTGCAATTAATCTATTGAAGACAACAATGCATTGTTTTAGCCATAAAAAGCATATCATTCAGTCTTTTCGTATCATTAAATTATTAGGAAGCACTTCGAACCAATTCTATTTGTGCATTTAAGACACGACTTTCATATATAACTTGCAATTGATCTATTGAAGGCAACTATGCATTTTTTTTACCTTAAAGTCATATTTTTGCGTCTCTTTTAGTCAGTAAATCATTCTAAATCACTTCGAATGAAATTCGGCCTTTAAACATGACTTTCGTGCATAACTTGCAGTTGATCTATTGAAGACAACAATGCATTTATTTAGCCTTCAAGTCATGTCAATGAGTCTCTTCTAGTCGTTAAATCATTTTAAATTAAGTCGAAAAAAATCTATTTTCGCCCTTCAAACATGATTTTCTTACATAACTTGCAATTAATCTATTGAAGACAACAATGCATTGTTTTAGCCATAAAAAGCATACCATTCAGTCTTTTCATATCATTAAATTGTTTGGAAGCACTTCGAACCAATTCTATTTGTGCATTTAAGACACGACTTTCACATATAACTTGCAATTGATCTATTGAAGGCAACTAAGCATTTTTTTTACCTTAAAGTCATATTTTTGTGTCTCTTTTAGTCAGTAAATCATTCTAAATCACTTCGAATGAAATTCGGCCTTTAAACATGACTTTCGTGCATAACTTGCAGTTGATCTACTGAAGGCAACAATGCATTTGTTTAGCCTTAAAGTCATGTCAATGAGTCTCTTCTAGCCGTTAATTCATTCAAAATTAAGTCGAACGAATTCTATTTTCACCCTTCAGACATGATTTTCTTACATAACTTGCAAGTAATCTATTGAAGACAACAATGCATTGTTTTAGCCATAAAAAGCATATCATTCAGTCGTTTCATATCGTTAAATTGTTTGGAAGCACTCGAACCAATTCTATTTTTTGCATTTAAGACATGACTTTCACATATAACTTGCAATTGATCTATTGAAGGCAACTAAGCATTTTTTTTACCTTAAAGTCATATTTTTGTGTCTCTTTTAGTCAGTAAATCATTCTAAATCACTTCGAATGAAATTCGGCCTTTAAACATGACTTTCGTGCATAACTTGCGGTTGATCTACTGAAGGCAACAATGCATTTGTTTAGCCTTAAAGTCATGTCAATGAGTCTCTTCTAGCCGTTAATTCATTCAAAATTATGTCGAACGAATTCTATTTTCACCCTTCAAACATGATTTTCTTACATAACTTGCAATTAATCTATTGAAGACAACAATGCATTGTTTTAGCCATAAAAAGCATATCATTCAGTCTTTTCATATCATTAAATTGTTTGGAAGCAATTCGAACCAATTCTATTTGTGCATTTAAGACACGACTTTCATATATAACTTGCAATTGATCTATTGAAGGCAACTATGCATTTTTTTTACCTTAAAGCCATATTTTTGCGTCTCTTTTAGTCAGTAAATCATTCTAAATCACTTCGAATGAAATTCGGCCTTTAAACATGACTTTCGTGCATAACTTGCAGTTGATCTACTGAAGGCAACAATGCATTTGTTTAGCATTAAAGTCATGTCAATGAGTCTCTTCTAGTCGTTAAATCATTCAAAATTAAGTCGAACGAATTCTATTTTCGCCCTTCAAACATGATTTTCTTACATAACTTGCAATTAATCTATTGAAGACAACAATGCATTGTTTTAGCCATAAAAAGCATATCATTCAGTCTTTTCATATCATTTAATTGTTTGGAAGCACTTCGAACCAATTCTATTTTTTGCATTTAAGACACGACTTTCATGCATCACTTGCAATTGATCTATTGAAGGCAACTATCCATTTTTTTAGCCTTAAAGTCATACTATTGCGTCTCTTTTAGTCAGTAAATCATTCTAAATCACTTCGAATGAAATTCGGCGTTTAAACATGACTTTCGTGCATAACTTGCAGTTGATCTATTGAGGGCAACAATGCATTTGTTTAGCCTTAAAGTCATGTCAATGAGTCTCTTCTAGTCGTTAAATCATTCTAAATTAAGTCGAACGAATTCTATTTTCACCCTTCCAACATGATTTTCCTACATAACTTGCAATTAATCTATTGAAGACAACAATGCATTGTTTTAGCCATAAAAAGCATATCATTGAGTCTTTTCATATCATTAAATTGTTTGGAAGCACCTCGAACTAATTCTATTTGTGCATTTCAGACACGACTTTCATGCATAACTTGCAATTGATCTATTGAAGGCAACTATCCAATTTTTTAGCCCTAAAGTCATATTATTGCATCTCTTTTAGTCAGTAAATCGTTCTAAATCACTTCGAATGAAATTCGGCCTTTAAACATGACTTTCGTGCATAACTTGCAGTTGATCTATTGAAGGCAACAATGCATTTGTTTAGCCTTAAAGTCATATCAATGAGTCTCTTCTAGTCGTTAAATCATGCTAAATTAAGTCGAACGAATTCTATTTTCGCCCTTCAAACATGATTTTCTTACATAACTTGCAATTAATCTATTGAAGACAACAATGCATTGTTTTAGCCATAAAAAGCATATCATTCAGTCTTTTCGTATCATTAAATTATTAGGAAGCACTTCGAACCAATTCTATTTGTGCATTTAAGACACGACTTTCATATATAACTTGCAATTGATCTATTGAAGGCAACTATGCATTTTTTTTACCTTAAAGTCATATTTTTGCGTCTCTTTTAGTCAGTAAATCATTCTAAATCACTTCGAATGAAATTCGGCCTTTAAACATGACTTTCGTGCATAACTTGCAGTTGATCTATTGAAGACAACAATGCATTTATTTAGCCTTCAAGTCATGTCAATGAGTCTCTTCTAGTCGTTAAATCATTTTAAATTAAGTCGAAAAAAATCTATTTTCGCCCTTCAAACATGATTTTCTTACATAACTTGCAATTAATCTATTGAAGACAACAATGCATTGTTTTAGCCATAAAAAGCATACCATTCAGTCTTTTCATATCATTAAATTGTTTGGAAGCACTTCGAACCAATTCTATTTGTGCATTTAAGACACGACTTTCACATATAACTTGCAATTGATCTATTGAAGGCAACTAAGCATTTTTTTTACCTTAAAGTCATATTTTTGTGTCTCTTTTAGTCAGTAAATCATTCTAAATCACTTCGAATGAAATTCGGCCTTTAAACATGACTTTCGTGCATAACTTGCAGTTGATCTACTGAAGGCAACAATGCATTTGTTTAGCCTTAAAGTCATGTCAATGAGTCTCTTCTAGCCGTTAATTCATTCAAAATTAAGTCGAACGAATTCTATTTTCACCCTTCAGACATGATTTTCTTACATAACTTGCAAGTAATCTATTGAAGACAACAATGCATTGTTTTAGCCATAAAAAGCATATCATTCAGTCGTTTCATATCGTTAAATTGTTTGGAAGCACTCGAACCAATTCTATTTTTTGCATTTAAGACATGACTTTCACATATAACTTGCAATTGATCTATTGAAGGCAACTAAGCATTTTTTTTACCTTAAAGTCATATTTTTGTGTCTCTTTTAGTCAGTAAATCATTCTAAATCACTTCGAATGAAATTCGGCCTTTAAACATGACTTTCGTGCATAACTTGCGGTTGATCTACTGAAGGCAACAATGCATTTGTTTAGCCTTAAAGTCATGTCAATGAGTCTCTTCTAGCCGTTAATTCATTCAAAATTATGTCGAACGAATTCTATTTTCACCCTTCAAACATGATTTTCTTACATAACTTGCAATTAATCTATTGAAGACAACAATGCATTGTTTTAGCCATAAAAAGCATATCATTCAGTCTTTTCATATCATTAAATTGTTTGGAAGCAATTCGAACCAATTCTATTTGTGCATTTAAGACACGACTTTCATATATAACTTGCAATTGATCTATTGAAGGCAACTATGCATTTTTTTTACCTTAAAGCCATATTTTTGCGTCTCTTTTAGTCAGTAAATCATTCTAAATCACTTCGAATGAAATTCGGCCTTTAAACATGACTTTCGTGCATAACTTGCAGTTGATCTACTGAAGGCAACAATGCATTTGTTTAGCATTAAAGTCATGTCAATGAGTCTCTTCTAGTCGTTAAATCATTCAAAATTAAGTCGAACGAATTCTATTTTCGCCCTTCAAACATGATTTTCTTACATAACTTGCAATTAATCTATTGAAGACAACAATGCATTGTTTTAGCCATAAAAAGCATATCATTCAGTCTTTTCATATCATTAAATTGTTTGGAAGCACTTCGAACCAATTCTATTTTTTGCATTTAAGACACGACTTTCATGCATAACTTGCAATTGATCTATTGAAGGCAACTATCCATTTTTTTAGCCTTAAAGTCATATTATTGTGTCGCTTTTAGCCAATAAATCATTCTAAATCACTTCGAATGAAATTCGGCCTTTAAACATGACTTTCGTGCATAACTTGCAGTTGATCTATTGAAGGCAACAATGCATTTGTTTAGCCTTAAAGTCATGTCAATGAGTCTCTTCTAGTCAATAAATAATTCAAAATTAAGTCGAACGAATTCTATTTTCGCCCTTCAAACATGATTTTCTTACATAACTTGCAATTAATCTATTGAAGACAACAATGCATTGTTTTAACTATAAAACGCATATCATTCAGTCTTTTCATATCATTAAATTATTTGGAAGCACTTCGAACCAATTCTATTTGTGCATTTAAGAAACGACTTTCATATATAACTTGCAATTGATCTATTGAAGGCAACTATGCATTTTTTTTACCTTAAAGTCATATTTTTGCGTCTCTTTTAGTCAGTAAATCATTCTAAATCACTTCGAATGAAATTCGGCCTTTAAACATGACTTTCGTGCATAACTTGCAGTTGATCTATTGAAGGCAACAATGCATTTTTTTAGCCTTAAAGTCACGTCAATGAGTCTCTTCTAATCGTTAAATCATTCTAAATTAAGTCGAACGAATTCTATTTTCACCCTTCAAACATGATTTTCTTACATAACTTGCAATTAATCTATTGAAGACAACAATGCATTGTTTTAGCCATAAAAAGCATATCATTCAGTCTTTTCATATCATTAAATTGTTTGGAAGCACTTCGAACCAATTCTATTTTTTGCATTTAAGACACGACTTTCATGCATAACTTACAATTGATCTACTGAAGGCAACTATCCATTTTTTTAGCCTTAAAGTCATACTATTGCGTCTCTTTTAGTCAGTAAATCATTCTAAATCACTTCGAATGAAATTCGGCGTTTAAACATGACTTTCGTGCATAACTTGCAGTTGATCTATTGAAGGCAACAATGCATTTGTTTAGCCTTAAAGTCATGTCAATGAGTCTCTTCTAGTCAATAAATAATTCGAAATTAAGTCGAACGAATTCTATTTTCGCCCTTCAAACATGATTTTCTTACATAACTTGCAATTAATCTATTGAAGACAACAATGCATTGTTTTAGCCATAAAAAGCATATCATTCAGTCTTTTCATATCATTAAAATATTTGGAAGCACTTCGAACCAATTCTATTTGTGCATTTAAGAAACGACTTTCATATATAACTTGCAATTGATCTATTGAAGGCAACTATGCATTTTTTTAACCTTAAAGTCATATTTTTGCGTCTCTTTTAGTCAGTAAATCATTCTAAATCACTTCGAATGAAATTCGGCCTTTAAACACGACTTTCATATATAACTTGCAATTGATCTATTGAAGGCAACTATGCATTTTTTTTACCTTAAAGTCATATTTTTGCGTCTCTTTTAGTCAGTAAATCATTCTAAATCACTTCGAATGAAATTCGGCCTTTAAACATGACTTTCGTGCATAACTTGCAGTTGATCTACTGAAGGCAACAATGCATTTGTTTAGCCTTAAAGTCATGTCAATGAGTCTCTTCTAGCCGTTAATTCATTCAAAATTAAGTCGAACGAATTCTATTTTCACCCTTCAGACATGATTTTCTTACATAACTTGCAAGTAATCTATTGAAGACAACAATGCATTGTTTTAGCCATAAAAAGCATATCATTCAGTCGTTTCATATCGTTAAATTGTTTGGAAGCACTCGAACCAATTCTATTTTTTGCATTTAAGACATGACTTTCACATATAACTTGCAATTGATCTATTGAAGGCAACTAAGCATTTTTTTTACCTTAAAGCCATATTTTTGCGTCTCTTTTAGTCAGTAAATCATTCTAAATCACTTCGAATGAAATTCGGCCTTTAAACATGACTTTCGTGCATAACTTGCAGTTGATCTACTGAAGGCAACAATGCATTTGTTTAGCATTAAAGTCATGTCAATGAGTCTCTTCTAGTCGTTAAATCATTCAAAATTAAGTCGAACGAATTCTATTTTCGCCCTTCAAACATGATTTTCTTACATAACTTGCAATTAATCTATTGAAGACAACAATGCATTGTTTTAGCGATAAAAAGCATATCATTCAGTCTTTTCATATCATTAAATTGTTTGGAAGCACTTCGAACCAATTCTATTTTTTGCATTTAAGACACGACTTTCATGCATAACTTGCAATTGATCTATTGAAGGCAACTATCCATTTTTTTAGCCTTAAAGTCATATTATTGTGTCGCTTTTAGTCAATAAATCATTCTAAATCACTTCGAATGAAATTCGGCCTTTAAACATGACTTTTATGCATAACTTGCAGTTGATCTATTGAAGGCAACTATGCATTTTTTTAACCTTGAAGTCATATTTTTGCGTCTCTTTTAGTCAGTAAATCATTCTAAATCACTTCGAATGAAATTCGGCCTTTAAACATGACTTTCGTGCATAACTTGCAGTTGATCTATTGAAGGCAACAATGCATTTGTTTAGCCTTAAAGTCATGTAAATGAGTCTCTTCTAGTCGTTAAATCATTCTAAATTAAGTCGAACGAATTCTATTTTCGCCCTTCAAACATGATTTTCTTACATAACTTGCAATTAATCTATTGAAGACAATAATGCATTGTTTTAGCCATAAAAAGCATATCATTCAGTCTTTTCATATCATTAAATTGTTTGGAAGCACTTCGAACCAATTCTATTTTTTGCATTTAAGACACGACTTTCATGCATAACTTGCAATTGATCTATTGAAAGCAACTATGCATTTTTTTAGCCTTAAAGTCATACTATTGCGTCTCTTTTAGTCAGTAAATCATTCTAAATCACTTCGAATGAAATTCGGCCTTTAAACATGACTTTCGTGCATAACTTGTAATTGATCTATTGAAGGCAACAATGCATTTGTTTAGCCTTAAAGTCATGTCAATGAGTCTCTTCTAGTCGTTAAATCATTCTAAATTAAGTCGAAAAAATTCTATTTTCGCCCTTTAAACATGATTTTCTTACATAACTTGCAATTAATCTATTGAAGACAACAATGCATTGTTTTAGCTATAAAAAGCATATTATTCAGGCTTTTCATATCATTAAATTGTTTCGAAGCACTTCGAACCAATTCTATTTTTTGCATTTAAGACACGATTTCATGCATAACTTGCAATTGATCTATTGAAGGCAACTATGCATTTTTTTAGCCTTAAAGTGATACTATTGCGTCTCTTTTAGTCAGTAAATCATTCTAAATCACTTCGAATGAAATTCGGCCTTTAAACATGACTTTCGTGCATAACTTGCAGTTGATCTATTGAAGGCAACAATGCATTTGTTTAGCCTTAAAGTCATGTCAATGAGTCTCATCTAGTTGTTAAGTCATTCTAAATTAAGTCGAAAAAATTCTATTTTCGCCCTTCAAACATCATTTTCTTACATAACTTGCAATTAATCTATTGAAGACAACAATGCATTGTTTTAGCCATAAAAAGCATATCATTCAGTCTTTTCATATCATTAAATTGTTTGGAAGCACTTCGAACCAATTCTATTTTTTGCATTTAAGACACGACTTTCATGCATAACTTACAATTGATCTATTGAAGGCAACTATCCTTTTTTGTAGCCTTAAAGTCATACTATTGCGTCTCTTTTAGTCATTAAATCATTCTAAATCACTTCGAATGAAAATCGGCGTTTAAACATGACTTTCGTGCATAACTTGCAGTTGATCTATTGAAGGCAACAATGCATTTGTTTAGCCTTAAAGTCATGTCAATGAGTCTCTTCTAGTCGTTAAATCATTCTAAATTAAGTCGAACGAATTCTATTTTCGCCCTTCAAACATGATTTTCTTACATAACTTGCAATTAATCTATTGAAGACAACAATGCATTGCTTTAGCCACAAAAAGCATATCATTCAGTGTTTTCATATCATTAAATTGTTTGGAAGCACTTCGAACCAATTCTATTTTTTGCATTTAAGACACGACTTTCATGCATAACTTGCAATTGATCTATTGAAGGCAACTATCAATTTTTTTAGCCTTAAAGTCATACTATTGCGTCTCTTTTAGTCAGTAAATTATTCTAAATCACTTCGAATGAAAATCGGCGTTTAAACATGACTTTCGTGCATAACTTGCAGTTGATCTATTGAAGGCAACAATGCACTTGTTTAGCCTTAAAGTCATGTCAATGAGTCTCTTCTAGTCGTTAAATCATTCTAAATTAAGTCGAACGAATTCTATTTTCGCCCTTCAAACAGGATTTTCTTACATAACTTGCAATTAATCTATTGAAGACAACAATGCACTGTTTTAGCCATAAAAAGCATATCATTCAGTCTTTTCATATCATTAAATTGTTTGGAAGCACTTCAAACCAATTTTATTTGTGCATTTAAGAAACGACTTTCATATATAACTTGCAATTGATCTATTGAAGGCAACTATGCATTTTTTTTACCTTAAAGTCATATTTTTTTTGTCGCTTTTAGTCAATAAATCATTCTAAATCACTTCGAATGAAATTCGGCCTTTAAACATGACTTTCGTGCATAACTTGCAGTTGATCTATTGAAGGCAACAATGCATTTGTTTAGCCTTAAAGTCATGTCAATGAGTCTCTTCTAGTCGTTAAATCATTCTAAATTAAGTCGAACGAATTCTATTTTCGCCCTTCAAACATGATTTTCTTACATAACTTGCAATTAATCTATTGAAGACAACAATGCATTGTTTTAGCCATAAAAAGCATATCATTCAGTCTTTTCATATCATTAAATTGTTTGGAAGCACTTCGAACCAATTCTATTTTTTGCATTTAAGACACGACTTTCATGCATAACTTGCAATTGATCTATTGAAGGCAACTATCCATTTTTTTAGCCTTAAAGTCATACTATTGCGTCTCTTTTAGTCAGTAAATTATTCTAAATCACTTCGAATGAAAATCGGCGTTTAAACATGACTTTCGTGCATAACTTGCAGTTGATCTATTGAAGGCAACAATGCACTTGTTTAGCCTTAAAGTCATGTCAATGAGTCTCTTCTAGTCGTTAAATCATTCTAAATTAAGTCGAAAAAAATTCTATTTTCACCCTTCAAACATGATTTTCTTACATAACTTGCAATTAATCTATTGAAGACAACAATGCATTGTTTTAGCCATAAAAAGCATATCATTCAGTCTTTTCATATCATTAAATTGTTTGGAAGCACTTCGAACCAATTCTATTTTTTGCATTTAAGACACGACTTTCATGCATAACTTGCAATTGATCTATTGAAGGCAACTATGCATTTTTTTTACCTTAAAGTCATATTTTTTTTGTCGCTTTTAGTCAATAAATCATTCTAAATCACTTCGAATGAAATTCGGCCTTTAAACATGACTTTCGTGCATAACTTGCAGTTGATCTATTGAAGGCAACAATGCATTTGTTTAGCCTTAAAGTCATGTCAATGAGTCTCTTCTAGTCGTTAAATCATTCTAAATTAAGTGGAACGAATTCTATTTTCGCCCTTCAAACATGATTTTCTTACATAACTTGCAATTAATCTATTGAAGACAACAATGCATTGTTTTAGCCATAAAAAGCATATCATTCAGTCTTTTCATATCATTAAATTGTTTGGAAGCACTTCGAACCAATTCTTTTTGTGCATTTAAGACACGACTTTCATGCATAACTTGCAATTGATCTATTGAAGGCAACTATCCATTTTTTTAGCCTTAAAGTCATACTATTGCGTCTCTTTTAGTCAGTAAATCATTCTAAATCACTTCGAATGAAAATCGGCGTTTAAACATGACTTTCGTGCATAACTTGCAGTTGATCTATTGAAGGCAACAATGCATTTGTTTAGCCTTAAAGCCATGTCAACGAGTCTCTTCTAGTCGTTAAATCATTCTAAATTAAGTGGAACGAATTCTATTTTCGCCCTTCAAACATGATTTTCTTACATAACTTGCAATTAATCTATTGAAGACAACAATGCATTGTTTTAGCCATAAAAAGCATATCATTCAGTCTTTTCATATCATTAAATTGTTTGGAAGCACTTCGAACCAATTCTTTTTGTGCATTTAAGAAACGACTTTCATATATAACTTGCAATTGATCTATTGAAGGCAACTATGCATTTTTTTAACCTTGGAGTCATATTTTTGAGTCTCTTTTAGTCAGTAAATCATTCTAAATCACTTCGAATGAAATTCGGCCTTTAAACATGACTTTCGTGCATAACTTGCAGTTGATCTATTGAAGGCAACAATGCATTTGTTTAGCCTTGAAGGCATGTCAATGAGTCTCTTCTAGTCGTTAAATCATTCTAAATTAAGTCGAACGAATTCTATTTTCGCCCTTCAAACATGATTTTCTTACATAACTTGCAATTAATCTATTGAAGACAACAATGCAGTGTTTTAGCGATAAAAAGCATATCATTCAATCTTTTCATATCATTAAATTGTTTGGAAGCACTTCGAACCAATTCTATTTTTTGCATTTAAGACACGACTTTCATGCATAACTTGCAATTGATCTATTGAAGGCAACTATCCATTTTTTTTACCTTAAAGTCATATTTTTGTGTCGCTTTTAGTCAATAAATCATTCTAAATCACTTCGAATGAAATTCGGCCTTTAAACATGACTTTCGTGCATAACTTGCAGTTGATCTATTGAAGGCAACAATGCATTTGTTTAGCCTTAAAGTCATGTCAATGAGTCTCTTCTAGTCGTTAAATCATTCTAAATTAAGTCCAACGAATTCTATTTTCGCCCTTCAAACATGATTTTCTTACATAACTTGCAATTAATCTATTGAAGACAACAATGCAGTGTTTTAGCGATAAAAAGCATATCATTCAATCTTTTCATATCATTAAATTGTTTGGAAGCACTTCGAACCAATTCTATTTTTTGCATTTCAGACACGACTTTCATGCATAACTTGCAATTGATCTATTGAAGGCAACTATCCATTTTTTTTACCTTAAAGTCATATTTTTGCGTCTCTTTTAGTCAGTAAATCATTCTAAATCACTTCGAATGAAAATCGGCGTTTAAACATGACTTTCGTGCATAACTTGCAGTTGATCTATTGAAGGCAACAATGCATTTGTTTAGCCTTGAAGGCATGTCAATGAGTCTCTTCTAGTCATTAAATCATTCTAAATTAAGTCGAACGAATTCTATTTTCGCCCTTCAAACATGATTTTATTACATAACTTGCAATTAATCTATTGAAGACAACAATGCATTGTTTTAGCCATAAAAAGCATATCATTCAGTCATTTCATATCATTAAATTATTTGGAAGCACTTCAAACCAATTCTATTTGTGCATTTAAGAAACGACTTTCATATATAACTTGCAATTGATCTATTGAAGGCAACTATTCATTTTTTTTATCTTAAAGTCATATTTTTGCGTCTCTTTTAGTCAGTAAATAATTCTAAATCACTTCGAATGAAATTCGGCCTTTAAACATGACTTTCGTGCATAACTTGCAGTTGATCTATTGAAGGCAACAATGCATTTGTTTAGCCTTGAAGGCATGTCAATGAGTCTCTTCTAGTCGTTAAATCATTCTAAATTAAGTCGAACCAATTCTATTTTCGCCCTTCAAACATGATTTTCTTACATAACTTGCAATTAATCTATTGAAGACAACAATGCATTGTTTTAGCCATAAAAAGCATATCATTCAGTCTTTTCATATCATTAAATTGTTTGGATGCACTTCGAACCAATTCTATTTTTTGCATTTAAGACACGACTTTCATGCATAACTTGCAATTGATCTATTGAAGGCAACTATCCATTTTTTTAGCCTTAAAGTCATACTCTTGCGTCTCTTATAGTCAGTAAATCATTCTAAATCACTTCGAATGAAAATCGGCGTTTAAACATGACTTTCGTGCATAACTTGCAGTTGATCTATTGAAGGCAACAATGCATTTTTTTAGCCTTAAAGTCATGTCAATGAGTCTCTTCTAGTCAATAAATAATTCAAAATTAAGTCGAACGAATTCTATTTTCGCCCTTCAAACATGATTTTCTTACATAACTTGCAATTAATCTATTGAAGACAACAATGCACTGTTTTAGCCATAAAAAGCATATCATTCAGTCTTTTCATATCATTAAATTGTTTGGAAGCACTTCAAACCAATTTTATTTGTGCATTTAAGAAACGACTTTCATATATAACTTGGAATTGATCTATTGAAGGCAACTATGCATTTTTTTTACCTTAAAGTCATATTTTTGTGTCGCTTTTAGTCAATAAATCATTCTAAATCACTTCGAATGAAATTCGGCCTTTAAACATGACTTTCGTGCATAACTTGCAGTTGATCTATTGAAGGCAACAATGCATTTGTTTAGCCTTAAAGTCATGTCAATGAGTCTCCTCTAGTTGTTAAGTCATTCTAAATTAAGTCGAAAAAATTCTATTTTCGCCCTTCAAACATGATTTTCTTACATAACTTGCAATTAATCTATTGAAGACAACAATGCATTGTTCTAGCCATAAAAAGCATATCATTCAGTCTTTTCATATCATTAAATTGTTTGGAAGCACTTCGAACCAATTCTATTTTTTGCATTTAAGACACGACTTTCATGCATAACTTGCAATTGATCTATTGAAGGCAACTATCCATTTTTTTAGCCTTAAAGTCATACTATTGCGTCTCTTTTAGTCAGTAAATCATTCTAAAACACTTAGAATGAAAATCGGCGTTTAAACATGACTTTCGTGCATAACTTGCAGTTGATCTATTGAAGGCAACAATGCATTTGTTTAGCCTTAAAGTCATGTCAATGAGTCTCTTCTAGTCGTTAAATCATTCTAAATTAAGTCGAACGAATTCTATTTTCGCCCTTCAAACATGATTTTCTTACATAACTTGCAATTAATCTATTGAAGACAACAATGCATTGTTTTAGCCATAAAAAGCATATCATTCAGTCTTTTCATATCATTAAATTGTTTGGAAGCACTTCGAACCAATTCTATTTTTTGCATTTAAGACACGACTTTCATGCATAACTTGCAATTGATCTATTGAAGGCAACTATCCATTTTTTTAGCCTTAAAGTCATACTATTGTGTCTCTTTTAGTCAATAAATCATTCTAAATCACTTCGAATGAAATTCGGCCTTTAAACATGACTTTCGTGCATAACTTGCAGTTGATCTATTGAAGGCAACAATGCATTTATTTAGCCTTAAAGTCATGTCAATGAGTCTCTTCTAGTCGTTAAATCATTCTAAATTAAGTCGAACGAATTCTATTTTCGCCCTTCAAACATGATTTTCTTACATAACTTGCAATTAATCTATTGAAGACAACAATGCATTGTTTTAGCCATAAAAAGCATATCATTCAGTCTTTTCATATCATTAAATTGTTTGGAAGCACTTCGAACCAATTCTATTTTTTGCATTTAAGACACAACTTTCATGCATAACTTGCAATTGATCTATTGAAGGCAACTATCCATTTTTTTAGCCTTAAAGTCATATTATTGTGTCGCTTTTAGTCAATAAATCATCCTAAATCTCTTCGAATGAAATTCGGCCTTTAAACATGACTTTCGTGCATAACTTGTAATTGATCTATTGAAGGCAACAATGCATTTGTTTAGCCTTAAAGTCATGTCGATGAGTCTCTTCTAGTCGTTAAATCATTCTAAATTAAGTCGAACGAATTCTATTTTCGCTCTTCAAACATGATTTTCTTACATAACTTGCAATTAATCTACTGAAGACAACAATGCATTGTTTTAGCCATAAAAAGAATATCATTCAGTCTTTTCATATCATTAAATTATTTGGAAGCACTTCGAACCAATTTTATTTGTGCATTTAAGAAACGACTTTCATAAATAACTTGCAATTGATCTATTGAAGGCAACTATGCATTTTTTTAACCTTAAAGTCATATTTTTGCATCTCTTTTAGTCAGTAAATCATTCTAAATCTTTCGAATGAAATTCGGTCTTTAAAAATGACTTTCGTGCATAACTTGCAGTTGATCTATTGAAGGCAACAATGCATTTGTTTAGCCTTAAAGTCACGTCAATGAGTCTCGTCTAGTTGTTAAATCATTCTAAATTAAGTCGACCGAATTCTATTTTCGCCCTTCAAACATGATTTTCTTACATAACTTGCAATTAATCTATTGAAGACAACAATGCATTGTTTTAGCCATAAAAAGCATATCATTCAGTCTTTTCATATCATTAAATTATTTGGAAGCACTTCAAACCAATTCTATTTGTGCATTTAAGAAACGACTTTCATATATAACTTGCAATTGATCTATTGAAGGCAACTATTCATTTTTTTTATCTTAAAGTCATATTTTTGCGTCTCTTTTAGTCAGTAAATAATTCTAAATCACTTCGAATGAAATTCGGCCTTTAAACATGACTTTCGTGCATAACTTGCAGTTGATCTATTGAAGGCAACAATGCATTTGTTTAGCCTTGAAGGCATGTCAATGAGTCTCTTCTAGTCGTTAAATCATTCTAAATTAAGTCGAACGAATTCTATTTTCGCCCTTCAAACATGATTTTATTACATAACTTGCAATTAATCTATTGAAGACAACAATGCATTGTTTTAGCCATAAAAAGCATATCATTCAGTCTTTTCATATCATTAAATTGTTTGGAAGCACTTCGAACCAATTCTATTTTTTGTATTTAAGACACGACTTTCATGCATAACTTGCAATTGATCTATTGAAGGCAACTATCCATTTTTTTTGCCTTAAAGTCATATTGTTGTGTCGCTTTTAGTCAATAAATCATTCTAAATCACTTCGAATGAAATTCGGCCTTTAAACATGACTTTCGTGCATAACTTGCGGTTGATCTATTGAAGGCAACAATGCATTTATTTAGCCTTAAAGTCATGTCAATGAGTCTCTTCTAGTCGTTAAATCATTCTAAATTAAGTCGAACGAATTCTATTTTCGCTCTTCAAACATGATTTTCTTACATAACTTGCAATTAATCTACTGAAGACAACAATGCATTGTTTTAGCCATAAAAAGAATATCATTCAGTCTTTTCATATCATTAAATTATTTGGAAGCACTTCGAACCAATTTTATTTGTGCATTTAAGAAACGACTTTCATAAATAACTTGCAATTGATCTATTGAAGGCAACTATGCATTTTTTTAACCTTAAAGTCATATTTTTGCATCTCTTTTAGTCAGTAAATCATTCTAAATCTTTCGAATGAAATTCGGTCTTTAAAAATGACTTTCGTGCATAACTTGCAGTTGATCTATTGAAGGCAACAATGCATTTGTTTAGCCTTAAAGTCACGTCAATGAGTCTCGTCTAGTTGTTAAATCATTCTAAATTAAGTCGAACGAATTCTATTTTCGCCCTTCAAACATGATTTTCTTACATAACTTGCAATTAATCTATTGAAGACAACAATGCATTGTTTTAGCCATAAAAAGCATATCATTCAGTCTTTTCATATCATTAAATTGTTTGGAAGCACTTCGAACCAATTCTATTTTTTGCATTTAAGACACGACTTTCATGCATAACTTGCAATTGATCTATTGAAGGCAACTATCCATTTTTTTAGCCTTAAAGTCATATTATTGTGTCGCTTTTAGTGAATAAATCATTCTAAATCACTTCGAATGAAATTCGGCCATTAAACATGACTTTCGTGCATAACTTGCAGTTGATCTATTGAAGGCAACAGTGCATTTGTTTAGCCTTAAAGTCATGTCAATGAGTCTCATCTAGTTGTTAAATCATTCAAAATTAAGTCGAACGAATTCTATTTTCGCCCTTTAAACATTATTTTCTTACATAACTTGCAATTAATCTATTGAAGACAACAAAGCATTGTTTTAGCCATAAAAAGCATATCATTCAGTCTTTTCATATCATTAAATTATTTGGAAGCACTTCGAACCAATTCTGTTTGTGCATTTAAGAAACGACTTTCATATATAACTTGCAATTGATCTATTGAAGGAAACTATGCATTTTTTTTACCTTAAAGTCATATTAAAGCGTCTCTTTTAGTCAGTAAATCATTCTAAATCACTTCGAATGAAATTCGGCCTTTAAACATGACTTTCGTGCATAACTTGCAGTTGATCTATTGAAGGCAACAATGCATTTGTTTAGCCTTAAAGTCATGTCAATGAGTCTCTTCTAGTCGTTAAATCATTCTAAATTAAGTCGAACGAATTCTATTTTCGCCCTTCAAACTTGATTTTCTTACATAACTTGCAATTAATCTATTGAAGACAACAATGCATTGTTTTAGCCATGAAAAGCATATCATTCAGTCTTTTCATATCATTAAATTGTTTGGAAGCACTTCGAACCAATTCTATTTTTTGCATTTAAGACACGACTTTCATGCATATCTTGCAATTGATCTATTGAAGGCAACTATCCATTTTTTTAGCCTTAAAGTCATACTATTGCGTCTCTTTTAGTCAGTAAATCATTCTAAATCATTTCGAATGAAATTCGGCGTTTAAACATGACTTTTGTGCATAACTTGTAATTGATCTATTGAAGGCAACAATGCATTTGTTTAGCCTTAAAGTCATGTCAATGAGTCTCTTCTAGTCGTTAAATCATTCTAAATTAAGTCGAAAAAATTCTATTTTCGCCCTTCAAACATGATTTTCTTACATAACTTGCAATTAATCTATTGAAGACAACAATGCATTGTTCTAGCCATAAAAAGCATATCATTCAGTCTTTTCATATCATTAAATTATTTGGAAGCACTTCGAACCAATTCTATTTGTGCATTTAAGAAACGACTTTCATATATAACTTGCAATTGATCTATTGAAGGCAACTATGCATTCTTTTTACCTTAAAGTCATATTTTTGCATCTCTTTTAGTCAGTAAATAATTCTAAATCACTTCGAATGAAATTCGGCCTTTAAACATGACTTTCGTGCATAACTTGCAGTTGATCTATTGAAGGCAACAATGCATTTATTTAGCCTTGAAGGCATGTCAATGAGTCTCTTCTAGTCGTTAAATCATTCCAAATTGAGTCGAAAAAATTCTATTTTCGCCCTTCAAACATGATTTTCTTACATAACTTGCAATTAATCTATTGAAGACAACAATGCATTGTTTTAGCCATAAAAAGCATATCATTCAGTCTTTTCATATCATTAAATTGTTTGGAAGCACTTCGAACCAATTCTATTTTTTGTATTTAAGACACGACTTTCATGCATAACTTGCAATTGATCTATTGAAGGCAACTATCCATTTTTTTAGCCTTAAAGTCATATTATTGTGTCGCTTTTAGTCAATAAATCATTCTAAATCACTTCGAATGAAATTCGGCTTTTAAACATGACTTTCGTGCATAACTTGCAGTTGATCTATTGAAGGCAACAATGCATTTATTTAGCCTTAAAGTCATGTCAATGAGTCTCTTCTAGTCGTTAAATCATTCTAAATTAAGTCGAACGAATTCTATTTTCGCCCTTCAAACATGATTTTCTTACATAACTTGCAATTAATCTACTGAAGACAACAATGCATTGTTTTAGCCATAAAAAGAATATCATTCAGTCTTTTCATATCATTAAATTATTTGGAAGCACTTCGAACCAATTTTATTTGTGCATTTAAGAAACGACTTTCATAAATAACTTGCAATTGATCTATTGAAGGAAACTATGCATTTTTTTTACCTTAAAGTCATATTTTTGCGTCTCTTTTAGTCAGTAAATCATTCTAAATCTTTCGAATGAAATTCGGCCTTTAAAAATGACTTTCGTGCATAACTTGCAGTTGATCTATTGAAGGCAACAATGCATTTGTTTAGCCTTAAAGTCACGTCAATGAGTCTCTTCTAGTCGTTAAATCATTCTAAATTAAGTCGAACGAATTCTATTTTCGCCCTTCAAACATGATTTTCTTACATAACTTGCAATTAATCTATTGAAGACAACAATGCATTGTTTTAGCCATAAAAAGCATATCATTCAGTCTTTTCATATCATTAAATTGTTTGGAAGCACTTCGAACCAATTCTAGTTTTTGCATTTAAGACACGACTTTCATGCATATCTTGCAATTGATCTATTGAAGGCAACTATCCATTTTTTTAGCCTTAAAGTCATATTATTGTGTCGCTTTTAGTGAATAAATCATTCTAAATCACTTCGAATGAAATTCGGCCTTTAAACATGACTTTCGTGCATAACTTGCAGTTGATCTATTGAAGGCAACAGTGCATTTGTTTAGCCTTAAAGTCATGTCAATGAGTCTCATCTAGTTGTTAAATCATTCAAAATTAAGTCGAACGAATTCTATTTTCGCCCTTTAAACATTATTTTCTTACATAACTTGCAATTAATCTATTGAAGACAACAAAGCATTGTTTTAGCCATAAAAAGCATATCATTCAGTCTTTTCATATCATTAAATTATTTGGAAGCACTTCGAACCAATTCTGTTTGTGCATTTAAGAAACGACTTTCATATATAACTTGCAATTGATCTATTGAAGGAAACTATGCATTTTTTTTACCTTAAAGTCATATTAAAGCGTCTCTTTTAGTCAGTAAATCATTCTAAATCACTTCGAATGAAATTCGGCCTTTAAACATGACTTTCGTGCATAACTTGCAGTTGATCTATTGAAGGCAACAATGCATTTGTTTAGCCTTAAAGTCGTGTCAATGAGTCTCTTCTAGTCGTTAAATCATTCTAAATTAAGTCGAACGAATTCTATTTTCGCCCTTCAAACATGATTTTCTTACATAACTTGCAATTAATCTATTGAAGACAACAATGCATTGTTTTAGCCATGAAAAGCATATCATTCAGTCTTTTCATATCATGAAATTGTTTGGAAGCACTTCGAACCAATTCTATTTTTTGCATTTAAGACACGACTTTCATGCATATCTTGCAATTGATCTATTGAAGGCAACTATCCATTTTTTTAGCCTTAAAGTCATACTATTGCGTCTCTTTTAGTCAGTAAATCATTCTAAATCATTTCGAATGAAATTCGGCGTTTAAACATGACTTTTGTGCATAACTTGTAATTGATCTATTGAAGGCAACAATGCATTTGTTTAGCCTTAAAGTCATGTCAATGAGTCTCTTCTAGTCGTTAAATCATTCTAAATTAAGTCGAAAAAATTCTATTTTCGCCCTTCATACATGATTTTCTTACATAACTTGCAATTAATCTATTGAAGACAACAATGCATTGTTCTAGCCATAAAAAGCATATCATTCAGTCTTTTCATATCATTAAATTATTTGGAAGCACTTCGAACCAATTCTATTTGTGCATTTAAGAAACGACTTTCATATATAACTTGCAATTGATCTATTGAAGGCAACTATGCATTCTTTTTACCTTAAAGTCATATTTTTGCGTCTCTTTTAGTCAATAAATCATTCTAAATCACTTCGAATGAATTTCGGCCTTTAAACATGACTTTCAAGCATAACTTGCAGTTGATCTATTGAAGGCAACAATGCATTTATTTAGCCTTAAAGTCATGTCAATGAGTCTCTTCTAGTCGTTAAATCATTCCAAATTGAGTCGAAAAAAATTCTATTTTCGCCCTTCAAACATGATTTTCTTACAGAACTTGCAATTAATCTATTGAAGACAACAATGCATTGTTTTAGCCATAAAAAGCATATCATTCAGTCTTTTCATATCATTAAATTGTTTGGAAGCACTTCGAACCAATTCTATTTTTTGCATTTAAGACACGACTTTCATGCATAACTTGCAATTGATCTATTGAAGGCAACTATCCATTTTTTTAGCCTTAAAGTCATACTATTGCGTCTCTTTAAGTCAATAAATCATTCTAAATCACTTCGAATGAACATCGGCGTTTAAACATGACTTTCGTGCATAACTTGCAGTTGATCTATTGAAGGCAACAATGCATTTGTTTAGCCTTAAAGTCATGTCAATGAGTGTCTTCTAGTCAATAAATAATTCAAAATTAAGTCGAACGAATTCTATTTTCGCCCTTCAAACATGATTTTCTTACATAACTTGCAATTAATCTATTGAAGACAACAATGCATTGTTTTAGCCATAAAAAGCATATCATTCAGTCTTTTCATATCATTAAATTATTTGGAAGCACTTCGAACCAATTTTATTTGTGCATTTACGAAACGACTTTCATATATAACTTGCAATTGATCTATTGAAGGAAACTATGCATTTTTTTTACCTTAAAGTCATATTTTTGCGTCTCTTTTAGTCAGTAAATCATTTTAAATCACTTCGAATGAAATTCGGCCTTTAAACATGACTTTCGTGCATAACTCGCAGTTGATCTATTGAAGGCAACAATGCATTTGTTTAGCCTTAAAGTCATGTCAATGAGTCTCTTCTAGTCGTTAAATCATTCTAAATTAAGTCGAACGAATTCTATTTTCGCCCTTCAAACATGATTTTCTTACATAACTTGCAATTAATCTATTGAAGACAACAATGCATTGTTTTAGCTATAAAAAGCATATCATTCAGTCTTTTCATATCATTAAATTGTTTTGAAGCACATCGAACCAATTCTATTTGTGCATTTAAGACACGACTTTCATGCATAACTTGCAATTGATCTATTGAAGGCAACTATCCATTTTTTTAGCCTTAAAGTCATATTATTGTGTCGCTTTTAGTCAATAAATCATTCTAAATCACTTCCAATGAAATTCGGCCATTAAACATGACTTTCGTGCATAACTTGCAGTTGATCTATTGAAGGCAACAATGCATTTATTTAGCCTTAAAGTCATGTCAATGAGTCTCTTGTAGTCGTTAAATCATTCTAAATTAAGTCGAACGAATTCTATTTTCGCCCTTCAAACATGATTTTCTTACATAACTTGCAATTAATCTACTGAAGAAAACAATGCATTATTTTCGCATTAAAAAGCATATCACTCAGTCTTTTCAATCATTAAATAGTTTGAAGGCACTTCGAACCAATTCTCTTTTTGGATTTAGAACGCGACTTTCATGCATAACTTGTAATTGATCTATTGATGTCGACTATGCATTTTTTTAGCCTTAAAGTCATATTTTTGCGTCTCTTTTTTTCAGTAAATCATTCTAAATCACTTCGAACGAATTTCGGCCTTTAAACATGACTTTCGTGCATAACTTGCAGTTGATCTATTGAAGGCAACAATGCATTTGTTTAGCCTTAAAGTCATGTCACTGAGTCTCTTCTAGTCATTAAATCATTCTAAATTAATTCGAACGAATTCTATTTTCGCCTTTCAAACATTATTTTCTTACATAACTTGTAATTAATCTATTGTAGACAACAATGCATTATTTTAGCATTAAAAAGCATATGACTCAGTCTTTTCGATCATTAAATTGTTTGAAGGCACTTTAAACCAATTCTGTTTTTGCATTTACAACTCGACTTTCATGCATAACTTGCAATTGATCTATTGATGGCAACTATGCATTTTTTAAGCCTTAAAGTCATATTTTTGCGTCTCTTTTAGTCATTAAATCTTTCTAAATCACTTCGTATGAAATTCGGCATTTAAACATCACTTTCGTGCATAACTTGCAGTTCATCTACTATAAGCAACAATGCATTTGTTTAGCCTTAAAGTCATGTCACTGAGTCTCTTCTAGTCATTAAATCATTATAAATTAATTCGAACGAATTCTATTTTCGCCCTTCAAACAATATTTTCTGACATAACTTGTAATTAATCTATTGAAAACAACAATGCATTATTTTAGCATTAAAAAGCATATGACTCAGTCTTGTCAATCATTAAATTGTTTGAAGGCACTTCGAAACAATTCTCTTTTCGCATTTAGAACGCGACTTTCATGCATAACTTGCAATTGATCTATTGATGGCAACTATGCATTTTTTAAGCCTTAAAGTCATATTTTTGCGTCTCTTTTAGTCATTAAATCTTTCTAAATCACTTCGTATGAAATTCGGCATTTAAACATCACTTTCGTGCATAACTTGCAGTTCATCTACTATAGGCAACAATGCATTTGTTTAGCCTTAAAGTCATGTCACTGAGTCTCTTCTAGTCATTAAATCATTATAAATTAATTCGAACGAATTCTATTTTCGCCCTTCAAACAATATTTTCTGACATAACTTGTAATTAATCTATTGAAAACAACAATGCATTATTTTAGCATTAAAAAGCATATGACTCAGTCTTTTCAATCATTAAATTGTTTGAAGGCACTTCGTACCAATTCTCTTTTTGCATTTAGAACGCGACTTTCATGCATAACTTGCAATTGATCTATTGATGGCAACTATGCATTTTTTAAGCCTTAAAGTCATATTTTTGCGTCTCTTTTAGTCATTAAATCTTTCTAAATCACTTCGAACGAAATTTGGCCTTTAAACATGACTTTCGTGCGTAACTTGCAGTTGATCTATTGAAGGCAACAATGCATTTGTTTAGCCTTAAAGTCATGTCACTGAGTCTCTTCTAGTCATTAAATCATTCTAAATTAATTCGAACGAATTCTACTTTCGCCTTTCAAACATTATTTTCTTACATAACTTGTAATTAATCTATTGAAAACAACAATGCATTATTTTAGCATTAAAAAGCATATGACTCAGTCTTTTCAATCATTAAATTGTTTGAAGGCACTTCGTACCAATTCTCTTTTTGCATTTAGAACGCGACTTTCATGCATAACTTGCAATTGATCTATTGATGGCAACTATGCATTTTTTAAGCCTTAAAGTCATATTTTTGCGTCTCTTTTAGTCATTAAATCTTTCTAAATCACTTCGTATGAAATTCGGCATTTAAACATCACTTTCGTGCATAACTTGCAGTTGATCTACTATAGGCAACAATGCATTTGTTTAGCCTTAAAGTCATGTCACTGAGTCTCTTCTAGTCATTAAATCATTCTAAATTAATTCGAACGAATTCTATTATCGCCCTTCAAATATTATTTTCTTACATAACTTGTAATTAATCTACTGAAGACAACAATGCATTATTTTAGCATGAAAAAGCATATCAGTCAGTCTTTTCAATCATTAAATTGTTTGAAGGCACTTCGAACCAATTCTCATTTTGCATTTGGAACGCGATTTTCATGCATAACTTGTAATTGATCTATTGATGGCAACTATGTATTTTTTTAGCCTTAAAGTCCGATTTTTGCGTCTCTTTTTGTCAGTAAATCATTCTAAATCACTTCGAACGAAATTTGGCCTTTAAACATGACTTTCGTGCGTAACTTGCAGTTGATCTATTGAAGGCAACAATGCATTTGTTTAGCCTTAAAGTCATGTCACTGAGTCTCTTCTAGTCATTAAATCATTCTAAATTAATTCAAACAAATTCAATTTGCGCCCTTCAAACATTATTTTCTTACATAACTAGTAATTAATCTATTGAAGACAACAATGCATTATTTTAGCATGAAAAAGCGTATCACTCAGTCTCTTCAATCATTAAATTGTTTGAAGGCACTTCGAACCAATTATTTTTTTGCATTTAGAACGCGATTTTCATGCATAACTTGTAATTGATCTATTGATGGCAACTATGCATTTTTTTAGCCTTAAAGTCATATTTTTGCGTCTCTTTTTGTCAGTAAATCATTCTAAATCACTTCGAACGAAATTTGGCCTTTAAACATGACTTTCGTGCGTAACTTGCAGTTGATCTATTGAAGGCAACAATGCATTTGTTTAGCCTTAAAGTCATGTCACTGAGTCTCTTCTAATCATTAAATTATTCTAAATTAATTCGAACAAATTCTATTTGCGCCCGTCAAACATTATTTTCTTACATAACTTGTAATTAATCTATTGAAGACAACAATGCATTATTTTAGCATGAAAAAGCGTATCACTCAGTCTTTTCAATCATTAAATTCTTTGAATGCATTTCGAACCAATTATCTTTTTGCATTTAGAACGCGATTTTCATGCATAACTTCTAATTGATCTATTGATGGCAACTATGCATTTTTTTAGCCTTAAAGTCATATTTTTGCGTCTCTTTTTGTTAGTAAATCATTCTAAATCACTTCGAACTAATTTCAGCCTTTAAACATGACTTCCGTGCGTAACTTGCAGTTGATCTATTGAAGGCAACATTGCATTTGTTTGGCCTTAAAGTCATGTCACTGAGTCTCTTCTAGTCATTAAATCATTCTAAATTAATTCGAACAAATTCTATTTGCGCCCTTCAAACATTATTTTCTTACATAACTTGTAATTAATCTACTGAAGAAAACAATGCATTATTTTCGCATTAAAAAGCATATCACTCAGTCTTTTCAATCATTAAATAGTTTGAAGGCACTTCGAACCAATTCTCTTTTTGGATTTAGAACGCGACTTTCATGCATAACTTGTAATTGATCTATTGATGTCGACTATGCATTTTTTTAGCCTTAAAGTCATATTTTTGCGTCTCTTTTTTTCAGTAAATCATTCTAAATCACTTCGAACGAATTTCGGCCTTTAAACATGACTTTCGTGCATAACTTGCAGTTGATCTATTGAAGGCAACAATGCATTTGTTTAGCCTTAAAGTCATGTCACTGAGTCTCTTCCAGTCATTAAATCATTCTAAATTAATTCGAACGAATTCTACTTGCGCCCTTCAAACATTATTTTCTTACATAACTTGTAATTAATCTATTGAAGACAACAATGCATTATTTTAGCATGAAAAAGCGTATCAGTCAGTCTTTTCGATCATTAAATTGTTTGAAGGCACTTCGAACCAATTCTCTTTTTGCATTTAGAACGCGATTTTCATGCATAACTTGTAATTGATCTATTGATGGCAACTATGCATTTTTTTAGCCTTAAAGTCTTATTTTTGCGTCTCTTTTAGTCATTAAATCTTTCTAAATCACTTCGTATGAATTTCGGCATTTAAACATCACTTTCGTGCATAACTTGCAGTTGATCTACTATAGGCAACAATGCATTTGTTTAGCCTTAAAGTCATGTCACTGAGTCTCTTCTAGTCATTAAATCATTCTAAATTAATTCGAACGAATTATACTTTCGCCCTTCAAACATTATTTTCTTACATAACTTGTAATTAATCTATTGAAAACAACAATGCATTATTTTAGCATTAAAAAGCATATGACTCAGTCTTTTCAATCATTAAATTGTTTGAAGGCACTTCGTACCAATTCTCTTTTTGCATTTAGAAAGCGACTTCCATGCATAACTTGCAATTGATCTATTGATGGCAACTATGCATTTTTTAAGCCTTAAAGTCATATTTTTGCGTCTCTTTTAGTCAGTAAATCATTCTAAATCACTTTGAATGAAATTCGGCCTTTGAACATGACTTTCGTGCGTAACTTGCAGTTGATCTACTATAGGCAACAATGCATTTCTTTAGCCTTAAAGTCATGTCACTGAGTCTCTTCTAGTCACTAAATCATTCTAAATTAATTCGAACGAATTCTATATTCGCCCTTTAAACATTATTTTCTTACATAACTTGTAATTAATCTATTGAAAACAACAATGCATTATTTTAGCATTAAAAAGGATATTACTCAGTCTTTTCAATCATTAAATTGTTTGAAGGCACTTCGAACAAATTCTCTTTTTGCATTTAAAACGCAACTTTCTGGCATAATTTGCAATTGATCAATTGATGGCAACTATGCATTTTTTTACCCTTAAAGTCTTATTTTTGCGTCTCTTATAGTCATTAAATCTTTCTAAATCACTTTGAATGAAATTCGGCCTTTAAACATGACTTTCGTGCGTAACTTGCAGTTGATCTATTGAAGGCAACAATGCATTTGTTTAGCCTTAAAGTCATGTCACTGAGTCTCTTCTAGTCATTAAATGATTCTAAATTAATTCGAACAAATTCTATTTGCGCCCTTCAAACATTATTTTCTTACATAACTTGTAATTAATCTATCGAAGAAATCAATGCATTATTTTCGCATTAAAAAGCATATCAGTCAGTCTTTTCAATCATTAAATTGTTTGAAGGCACTTTGAACCAATTCTCTTTTTGCATTTAAAACGCAACTTTCTTGCCTAATTTGCAATTCATCAATTGATGGCAACTATGCATTTTTTTACCCTTAAAGTCTTATTTTTGCGTCTCTTATAGCCATTAAATCTTTCTAAATCACTTCGTATGAAATTCGGCATTTAAACATGACTTTCGTGCATAACTTGCAGTTGTCTATTGAAGGCAAAAATGCATTTGTTTAGCCTTAAAGTCATGTCACTAAGTCTCTTCCAGTCATTAAATCATTCTAAATTAATTCGAACAAATTCTATTTGCGCCCTTCAAATATTATTTTCTTACATAACTTGTAATTAAACTATCGAAGAAAACAATGCATTATTTTCGCATTAAAAAGCATATCACTCAGTCTTTTCAATCATTAAATTGTTTGAAGGCACTTCGAACAAATTATCTTTTTGCATTTAAAACGCAACTTTCTTGCATAATTTGCAATTGATCAATTGATGGCAACTATGCATTTTTTTACCCTTAAAGTCTTATTTTTGCGTCTCTTATAGTCATTAAGTCTTTCTAAATCATTTCGTATGAAATTCGGCATTTAAACATGACTTTCGTTCATAACTTGCAGTTGATCTACTATAGGCAACAATGCATTTCTTTAGCCTTAAAGTCATGTCACTGAGTCTCTTCTAGTCACTAAATCATTCTCAATTAATTCGAACGAATTCTATTTTCGCCCTTCAAACATTATTTTCTTACATAACTTGTAATTAATCTATTGAAGACAACAATGCATTATTTTTGCATTAAAAAGCATATGACTCAGTCTTTTCGATCATTAAATTGTTTGAAGGCACTTCGAACCAATTCTCTTTTTGCATTTAGAACGCGATTTTCATGCATAATTTCTAATTGATCAATTGATGGCAACTATGCATTTGTTTAGCCTTAAAGTCATATTTTTGCGTCTCTTTTTGTCAGTAAATCATTCTAAATCACTTTGAATGAAATTCGGCCTTTAAACATGACTTTCGTGCGTAACTTGCAGTTGATCTATTGAAGGCAACAATGCATTTGTTTAGCCTTAAAGTCATGTCACTGAGTCTCTTCCAGTTATTAAATCATTCTAAATTAATTCGAACAAATTCTATTTGCACCCTTCAAACATTATTTTCTTACATAACTTGTAATTAATCTATCGAAGAAAACAATGCATTATTTTCGCATTAAAAAGCATATGACTCAGTCTTTTCAATCATTAAATTGTTTGAAGGCACTTCGAACCAATTCTCTTTTTGTATTTTGAACGTGGCTTTCATGCATAACTTGCAATTGAACTATTGATGGCAACTATGCATTTTTTAAGCCTTAAAGTCATATTTTTGCGTCTCTTTTAGTCAGTAAATCATTCTAAATCACTTCGTATGAAATTCAGCATTTAAACATGACTTTCGTGCATAACTTGCAGTTGATCTACTATAGGCAACAACGCATTTCTTTAGCCTTAAAGTCATGTCACTGAGTCTCTTCTAGTCACTAAATCATTCTAAATTAATTCGAACGAATTCTATTTTCGCCCTTCAAACATTATTTTCTTACATAACTTGTAATTAATCTATTGAAAACAACAATGCATTATTTTAGCATTAAAAAGCATATGACTCAGTCTTTTCGATCATTAAATTGTTTGAAGGCACTTCGAACCAATTCTCTTTTTGCATTTAGAACGCGACTTTCATGCATAACTTGCAATTGATCTATTGATGGCAACTATGCATTTTTTAAGCCTTAAAGTCATATTTTTGCGTCTCTTTTAGTCAGTAAATCATTCTAAATCACTTCGTATGAAATTCGGCATTTAAACATGACTTTCGTGCGTAACTTGCAGTTGATCTACTATAGGCAACAATGCATTTCTTTAGCCTTAAAGTCATGTCACTGAGTCTCTTCTAGTCACTAAATCATTCTAAATTAATTCGAACGAATTCTATTTTCGCCCCTCAAACATTATTTTCTTACATAACTTGTAATTAATCTATTGAAAACAACAATGCATTATTTTCGCATTAAAAAGCATATCACTCAGTCTTTTCAATCATTAAATTGTTTGAAGGCACTTTGAACAAATTCTCTTTTTGCATTTAAAACGCAACTTTCTTGCCTAATTTGCAATTGATCAATTGATGGCAACTATGCATTTTTTTACCCTTAAAGTCTTAATTTTGCGTCTCTTATAGTCATTAAATCTTTCTAAACCACTTCGTATGAAATTCGGCATTTAAACATGACTTTCGTGCATAACTTGCAGTTGATCTACTATAGGCAACAATGCATTTGTTTAGCCTTAAAGTCATGTCAGTAAGTCTCTTCTAGTCATTAAATCATTCTAAATTAATTCGAACGAATCTATTATCGCCCTTCAAATATTATTTTCTTACATAACTTGTAATTAATCTATTGAAGACAACAATGCATTATTTTAGCATTAAGAAGCATATCACTCAGTCTTTTCAATCATTAAATTGTTTGAAGGCACTTCGAACCAATTCTCTTTTTGCATTTAGAACGCGATTTTCATGCATAACTTGTAATTGATCTATTGATGGCAACTATGCATTTTTTTAGTCTTAAAGTCATATTTTTGCGTCTCTTTTTTTCAGTAAATCTTTCTAAATCACTTCGTATGAAATTCGGCATTTAAACATGACTTTCGTGCGTAACTTGCAGTTGATCTACTATAGGCAACAATGCATTTGTTTAGCCTTAAAGTCATGTCACTGAGTCTCTTCTAGTCATTAAATCATTCTAAATTAATTCGAACGAATTCTATTTGCGCCCTTCAAACATTATTTTCTTACATAACTTGTAATTAATCTATTGAAAACAACAATGCATTATTTTAGCATTAAAAAGCATATGTCTCAGTCTTTTCAATCATTAAATTGTTTGAAGGCACTTCGAACCAATTCTGTTATTGTATTTTGAACGTGGCTTTCATGCATAACTTGCAATTGATCTATTGATGGCAACTATGCATTTTTTAAGCCTTAAAGTCATATTTTTGCGTCTCTTTTAGTCAGTAAATCATTCTAAATCACTTCGTATGAAATTCGGCATTTAAACATGACTTTCGTGCATAACTTGCAGTTGATCTATTATAGGCAACAATGTATTTGTTTAGCCTTAAGGTCATGTCACTGAGTCTCTTCTAGTCATTACATCATTCTAAATTAATTGAAACGAATTCTATTTTCGCCCTTCAAACATTATTTCCTTACATAACTTGTAATTAATGTATTGGAAACAACAGTGCATTATTTTAGCATTAAAAAGCATATGACTCAGTCTTTTCAATCATTAAATTGTTTTAAGGCACTTCGAACCAATTCTCTTTTTGTATTTTGAACGTGCCTTTCATGCATAACTTGCAATTGATCTATTGATGGCAACTATGCATTTTTTTAGCCTTAAAGTCATATTTTTGCGTCTCTTTTAGTCAGTAAATCATTCTAAATCACTTCGTATGAAATTCGGCATTTAAACATGACTTTCGTGCATAGCTTGCAGTTGATCTATTATAGGCAACAATGCATTTGTTTAGCCTTAAGGTCATGTCACTGAGTCTCTTCTAGTCATTAAATCATTGTAAATTAATTCGAACGAATTCTATTTTTGCCCTTCAAACATTATTTTCTTACATAACTTGTAATTAATCTATTGAAAACAACAATGCATTATTTTAGCATTAAAAAGCATATCACTCAGTCTTTACAATCGTTAAATTGTTTGAAGGCACTTTGAACCAATTCTCTTTTTGCATTTAGAACGCAACTTTCATGTATAACTTGTAATTGATCTATTGATGGCAACTATGCATTTTTTTAGCCTTAAAGTCATATTTTTGCGTCTCTTTTTTTCAGTAAATCATTCTAAATCACTTCGAATGAATTTCGGCCTTTAAACATGACTTTCGTGCGTAACTTGCAGTTGATCTATTGAAGGCAACAATGCATTTGTTTAGCCTTAAAGTCATGTCACTGAGTCTCTTCTAGTCATTAAATCATTCTAAATTAATTCGAACAAATTCTGTTTGCGCCCTTCAAACATTACTTTCTTACATAACTTGTAATTAATCTATTGAAAACAACAATGCATTATTTTAGCATTAAAAAGCATATGACTCAGTCTTTTCAATCATTAAATTGTTTGAAGGCACTTCGAACCAATTCTCTTTTTGTATTTTGAACGTGGCTTTCATGCATAACTTGCAATTGAACTATTGATGGCAACTATGCATTTTTTAAGCCTTAAAGTCATATTTTTGGGTCTCTTTTAGTCAGTAAATCATTCTAAATCACTTCGTATGAAATTCGGCAATTAAACATGACTTTCGTGCATAACTTGCAGTTGATCTACTATAGGCAACAACGCATTTCTTTAGCCTTAAAGTCATGTCACTGAGTCTCTTCTAGTCACTAAATCATTCTAAATTAATTCGAACGAATTCTATTTTCGCCCTTCAAAAATTATTTTCTTACATAACTTGTAATTAATCTATTGAAAACAACAATGCATTATTTTAGCATTAAAAAGCATATGACTCAGTCTTTTCGATCATTAAATTGTTTGAAGGCACTTCGAACCAATTCTCTTTTTGCATTTAGAACGCGACTTTCATGCATAACTTGCAATTGATATATTGATGGCAACTATGCATTTTTTAAGCCTTAAAGTCATATTTTTGCGTCTCTTTTAGTCAGTAAATCATTCTAAATCACTTCGTATGAAATTCGGTATTTAAACATGACTTTCGTGCATAACTTGCAGTTGATCTACTATAGGCAACAATGCATTTCTTTAGCCTTAAAGTCATGTCACTGAGTCTCTTCTAGTCACTAAATCATTCTAAATTAATTCGAACGAATTCTATTTTCGCCCTTCAAACATTATTTTCTTACATAACTTGTAATTAATCTATTGAAAACAACAATGCATTATTTTAGCATTAAAAAGCATATGACTCAGTCTTTTCGATCATTAAATTGTTTGAAGGCACTTCGAACCAATTCTCTTTTCGCATTTAGAACGCGACTTTCATGCATAACTTGCAATTGATCTATTGATGGAAACTATGCATTTTTTAAGCCTTAAAGTCATATTTTTGCGTCTCTTTTAGTCAGTAAATCATTCTAAATCACTTCGTATGAAATTCGGCATTTAAACATGACTTTCGTGCATAACTTGCAGTTGATCTACTATAGGCAACAATCCATTTCTTTAGCCTTAAAGTCATGTCACTGAGTCTCTTCTAGTAACTAAATCATTCTAAATTAATTCGAACGAATTCTATTTTCGCCCTTCAAACATTATTTTCTTACATAACTTGTAATTAATCTATCGAAGAAAACAATGCATTATTTTCGCATTAAAAAGCATATCACTCAGTCTTTTCAATCATTAAATTGTTTGAAGGCACTTCGAACAAATTCTCTTTTTGCATTTAAAACGCAACTTTCTTGCCTAATTTGCAATTGATCAATTGACGGCAACTATGCATTTTTTTACCCTTAAAGTCTTATTTTTGCGTCTCTTATAGTCATTAAATCTTTCTAAACCACTTCGTATGAAATTCGGCATTTAAACATGACTTTCGTGCATAACTTGCAGTTGATCTACTATAGGCAACAATGGATTTCTTTAGCCTTAAAGTCATGTCACTGAGTCTCTTCTAGTCACTAAATCATTCTAAATTAATTCGAAGGAATTCTATTTTCGCCCTTCAAACATTATTTTCTTCATAACTTGTAATTAATCTATTGAAAACAACAATGCATTATTTTAGCATTAAAAAGCATATGACTCAGTCTTTTCGATCATTAAATTGTTTGAAGGCACTTCGAACCAATTCTCTTTTTGCATTTAGAACGCGACTTTCATGCATAACTTGCAATTGATCTATTGATGGCAACTATGCATTTTTTAAGCCTTAAAGTCATATTTTTGCGTCTCTTTTAGTCAGTAAATCATTCTAAATCACTTCGTATGAAATTCGGCATTTAAACATGACTTTCGTGCATAACTTGCAGTTGATCTACTATAGGCAACAATGCATTTCTTTAGCCTTAAAGTCATGTCACTGAGTCTCTTCTAGTCACTAAATCATTCTAAATTAATTCGAACGAATTCTATTTTCGCCCCTCAAACATTATTTTCTTACATAACTTGTAATTAATCTATTGAAAACAACAATCCATTATTTTCGCATTAAAAAGCATATCACTCAGTCTTTTCAATCATTAAATTGTTTGAAGGCACTTCGAACAAATTCCTCTTTTTGCATTTAAAACGCAACTTTCTTGCCTAATTTGCAATTGATCAATTGATGGCAACTATGCATTTTCTTACCCTTAAAGTCTTATTTTTGCGTCTCTTATAGTCATTAAATCTTTCTAAACCACTTCGTATGAAATTCGGCATTTAAACATGACTTTCGTGCATAACTTGCAGTTGATCTACTATAGGCAACAATGCATTTGTTTAGCCTTAAAGTCATGTCAGTAAGTCTCTTCTAGTCATTAAATCATTCTAAATTAATTCGAACGAATTCTATTATCGCCCTTCAAATATTATTTTCTTACATAACTTGTAATTAATCTATTGAAGACAACAATGCATTATTTTAGCATTAAGAAGCATATCACTCAGTCTTTTCAATTATTAAATTGTTTGAAGCCACTTCGAACCAATTCTCTTTTTGCATTTAGAACGCGATTTTCATGCATAACTTGTAATTGATCTATTGATGGCAACTATGCATTTGTTTAGCCTTAAAGTCATATTTTTGCGTCTCTTTTTGTCAGTAAATCATTCTAAATCACTTTGAATGAAATTCGGCCTTTAAACATGACTTTCGTGCGTAACTTGCAGTTGATCTACTATAGGCAACAATGCATTTCTTTAGCCTTAAAGTGATGTCACTGAGTCTCTTCTAGTCACTAAATCATTCTAAATTAATTCGAACGAATTCTATTTTCGCCCTTCAAACATTATTTTCTTACATAACTTGTAATTAATCTATCGAAGAAAACAATGCATTATTTTCGCATTAAAAAGCATATCACTCAGTCTTTTCAATCATTAAATTGTTTGAAGGCACTTCGAACCAATTCTCTTTTTGTATTTTGAACGTGCCTTTCATGCATAACTTGCAATTGATCTATTGATGGCAACTATGCATTTTTTTAGCCTTAAAGTCATATTTTTGCGTCTCTTTTAGTCAGTAAATCATTCTAAATCACTTCGTATGAAATTCGGCATTTAAACATGACTTTCGTGCATAACTTGCAGTTGATCTATTATAGGCAACAATGCATTTGTTTAGCCTTAAGGTCATGTCACTGAGTCTCTTCTAGTCATTAAATCATTCTAAATTAATTCGAACGAATTCTATTATCGTCCTTCAAACATTATTTTCTTACATAACTTGTAATTAATCTATTGAAAACAACAATGCATTATTTTAGCATTAAAAAGCATATGACTCAGTCTTTTCAATCATTAAATTGTTTGAAGGCACTTCGAACCAATTCTATTTTTGTATTTTGAACGTGGCTTTCATGCATAACTTGCAATTGAACTATTGATGGCAACTAGGCATTTTTTAAGCCTTAAAGTCATATTTTTGGGTCTCTTTTAGTCAGTAAATCATTCTAAATCACTTCGTATGAAATTCGGCAATTAAACATGACTTTCGTGCATAACTTGCAGTTGATCTACTATAGGCAACAACGCATTTCTTTAGCCTTAAAGTCATGTCACTGAGTCTCTTCTAGTCACTAAATCATTCTAAATTAATTCGAACGAATTCTATTTTCGCCCTTCAAAAATTATTTTCTTACATAACTTGTAATTAATCTATTGAAAACAACAATGCATTATTTTAGCATTAAAAAGCATATGACTCAGTCTTTTCGATCATTAAATTGTTTGAAGGCACTTCGAACCAATTCTCTTTTTGCATTTAGAACGCGACTTTCATGCATAACTTGCAATTGATATATTGATGGCAACTATGCATTTTTTAAGCCTTAAAGTCATATTTTTGCGTCTCTTTTAGTCAGTAAATCATTCTAAATCACTTCGTATGAAATTCGGTATTTAAACATGACTTTCGTGCATAACTTGCAGTTGATCTACTATAGGCAACAATGCATTTCTTTAGCCTTAAAGTCATGTCACTGAGTCTCTTCTAGTCACTAAATCATTCTAAATTAATTCGAACGAATTCTATTTTCGCCCTTCAAACATTATTTTCTTACATAACTTGTAATTAATCTATTGAAAACAACAATGCATTATTTTAGCATTAAAAAGCATATGACTCAGTCTTTTCGATCATTAAATTGTTTGAAGGCACTTCGAACCAATTCTCTTTTCGCATTTAGAACGCGACTTTCATGCATAACTTGCAATTGATCTATTGATGGAAACTATGCATTTTTTAAGCCTTAAAGTCATATTTTTGCGTCTCTTTTAGTCAGTAAATCATTCTAAATCACTTCGTATGAAATTCGGCATTTAAACATGACTTTCGTGCATAACTTGCAGTTGATCTACTATAGGCAACAATCCATTTCTTTAGCCTTAAAGTCATGTCACTGAGTCTCTTCTAGTAACTAAATCATTCTAAATTAATTCGAACGAATTCTATTTTCGCCCTTCAAACATTATTTTCTTACATAACTTGTAATTAATCTATCGAAGAAAACAATGCATTATTTTCGCATTAAAAAGCATATCACTCAGTCTTTTCAATCATTAAATTGTTTGAAGGCACTTCGAACAAATTCTCTTTTTGCATTTAAAACGCAACTTTCTTGCCTAATTTGCAATTGATCAATTGACGGCAACTATGCATTTTTTTACCCTTAAAGTCTTATTTTTGCGTCTCTTATAGTCATTAAATCTTTCTAAACCACTTCGTATGAAATTCGGCATTTAAACATGACTTTCGTGCATAACTTGCAGTTGATCTACTATAGGCAACAATGGATTTCTTTAGCCTTAAAGTCATGTCACTGAGTCTCTTCTAGTCACTAAATCATTCTAAATTAATTCGAAGGAATTCTATTTTCGCCCTTCAAACATTATTTTCTTCATAACTTGTAATTAATCTATTGAAAACAACAATGCATTATTTTAGCATTAAAAAGCATATGACTCAGTCTTTTCGATCATTAAATTGTTTGAAGGCACTTCGAACCAATTCTCTTTTTGCATTTAGAACGCGACTTTCATGCATAACTTGCAATTGATCTATTGATGGCAACTATGCATTTTTTAAGCCTTAAAGTCATATTTTTGCGTCTCTTTTAGTCAGTAAATCATTCTAAATCACTTCGTATGAAATTCGGCATTTAAACATGACTTTCGTGCATAACTTGCAGTTGATCTACTATAGGCAACAATGCATTTCTTTAGCCTTAAAGTCATGTCACTGAGTCTCTTCTAGTCACTAAATCATTCTAAATTAATTCGAACGAATTCTATTTTCGCCCCTCAAACATTATTTTCTTACATAACTTGTAATTAATCTATTGAAAACAACAATCCATTATTTTCGCATTAAAAAGCATATCACTCAGTCTTTTCAATCATTAAATTGTTTGAAGGCACTTCGAACAAATTCCTCTTTTTGCATTTAAAACGCAACTTTCTTGCCTAATTTGCAATTGATCAATTGATGGCAACTATGCATTTTCTTACCCTTAAAGTCTTATTTTTGCGTCTCTTATAGTCATTAAATCTTTCTAAACCACTTCGTATGAAATTCGGCATTTAAACATGACTTTCGTGCATAACTTGCAGTTGATCTACTATAGGCAACAATGCATTTGTTTAGCCTTAAAGTCATGTCAGTAAGTCTCTTCTAGTCATTAAATCATTCTAAATTAATTCGAACGAATTCTATTATCGCCCTTCAAATATTATTTTCTTACATAACTTGTAATTAATCTATTGAAGACAACAATGCATTATTTTAGCATTAAGAAGCATATCACTCAGTCTTTTCAATTATTAAATTGTTTGAAGCCACTTCGAACCAATTCTCTTTTTGCATTTAGAACGCGATTTTCATGCATAACTTGTAATTGATCTATTGATGGCAACTATGCATTTGTTTAGCCTTAAAGTCATATTTTTGCGTCTCTTTTTGTCAGTAAATCATTCTAAATCACTTTGAATGAAATTCGGCCTTTAAACATGACTTTCGTGCGTAACTTGCAGTTGATCTACTATAGGCAACAATGCATTTCTTTAGCCTTAAAGTGATGTCACTGAGTCTCTTCTAGTCACTAAATCATTCTAAATTAATTCGAACGAATTCTATTTTCGCCCTTCAAACATTATTTTCTTACATAACTTGTAATTAATCTATCGAAGAAAACAATGCATTATTTTCGCATTAAAAAGCATATCACTCAGTCTTTTCAATCATTAAATTGTTTGAAGGCACTTCGAACCAATTCTCTTTTTGTATTTTGAACGTGCCTTTCATGCATAACTTGCAATTGATCTATTGATGGCAACTATGCATTTTTTTAGCCTTAAAGTCATATTTTTGCGTCTCTTTTAGTCAGTAAATCATTCTAAATCACTTCGTATGAAATTCGGCATTTAAACATGACTTTCGTGCATAACTTGCAGTTGATCTATTATAGGCAACAATGCATTTGTTTAGCCTTAAGGTCATGTCACTGAGTCTCTTCTAGTCATTAAATCATTCTAAATTAATTCGAACGAATTCTATTATCGTCCTTCAAACATTATTTTCTTACATAACTTGTAATTAATCTATTGAAAACAACAATGCATTATTTTAGCATTAAAAAGCATATGACTCAGTCTTTTCAATCATTAAATTGTTTGAAGGCACTTCGAACCAATTCTATTTTTGTATTTTGAACGTGGCTTTCATGCATAACTTGCAATTGAACTATTGATGGCAACTAGGCATTTTTTAAGCCTTAAAGTCATATTTTTGGGTCTCTTTTAGTCAGTAAATCATTCTAAATCACTTCGTATGAAATTCGGCAATTAAACATGACTTTCGTGCATAACTTGCAGTTGATCTACTATAGGCAACAACGCATTTCTTTAGCCTTAAAGTCATGTCACTGAGTCTCTTCTAGTCACTAAATCATTCTAAATTAATTCGAACGAATTCTATTTTCGCCCTTCAAAAATTATTTTCTTACATAACTTGTAATTAATCTATTGAAAACAACAATGCATTATTTTAGCATTAAAAAGCATATGACTCAGTCTTTTCGATCATTAAATTGTTTGAAGGCACTTCGAACCAATTCTCTTTTTGCATTTAGAACGCGACTTTCATGCATAACTTGCAATTGATATATTGATGGCAACTATGCATTTTTTAAGCCTTAAAGTCATATTTTTGCGTCTCTTTTAGTCAGTAAATCATTCTAAATCACTTCGTATGAAATTCGGTATTTAAACATGACTTTCGTGCATAACTTGCAGTTGATCTACTATAGGCAACAATGCATTTCTTTAGCCTTAAAGTCATGTCACTGAGTCTCTTCTAGTCACTAAATCATTCTAAATTAATTCGAACGAATTCTATTTTCGCCCTTCAAACATTATTTTCTTACATAACTTGTAATTAATCTATTGAAAACAACAATGCATTATTTTAGCATTAAAAAGCATATGACTCAGTCTTTTCGATCATTAAATTGTTTGAAGGCACTTCGAACCAATTCTCTTTTCGCATTTAGAACGCGACTTTCATGCATAACTTGCAATTGATCTATTGATGGAAACTATGCATTTTTTAAGCCTTAAAGTCATATTTTTGCGTCTCTTTTAGTCAGTAAATCATTCTAAATCACTTCGTATGAAATTCGGCATTTAAACATGACTTTCGTGCATAACTTGCAGTTGATCTACTATAGGCAACAATCCATTTCTTTAGCCTTAAAGTCATGTCACTGAGTCTCTTCTAGTAACTAAATCATTCTAAATTAATTCGAACGAATTCTATTTTCGCCCTTCAAACATTATTTTCTTACATAACTTGTAATTAATCTATCGAAGAAAACAATGCATTATTTTCGCATTAAAAAGCATATCACTCAGTCTTTTCAATCATTAAATTGTTTGAAGGCACTTCGAACAAATTCTCTTTTTGCATTTAAAACGCAACTTTCTTGCCTAATTTGCAATTGATCAATTGACGGCAACTATGCATTTTTTTACCCTTAAAGTCTTATTTTTGCGTCTCTTATAGTCATTAAATCTTTCTAAACCACTTCGTATGAAATTCGGCATTTAAACATGACTTTCGTGCATAACTTGCAGTTGATCTACTATAGGCAACAATGGATTTCTTTAGCCTTAAAGTCATGTCACTGAGTCTCTTCTAGTCACTAAATCATTCTAAATTAATTCGAAGGAATTCTATTTTCGCCCTTCAAACATTATTTTCTTCATAACTTGTAATTAATCTATTGAAAACAACAATGCATTATTTTAGCATTAAAAAGCATATGACTCAGTCTTTTCGATCATTAAATTGTTTGAAGGCACTTCGAACCAATTCTCTTTTTGCATTTAGAACGCGACTTTCATGCATAACTTGCAATTGATCTATTGATGGCAACTATGCATTTTTTAAGCCTTAAAGTCATATTTTTGCGTCTCTTTTAGTCAGTAAATCATTCTAAATCACTTCGTATGAAATTCGGCATTTAAACATGACTTTCGTGCATAACTTGCAGTTGATCTACTATAGGCAACAATGCATTTCTTTAGCCTTAAAGTCATGTCACTGAGTCTCTTCTAGTCACTAAATCATTCTAAATTAATTCGAACGAATTCTATTTTCGCCCCTCAAACATTATTTTCTTACATAACTTGTAATTAATCTATTGAAAACAACAATGCATTTTTTTCGCATTAAAAAGCATATCAGTCAGTCTTTTCAATCATTAAATTGTTTGAAGGCACTTCGAACAAATTCTCTTTTTGCATTTAAAACGCAACTTTCTTGCCTAATTTGCAATTGATCAATTGATGGCAACTATGCATTTTTTTACCCTTAAAGTCTTATTTTTGCGTCTCTTATAGTCATTAAATCTTTCTAAACCACTTCGTATGAAATTCGGCATTTAAGCATGACTTTCGTGCATAACTTGCAGTTGATCTACTATAGGCAACAATGCATTTCTTTAGCCTTAAAGTCATGTCAGTAAGTCTCTTCTAGTCATTAAATCATTCTAAATTAATTCGAACGAATCTATTATCGCCCTTCAAATATTATTTTCTTACATAACTTGTAATTAATCTATTGAAGACAACAATGCATTATTTTAGCATTAAGAAGCATATCACTCAGTCTTTTCAATCATTAAATTGTTTGAAGGCACTTCGAACCAATTCTCTTTTTGCATTTAGAACGCGATTTTCATGCATAACTTGTAATTGATCTATTGATGGCAACTATGCATTTTTTTAGTCTTAAAGTCATATTTTTGCGTCTCTTTTTTTCAGTAAATCTTTCTAAATCACTTCGTATGAAATTCGGCATTTAAACATGACTTTCGTGCGTAACTTGCAGTTGATCTACTATAGGCAACAATGCATTTGTTTAGCCTTAAAGTCATGTCACTGAGTCTCTTCTAGTCATTCAATCATTCTAAATTAATTCGAACGAATTCTATTTGCGCCCTTCAAACATTATTTTCTTACATAACTTGTAATTAATCTATTGAAAACAACAATGCATTATTTTAGCATTAAAAAGCATATGTCTCAGTCTTTTCAATCATTAAATTGTTTGAAGGCACTTCGAACCAATTCTGTTATTGTATTTTGAACGTGGCTTTCATGCATAACTTGCAATTGATATATTGATGGCAACTATGCATTTTTTAAGCCTTAAAGTCATATTTTTGCGTCTCTTTTAGTCAGTAAATCATTCTAAATCCCTTCGTATGAAATTCGGCATTTAAACATGACTTTCGTGCATAACTTGCAGTTGATCTATTATAGGCAACAATGTATTTGTTTAGCCTTAAGGTCATGTCACTGAGTCTCTTCTAGTCATTACATAATTCTAAATTAATTGAAACGAATTCTATTTTCGCCCTTCAAACATTATTTCCTTACATAACTTGTAATTAATGTATTGGAAACAACAGTGCATTATTTTAGCATTAAAAAGCATATGACTCAGTCTTTTCAATCATTAAATTGTTTGAAGGCACTTCGAACCAATTCTCTTTTTGTATTTTGAACGTGCCTTTCATGCATAACTTGCAATTGATCTATTGATGGCAACTATGCATTTTTTGAGCCTTAAAGTCATATTTTTGCGTCTCTTTTAGTCAGTAAATCATCCTAAATCACTTCGTATGAAATTCGGCATTTAAACATGACTTTCGTGCATAACTTGCAGTTGATCTATTATAGGCAACAATGCATTTGTTTAGCCTTAAGGTCATGTCACTGAGTCTCTTCTAGTCATTAAATCATTGTAAATTAATTCGAACGAATTCTATTTTTGCCCTTCAAACATTATTTTCTTACATAACTTGTAATTAATCTATTGAAAACAACAATGCATTATTTTAGCATTAAAAAGCATATCACTCAGTCTTTACAATCGTTAAATTGTTTGAAGGCACTTCGAACCAATTCTCTTTTTGCATTTAGAACGCAACTTTCATGTATAACTTGTAATTGATCTATTGATGGCAACTATGCATTTTTTTAGCCTTAAAGTCATATTTTTGCGTCTCTTTTTTTCAGTAAATCATTCTAAATCACTTCGAATGAATTTCGGCCTTTAAACATGACTTTCGTGCTTAACTTGCAGTTGATCTATTGAAGGCAACAATGCATTTGTTTAGCCTTAAAGTCATGTCACTGAGTCTCTTCTAGTCATTAAATCATTCTAAATTAATTCGAACAAATTCTGTTTTCGCCCTTCAAACATTACTTTCTTACATAACTTGTAATTAATCTATTCAAAACAACAATGCATTATTTTAGCATTAAAAAGCATATGACTCAGTCTTTTCAATCATTAAATTGTTTGAAGGCACTTCGAACCAATTCTCTTTTTGTATTTTGAACGTGGCTTTCATGCATAACTTGCAATTGAACTATTGATGGCAACTATGCATTTTTTAATCCTTAAAGTCATATTTTTGCGTCTCTTTTAGTCAGTAAATCATTCTAAATCACTTCGTATGAAATTCGGCATTTAAACATGACTTTCGTGCATAACTTGCAGTTGATCTACTATAGGCAACAACGCATTTCTTTAGCCTTAAAGTCATGTCACTGAGTCTCTTCTAGTCACTAAATCATTCTAAATTAATTCGAACGAATTCTATTTTCGCCCTTCAAACATTATTTTCTTACATAACTTTTAATTAATCTATTGAAAACAACAATGCATTATTTTAGCATTAAAAAGCATATGACTCAGTCTTTTCGATCATTAAATTGTTTGAAGGCACTTCGAACCAATTCTCTTTTCGCATTTAGAACGCGACTTTCATGCATAACTTGCAATTGATCTATTGATGGAAACTATGCATTTTTTAAGGCTTAAAGTCATATTTTTGCGTCTCTTTTAGTCAGTAAATCATTCTAAATCACTTCGTATGAAATTCGGCATTTAAACATGACTTTCGTGCATAACTTGCAGTTGATCTACTATAGGCAACAATCCATTTCTTTAGCCTTAAAGTCATGTCACTGAGTCTCTTCTAGTAACTAAATCATTCTAAATTAATTCGAACGAATGCTATTTTCGCCCTTCAAACATTATTTTCTTACATAACTTGTAATTAATCTATTGAAAACAACAATGCATTATTTTAGCATTAAAAAGCATATGACTCGGTCTTTTCAATCATTAAATTGTTTGAAGGCACTTCGAACAAATTCTCTTTTTGCATTTAAAATGCAACTTTCTTGCATAATTTGCAATTGATCAATTGATGGCAACTATGCATTTTTTTACCCTTAAAGTCTTATTTTTGCGTCTCTTATAGTCATTAAATCTTTCTAAATCACTTCGTATGAAATTCGGCATTTAAACATGACTTTCGTGCATAACTTGTAGTTGATCTACTATAGGCAACAATGCATTTCTTTAGCCTTAAAGTCATGTCACTGAGTCTCTTCTAGTCACTAAATCATTCTAAATTAATTCGAACGAATTCTATTTGCGCCCTTCAAACATTATTTTCTTACATAACTTGTAATTAATCTAGTGAAGAAAACAATGCATTATTTTCGCATTAAAAAGCATATCACGCAATCTTTTCAATCATTAAATTGTTTGAAGGCACTTCGAACCAATTCTCTTTTTGCATTTAGAACGCGACTTTCATGCATAACTTGCAATTCATCTATTGATGGCAACTATGCATTTTTTAAGCCTTAAAGTCATATTTTTGCGTCTCTTTTAGTCAGTAAATCATTCTAAATCACTTCGTATGAAATTCGGCATTTAAACATGACTTTCGTGCGTAACTTGCAGTTGATCTATTGAAGGCAACAATGCATTTGTTTAGCCTTAAAGTCATGTCACTGAGTCTCTTCTAGTCATTAAATCATTCTAAATTAATTCGAACAAATTCTATTTGCACCCTTCAAACATTATTTTCTTACATAACTTGTAATTAATCTATTGAAAACAACAATGCATTATTTTAGCATTAAAAAGCATATGACTCAGTCTTTTCAATCATTAAATTGTTTGAAGGCACTTCGAACCAATTCTCTTTTTGCATTTAGAACGCGATTTTCATGCGTAACTTGTAATTGATCTATTGATGGCAACTATGCATTTTTTTAGCCATGAAGTCATGTTACTGAGTCTCTTCTAGTCATTAAATCATTCTAAATTAATTCGAACGAATTCTATTATCGCCCTTCAAACATTATTTTCTTACGTAACTTGTAATTAATCTATTAAAGACAACAATGCATTATTTTAGTATTAAAAAGCATATCACTCAGTCTTTTCAATCATTAAATTGTTTGAAGGCACTTCGAACCAATTCTTTTTTTGCATTTAGAACGCGACTTTCATGCATAACTCGTAATTGATCTATTGATGGCAACTATGCATTTTTTACGCCATAAAGTCATATTTTTGCGTCTCTTTTAGTCAGTAAATCATTGTAAATCACTTCGTATGAAATTCGGCATTTAAACATGACTTTCGTGCATAACTTGCAGTTGATCTACTATAGGCAACAATGCATTTCTTTAGCCTTAAAGTCATGTCACTGAGTCTCTTCTAGTCACTAAATCATCCTCAATTAATTCGAACGAATTCTATTATCGCCCTTCAAACATTATTTTCTTACATAACTTGTAATTAATCTATTGAAAATAACAATGCATTATTTTAGCATTAAAAAGCATATGACTCAGTCTTTTCGATCAATAAATTGTTTGAAGGCAGTTCGAACCAATTCTCTTTTTGCATTTAGAACGCGACTTTCATGCATAACTTGCAATTGATCTATTGATGGCAACTACGCATTTTTTAAGCCTTAAAGTCATATTTTTCCGTCTCTTTTAGCCATTAAATCTTTCTAAATCACTTCGTATGAAATTCGGCATTTAAACATGACTTTCGTGCATAACTTGCAGTTGATATATTATAGGGAACAATGCATTTGTTTAGCCTTAAGGTCATGTCACTGAGTCTCTTCTAGTCATTAAATCATTCTAAATTAATTCTAACGAATTCTAATTTCGCCCTTCAAACATTATTTTCTTACATAACTTGTAATTAATCTATTGAAAACAACAATGCATTATTTTAGCATTAAAAAGCATATGACTCAGTCTTTTCAATCATTAAATTGTTTGAAGGCACTTCGAACCAATTCTCTTTTTGAATTTAGAACGCGATTTTCATGCATAACCTGTAATGGATCTATTGATGGCAACTATGCATTTTTTTAGCCTTAAAGTCATATTTTTGCGACTCTTTTTGTCAGTAAATCATTCTACATCACTTCGAACAAATTTCGGCCTTTAAACATGACTTTCGTGCGTTACTTGCAGTTGATCTATTGACGGCAACAATGCATTTGTTTAGCCTTACATTCATGTCACTGAGTCTCTTCTAGTCATTAAATCATTCTAAATTAATTCGAACAAATTCTATTTGCGCCCTTCAAACATTATTTTCTTACATAACCTGTAATTAATCTATTGAAAAAACAATGCTTTATATTCGCATTAAAAAGCATATCACTTAGTCTTTTCAATCATTAAATTGTTTGAAGGCACTTCGAACCAATTCTCTTTTTGCATTTAGAACGCGATTTTCATGCGTAACTTGTAATTGATCTATTGCTGGCAACTATGCATTTTTTTAGCCTTGAAGTCATGTTACTGAGTCTCTTCTAGTCATTAAATCATTCTAAATTAAGTCGAACGAATTCTATTATCGCCCTTCAAACATTATTTTCTTACATAACTTGTAATTAATCTATTAAAGACAACAATGCATTATTTTAGCATTAAAAAGCATATCACTCAGTCTTTTCAATCATTAAATTGTTTGAAGGCACTTCGAACCAATTCTCTTTTTGCATTTAGAACGCGACTTTCATGCATAACTTGTAATTGATCTATTGATGGCAACTATGCATTTTTTTAGCCTTAAAGTCATATTTTTGGGTCTCTTTTTTTTAGTAAATCATTCTAAATCACTTCGAACGAATTTCGGCCTTTAAACATGACTTTCGTGCGTAACTTGCAGTTGATCTATTGAAGGCAACAATGCATTTGTTTAGCCTTAAAGTCATGTCACTGAGTCTCTTCTAGTCATTAAATCATTCTAAATTAATTCGAACAAATTCTATTTGCGCCCTTCAAACATTATTTTCTTACATAACTTGTAATTAATCTATTGAAGAAAACAATGCCTTATTTTCGCATTAAAAAGCATATCACTCAGTCTTTTCAATCATTAAATTGTTTGAAGGCACTTCGAACAAATTCTCTTTTTGCATTTAAAACGCAACTTTCATGCATAATTTGCAATTGATCAACTGATGGCAACTATGCATTTTTTTACCCTTAAAGCCTTATTTTTGCTTCTCTTTTAGTCATTAAATCTTTCTAAATCACTTCGTATGAAATTCGGCATTTAAACATGACTTTCGTGCATAACTTGCAGTTGATCTATTATAGGCAACAATGCATTTGTTTAGCCTTGAAGTCATGTTACTGAGTCTCTTCTAGTCATTAAATCATTCTAAATTAATTCGAACGAATTCTATTATCGCCCTTCAAACATTATTTCCTTACATAACTTGTAATTAATCTATTGAAGAAAACAATGCATTATTTTCGCATTAAAAAGCATATCACTCAGTCTTTTCAATCATTAAATTGTTTGAAGGCACTTCGAACCAATTCTCTTTTTGCATTTAGAACGCGACTTTCATGCATAACTTGCAATTCATCTATTGACGGCAACTATGCATTTTTTAAGCCTTAAAGTCATATTTTTGCGTCTCTTTTAGTCAGTAAATCATTCTAAATCACTTCGTATGAAATTCGGCATTTAAACATGACTTTCGTGCGTAACTTGCAGTTGATCTATTGAAGGCAACAATGCATTTGTTTAGCCTTAAAGTCATGTCACTGAGTCTCTTCTAGTCATTAAATCATTCTAAATTAATTCGAACAAATTCTAGTTGCGCCCTTCAAACATTATTTTCTTCCATAACTTGTAATTAATCTATTGAAGACAACAATGCATTATTTTAGCATGAAAAAGCGTATCACTCAGTCTTTTCGATCAATAAATTGTTTGAAGGCACTCCGAACTAATTCTTTTTTTGCATTTAGAACGCGACTTTCATGCATAACTTGCAATTGTTCTATTGATGGCAACTATGCATTTTTTAAGCCTTAAAGTCATATTTTTGCGTCTCTTTTAGCCATTAAATCTTTCTAAATCACTTCGTATGAAATTCGGCATTTAAACATGACTTTCGTCCATAACTTGCAGTTGATCTACTATAGGCAACAATGCATTTGTTTAGCCTTAAAGTCATGTCACTGAGTCTCTTCTAGTCATTAAATCATTCTAAATTAATTCGAACGAATTCTATTTTCGCCCTTCAAACATTATTTTCTTACATAACTTGTAATTAATCTATTGAAAACAACAATGCATTATTTTAGCACTAAAAAGCATATGACTCAGTCTTTTCAATCATTAAATTGTTTGATGGCACTTCGAACCAATTCTCTTTTTGTATTTTGAACGTGGCTTTCATGCATAACTTGCAATTGATCTATTGATGGCAACTATGCATTTTTTAAGCCTTCAAGTCATATTTTTGCGTCTCTTTTAGTCAATAAATCATTCTAAATCACTTCGTATGAATTTCGGCATTTAAACATGACTTTCGTGCATAACTTGCAGTTGATCTATTATAGGCAACAATGCATTTGTTTAGCCTTGAAGTCATGTTACTGAGTCTCTTCTAGTCATTAAATCATTCTAAATTAATTCGAACGAATTCTATTATCGCCCTTCAAACATTATTTCCTTACATAACTTCTAATTAATCTATTGAAGAAAACAATGCATTATATTCGCATTAAAAAGCATATCACTCAGTCTTTTCAATCATTAAATTGTTTGAAGGCACTTCGAGCCAATTCTCTTTTTGCATTTAGAACGCGATTTTCATGCGTAACTTGTAATTGATCATTTGATGGCAACTATGCATTTTTTTAGCCTTGAAGTCATGTTACTGAGTCTCTTCTAGTCATTAAATCATTCTAAATTAATTCGAACGAATTCTATTATCGCCCTTCAAACATTATTTTCTTACATAACTTGTAATTAATCTATTAAAGACAACAATGCATTATTTTAGCATTAAAAAGCATATCACTCAGTCTTTTCGATCAATAAATTGTTTGAAGGCACTTCGAACCAATTCTCTTTTTGCATTTAGAATGCGATTTTCATGCATAACTTGTAATTGATCTATTGATGGCAACTATGCATTTTTTTAGCCTTAAAGTCTTATTTTTGCGTCTCTTTAAGTCATTAAATCTTTCTAAATCACTTCGTATGAAATTCGGCATTTAAACATGACTTTCGTGCATAACTTGCAGTTGATCTACTATAGGCAACAATGCATTTGTTTATCCTTAAAATCATGTCACTGAGTCTCTTCTAGTCATTAAATCATTCTAAATTAATTCGAACGAATTCCATTTTCGCCCTTCAAACATTATTTTCTTACATAACTTGTAATTAATCTATTGAAAACAACAATGCATTATTTTAGCATTAAAAAGCATATGACTAAGTCTTTTCAATCATTAAATTGTTTGAAGGCACTTCGAACCAATTCTCGTTTTGCATTTTGAACGTGGCTTTCATGCATAACATGCAATTGATCTATTGATGGCAACTATGCACTTTTTATGCCTTAAAGTCATATTTTTGCGTCTCTTTTAGTCAGTAAATCTTTCTAAATCACTTCGTCTGAAATTCGGCATTTAAACATGACTTTCGTGCATAACTTGCAGTTGATCTATTATAGGCAACAATGCATTTGTTTAGCCTTGAAGTCATGTTACTGAGTCTCTTCTAGTCATTAAATCATTCTAAATTAATTCGAACGAATTCTATTATCGCCCTTCAAACATTATTTCCTTACATAACTTGTAATTAATCTATTGAAGAAAACAATGCATTATTTTCGCATTAAAAAGCATATCACTCAGTCTTTTCAATCATTAAATTGTTTGAAGGCACTTCGAACCAATTCTCTTTTTGCATTTAGAACGCGACTTTCATGCATAACTTGCAATTCATCTATTGATGGCAACTATGCATTTTTTAAGCCTTAAAGTCATATTTTTGCGTCTCTTTTAGTCAGTAAATCATTCTAAATCACTTCGTATGAAATTCGGCATTTAAACATGACTTTCGTGCGTAACTTGCAGTTGATCTATTGAAGGCAACAATGCATTTGTTTAGCCTTAAAGTCATGTCACTGAGTCTCTTCTAGTCATTAAATCATTCTAAATTAATTCGAACAAATTCTAGTTGCGCCCTTCAAACATTATTTTCTTACATAACTTGTAATTAATCTATTGAAGACAACAATGCATTATTTTAGCATGAAAAAGCGTATCACTCAGTCTTTTCGATCAATAAATTGTTTGAAGGCACTCCGAACCAATTCTTTTTTTGCATTTAGAACGCGACTTTCATGCATAACTTGCAATTGATCTATTGATGGCAACTATGCATTTTTTAAGCCTTAAAGTCATATTTTTGCGTCTCTTTTAGCCATTAAATCTTTCTAAATCACTTCGTATGAAATTCGGCATTTAAACATGACTTTCGTCCATAACTTGCAGTTGATCTACTATAGGCAACAATGCATTTGTTTAGCCTTAAAGTCATGTCACTGAGTCTCTTCTAGTCATTAAATCATTCTAAATTAATTCGAACGAATTCTATTTTCGCCCTTCAAACATTATTTTCTTACATAACTTGTAATTAATCTATTGAAAACAACAATGCATTATTTTAGCACTAAAAAGCATATGACTCAGTCTTTTCAATCATTAAATTGTTTGATGGCACTTCGAACCAATTCTCTTTTTGTATTTTGAACGTGGCTTTCATGCATAACTTGCAATTGATCTATTGATGGCAACTATGCATTTTTTTAGCCTTAAAGTCATATTTTTGCGACTCTTTTTTTCAGCAAATCATTCTAAATCACTTCGAACGAATTTCGGCCTTTAAACAAGACTTTCGTGCGTAACTTGCAGTTGATCTATTGAAGGCAACACTGCATTTGTTTAGCCTTAAAGTCATGTCACTGAGTCTCTTCTAATCATTAAATCAGTCTAAATTAATTCGAACAAATTCTTTTTGCGCCCTTCAAACATTATTTTCTTACATAACTTGTAATTAATCTATTGAAGAAAACAATGCGTTATTTTTGCATTAAAAAGCATATCACTCAGTCTTTTCAATCATTAAATTGTTTGAAGGCACTTCGAACCAATTCTCTTTTTGCATTTAAAACGCAACTTTCATGCATAATTTGCAATTGATCAATTGATGGAAACTATGCATTTTTTTACCCTTAAAGTCTTATTTTCGCGTCTCTTTTAGTCATTAAATCTTTCTAAATCACTTCGTATGAAATTCGGCATTTAAACATGACTTTCGTGCATAACTTGCAGTTGATCTACTATAGGCAACAATGCATTTGTTTAGCCTGAAAGTCATGTCACTGAGTCTCTTCTAATCATTAAATCATTCTAAATTAATTCGAACGAAATGTATTATTTTAGCATTAAAAAGCCTATCACTCAGTCTTTTCAATCATTAAATTGTTTGAAGGCACTTCGAACCAATTCTCTTTTTGCATTTAGAACGCGATTTTCATGCATAACTTGCAATTGATCTATTGATGGCAACTATCCATTTTTTAAGCCTTAAAGTCATATTTTTGCATCTCTTTTAGTCAGTAAATCATTCTAAATCACTTCGTATGAAATTCGGCATTTAAACATGACTTTCGTGCATAACTTGCAGTTGATCTACTATAGGCAACAATGCCTTTGTTTAGCCCGAAAGTCATGTCACTGAGTCTCTTCTAATCATTAAATCATTCTAAATTAATTCGAACGAATTCTATTATCGCCCTTCAAATATTATTTTCTTACATAACTTGTAATTAATCTATTGAAGACAACAATGTATTATTTTAGCATTAAAAAGCATATATCACTCAGTCTTTTCAATCACTAAATTGTTTGAAGGCACTTCGAACCAATTCTCTTTTTGCATTTAGAACGCAATTTTCATGCATAACTTGTAATTGATCTATTGATGGGAACTATGCATTTGTTTAGCCTTAAAGTCATATTTTTGCATCTAGTTTTGTCAGTAAATCATTCTAAATCACTTGGAAAGAAATTCGGCCTTTAAACATGACTTTCGTGCGTAACTTGCAGTTGATCTATTGAAGGCAACAATGCATTTGTTTAGCCTTAAAGTCATGTCACTGAGTCTCTTCCAGTCGTTAAATCATTCTAAATTAATTCGAACAAATTCTATTTGCGCCCTTTAAACATTATTTTCTTTTAGAACTTGTAATTAATCTATCGAAGAAAACAATGCATTATTTTCGCATTAAAAAGCATATCACTCAGTCTTTTCAATCATTAAATTGTTTGAAGGCACTTCGAACCAATTCTCTTTTTGCATTTAAAACGCAACTTTCATGCATAATTTGCAATTGATCAATTGATGGCAACTATGCATTTTTTTACCCTTAAAGTCTTATTTTTGCGTCTCTTTTAGTCATTAAATCTTTCTAAATCACTTCGTATGAAATTCGGCATTTAAACATGACCTTCGTGCATAACTTGCAGAGCATCTACTATAGGCAACAATGCATTTGTTTAGCCTTAAAGTCATGTCACTGAGTCTCTTCTAGTCATTAAATCATTCTAAATTAATTCGAACGAATTCTACTTTCGCCCTTCAAACATTATTTTCTTACATAACTTGTAAATAATCTATTGAAAACAACAATGCATTATTTTAGCATTAAAAAGCATATGACTCAGTCTTTTCAATCATTAAATTGTTTGAAGGCACTTCGAACCAATTCTCTTTTTGCATTTAGAACGCGACTTTCATGCATAATTTGCAATTGATCAATTGATGGCAACTATGCATTTTTTAAGCCTTAAAGTCATATTTTTGCGTCTCTTTTAGTCAGTAAATCATTCTAAATCACTTCGAACGAATTTCGGCATTTAAACATGGCATTCGTGCATAACTTGCAGTTGATCTAGTATAGGCAACAATGCATTTGTTTATCCTTAAAGTCATGTCACTGAGTCTCTTCTAGTCATTAAATCATTCTAAATTAATTTGAACGAATTCTACTTTCGCCCTTCAAACATTATTTTCTTACATAACTTGTAATTAATCTATTGAAAACAACAATGCATTATTTTAGCATTAAAAAGCATATGACTCAGTCTTTTCAATCATTAAATTGTTTGAAGGCACTTCGAACCAATTCTCTTTTTGCATTTAGAACGCGACTTTCATGCATAAGTTGCAATTGATCTATTGATGGCAACTATGCATTTTTTTACCCTTAAAGTCATATTTTTGCGTCTCTTTTAGTCATTAAATCTTTCTAAATCACTTCGTATGAAATTCGGCATTTAAACATGACTTTCGTGCATAACTTGCAGTTGATCTACTATAGGCAACAATGCATTTGTTTAGCCTTAAAGTCATGTCACTGAGTCTCTTCTAGTCATTAAATCATTCTAAATTAATTCGAACGAATTCTACTTTCGCCCTTTAAACATTATTTTCTTACATAACTTGTAATTAATCTATTGAATACAACAATGCATTATTTTAGCATTAAAAAGCATATGACTCAGTCTTTTCAATCATTAAATTGTTTGAAGGCACTTCGAACCAATTCTCTTTTTGCATTTAGAACGAGATTTTCATGCATAACTTGTAATTGATCTATTGATGGCAACTATGCATTTGTTTAGCCTTAAAGTCGTATTTTTGCATCTCTTTTTGTCAGTAAATCATTCTAAATCACTTCGAAAGAAATTCGGCCTTTAAACATGACTTTCGTGCGTAACTTGCGGTTGATCTATTGAAGGCAACAATGCATTTGTTTAGCCTTAAAGTCATGTCCCTGAGTCTCTTCAAGTCGTTAAATCATTCTAAATTAATTCGAACAAATTCTATTTGCGCCCTTCAAACATTATTTTCTTACATAACTTGTAATTAATCTATCGAAGAAAACAAAGCATTATTTTCGCATTAAAAAGTATATCACTCAGTCTTTTCAATCATTAAATTGTTTGAAGGCACTTCGAACCAATTCTCTTTTTGCATTTAAAACGCAACTTTCATGCATAATTTGCAATTGATCAATTGATGGCAACTATGCATTTTTTTACCCTTAAAGTCTTATTTTTGCATCTCTTTTTGTCAGTAAATCATTCTAAATCACTTCGAAAGAAATTCGGCCTTTAAACATGACTTTCGTGCGTAACTTGCGGTTGATCTATTGAAGGCAACAATGCATTTGTTTAGCCTTAAAGTCATGTCCCTGAGTCTCTTCAAGTCGTTAAATCATTCTAAATTAATTCGAACAAATTCTATTTGCGCCCTTCAAACATTATTTTCTTACATAACTTGTAATTAATCTATCGAAGAAAACAATGCAATGTTTTCGCCTTAAAAAGCATATCACTCAGTCTTTTCAATCATTAAATTGTTTGAAGGCACTTCGAACCAATTCTCTTTTTGCATTTAAAATGCAACTTTCATGAATAATTTGCAATTGATCAATTGATGGCAACTATGCATTTTTTTACCCTTAAAGTCTTATTTTTGCGTCTCTTTTTGTCATTAAATCTTTCTAAATCACTTCGTATGAAATTCGGCATTTAAACATGACTTTCGTGCATAACTTGCAGTTGATCTACTATAGGCAACAGTGCATTTCTTTAGCCTTAAAGTCATGTCACTGAGTCTCTTCTAGTCATTAAATCATTCTAAATTAATTCGAACGAATTCTACTTTCGCCCTTCAAACATTATTTTCTTACATAACCTGTAATTAATCTATTGAAAACAACAATGCATTATTTTAGCATTAAAAAGCATATGACTCAGTCTTTTCAATCATTAAATTGTTTGAAGGCACTTCGAACCAATTCTCTTTTTGCATTTAGAACGCGACTTTCATGCATAAGTTGCAATTGATCTATTGATGGCAACTATGCATTTTTTTACCCTTAAAGTCATATTTTTGCGTTTCTTTTAGTCATTAAATCTTTCTAAATCACTTCGTATGAAATTCGGCATTTAAACATGACTTTCGTGCATAACTTGCAGTTGATCTACTATAGGCAACAATGCATTTGTTTAGCCTTAAAGTCATGTCACTGAGTCTCTTCTAGTCATTAAATCATTCTAAATTAATTCGAACGAATTCTATTATGGCCCTTCAAATATTATTTTCTTACATAACTTGTAATTAATCTATTGAAGACAACAATGCATTATTTTAGCATTAAAAAGCATATCACTCAGTCTTTTCAATCATTAAATTGTTTGAAGGCACTTCGAACCAATTCTCTTTTTGCATTTAAAATGCAACTTTCATGAATAATTTGCAATTGATCAATTGATGGCAACTATGCATTTTTTTACCCTTAAAGTCTTATTTTTGCGTCTCTTTTAGTCATTAAATCTTTCTAAATCACTTCGTATGAAATTCGGCATTTAAACATGACTTTCGTGCATAACTTGCAGTTGATCTACTATAGGCAACAGTGCATTTCTTTAGCCTTAAAGTCATGTCACTGAGTCTCTTCTAGTCATTAAATCATTCTAAATTAATTCGAACGAATTCTACTTTCGCCCTTCAAACATTATTTTCTTACATAACTTGTAATTAATCTATTGAAAACAACAATGCATTATTTTAGCATTAAAAAGCATATGACTCAGTCTTTTCAATCATTAAATTGTTTGAAGGCACTTCGAACCAATTCTCTTTTTGCATTTAGAACGCGACTTTCATGCATAAGTTGCAATTGATCTATTGATGGCAACTATGCATTTTTTTACCCTTAAAGTCATATTTTTGCGTTTCTTTTAGTCATTAAATCTTTCTAAATCACTTCGTATGAAATTCGGCATTTAAACATGACTTTCGTGCATAACTTGCAGTTGATCTACTATAGGCAACAATGCATTTGTTTAGCCTTAAAGTCATGTCACTGAGTCTCTTCTAGTCATTAAATCATTCTAAATTAATTCGAACGAATTCTATTATGGCCCTTCAAATATTATTTTCTTACATAACTTGTAATTAATCTGTTGAAGACAACAATGCATTATTTTAGCATTAAAAAGCATATCACTCAGTCTTTTCAATCATTAAATTGTTTGAAGGCACTTCGAACCAATTCTCTTTTTGCATTTAGAACGAGATTTTCATGCATAACTTGTAATTGATCTATTGATGGCAACTATGCATTTGTTTAGCCTTAAAGTCATATTATTGCGTCTCTTTTTGTCAGTAAACCATTTTAAATCACTTCGAAAGAAATTCAGCCTTTAAACATGACTTTCGTGCGTAACTTGCAGTTGATCTATTGAAGGCAACAATGCATTTGTTTAGCCTTAAAGTCATGTCACTGAGTCTCTTCCAGTCGTTAAATCATTCTAAATTAATTCGAACAAATTCTATTTGTGCCCTTCAAACATTATTTTCTTACATAACTTGTAATTAATCTATCGAAGAAAACAAAGCATTATTTTCGCATTAAAAAGCATATCACTCAGTCTTTTCAATCATTAAATTGTTTGAAGGCACTTCGAACCAATTCTCTTTTTGCATTTAAAACGCAACTTTCATGCATAATTTGCAATTGATCAATTGATGGCAACTATGCATTTTTTTACCCTTAAAGTCTTATTTTTGCGTCTCTTATAGTCATTAAATCTTTCTAAATCACTTCGTATGAAATTCGGCATTTAAACATGACTTTCGTGCATAACCGGCAGTTGATCTACTATAGGCAACAATGCATTTCTTTAGCCTTAAAGTCATGTCACTGAGTCTCTTCTAGTCATTAAATCATTCTAAATTAATTCGAACGAATTCTATTTTCGCCCTTCAAACATTATTTTCTTACATAACTTGTAATTAATCTATTGAAAACAACAATGCATTATTTTAGCATTAAAAAGCATATGACTCAGTCTTTTCGATCATTAAATTGTTTGAAGGCACTTCGAACCAATTCTCTTTTTGCATTTAGAACGCGACTTTCATGCATAACTTGCAATTGATCTATTGATGGCAACTATGCATTTTTTAAGCCTTAAAGTCATATTTTTGCGTCTCTTTTAGTCAGTAAATCATTCTAAATCACTTCGTATGAAATTCGGCATTTAAACATGACTTTCGTGCATAACTTGCAGTTGATCTACTATAGGCAACAATGCATTTGTTTAGCCTTAAAGTCATGTCACTGAGTCTCTTCTAGTCATTAAATCATTCTAAATTAATTCGAACGAATTCTATTTTCGCCCTTCAAACATTATTTTCTTACATAACTTGTAATTAATCTATTGAAAACAACAATGCATTATTTAGCATTAAAAAGCATGTGACTCAGTCTTTTCAATCATTAAATTGTTTGAAGGCACTTCGAACCAATTCTCTTTTTGCATTTAAAACGCAACTTTCATGCATAATTTGCAATTGATCTATTGATGGCAACAATGCATTTTTTTACCGTTAAAGTCATATTTTTGGGTCTCTTTTAGTCAATAAATCTTTCTAAATAACTTTGTATGAAATTTGGCATTTAAACATGACTTTCGTGCATAACTTGCAGTTGATCTATTATAGGCAACAATGCATTTGTTTAGCCTTGAGGTCATGTTACTGAGTCTCTTCTAGTCATTAAATCATTGTAAATTAATTCGAACGAATTCTATTTTCGCCCTTCAAACATTATTTTCTTACATAACTTGTAATTAATCTATTGAAAACAACAATGCATTATTTTAGCATTAAAAAGCATATAACTCAGTCTTTTCGATCATTAAATTGTTAGAAGGCACTTCGAACCAATTCTCTTTTTGCATTTAGAACGCGACTTTCATGCATAATTTGCAATTGATCAATTGATGGCAACTATGCATTTTTTTACCCTTAAAGTCTTATTTTTGCATCTCTTATAGTCAGTAAATCATTCTAAATCACTTCGTATGAAATTCGGCATTTAAACATGACTTTCGTGCATAACTTGCAGTTGATCTATTGAAGGCAACATAGCATTTGTTTAGCCTTAAAGTCATGTCACTGAGTCTCTTCCAGTCGTTAAATCATTCTAAATTAATTCGAACAAATTCTATTTGCGCCCTTCAAACATTATTTTCTTACATAACTTGTAATTAATGTATCGAAGAAAACAAAGCATTATTTTCGCATTAAAAAGTATATCACTCAGTCTTTTCAATCATTAAATTGTTTGAAGGCACTTCGAGCCAATTCTCTTTTTGCATTTAAAACGCAACTTTCATGCATAATTTGCAATTGATCTATTGATGGCAACTATGCATTTTTTTACCCTTAAAGTCTTATTTTTGCGTCTCTTATAGTCATTAAATCTTTCTAAATCACTTCGTATGAAATTCGGCATTTAAACATGACTTTCGTGCATAACCTGCAGTTGATCTACTATAGGCAACAATGCATTTCTTTAGCCTTAAAGTCATGTCACTGAGTCTCTTCTAGTCATTAAATCATTCTAAATTAATTCGAACGAATTCTACTTTCGCCCTTCAAACATTATTTTCTTACATAACTTGTAATTAATCTATTGAAAACAACAATGCATTATTTTAGCATTAAAAAGCATATGACTCAGTCTTTTCAATCATTAAATTGTTTGAACGCACTTCGAACCAATTCTCTTTTTGCATTTAGAACGCGACTTTCATGCACAAGTTGCAATTGATCTATTGATGGCAACTATGCATTTTTTTACCCTTAAAGTCATATTTTTGCGTCTCTTTTAGTCATTAAATCTTTCTAAATCACTTCGTATGAAATTCGGCATTTAAACATGACTTTCGTGCATAACTTGCAGTTGATCTACTATAGGCAACAATGCATTTGTTTAGCCTTAAAGTCATGTGACTGAGTCTCTTCTAGTCATTAAATCATTCTAAATTAAGTCGAACGAATTCTATTATCGCCCTTCAAATATTATTTTCTTACATAACTTGTAATTAATCTATTGAAGACAACAATGCATTATTTTAGCATTAAAAAGCATATCACTCAGTCTTTTCAATCATTAAATTGTTTGAAGGCACTTCGAACCAATTCTCTTTTTGCATTTAGAACGCAATTTTCATGCATAACTTGTAATTGATCTATTGATGGGAACTATGCATTTGTTTAGCCTTAAAGTCATATTTTTGCATCTATTTTTGTCAGTAAATCATTCTAAATCACTTGGAAAGAAATTCGGCCTTTAAACATGACTTTCGTGCGTAACTTGCAGTTGATCTATTGAAGGCAACAATCCATTTGTTTAGCCTTAAAGTCATGTCACTGAGTCTCTTCCAGTCGTTAAATCATTCTAAATTAATTCGAACAAATTCTATTTGCGCCCTTCAAACATTATTTTCTTACATAACTTGTAATTAATGTATCGAAGAAAACAAAGCATTATTTTCGCATTAAAAAGTATATCACTCAGTCTTTTCAATCATTAAATTGTTTGAAGGCACTTCGAACCAATTCTCTTTTTGCATTTAAAACGCAACTTTCATGCATAATTTGCAATTGATCTATTGATGGCAACTATGCATTTTTTTACCCTTAAAGTCTTATTTTTGCGTCTCTTATAGTCATTAAATGTTTCTAAATCACTTCGTATGAAATTCGGCATTTAAACATGACTTTCGTGCATAACCTGCAGTTGATCTACTATAGGCAACAATGCATTTCTTTAGCCTTAAAGTCATGTCACTGAGTCTCTTCTAGTCATTAAATCATTCTAAATTAATTCGAACGAATTCTACTTTCGCCCTTCAAACATTATTTTCTTACATAACTTGTAATTAATCTACTGAAAACAACAATGCATTATTTTAGCATTAAAAAGCATATGACTCAGTCTTTTCAATCATTAAATTGTTTGAAGGCACTTCGAACCAATTCCCTTTTTGCATTTAGAACGCGACTTTCATGCATAAGTTGCAATTGATCTATTGATGGCAACTATGCATTTTTTTACCCTTAAAGTCATATTTTTGCGTTTCTTTTAGTCATTAAATCTTTCTAAATCACTTCGTATGAAATTCCGCATTTAAACATGACTTTCGTGCATAACTTGCAGTTGATCTACTACAGGCAACAATGCATTTGTTTAGCCTTAAAGTCATGTCACTGAGTCTCTTCTAGTCATTAAATCATTCTAAATTAATTCGAACGAATTCTATTATGGCCCTTCAAATATTATTTTCTTACATAACTTGTAATTAATCTATTGAAGACAACAATGCATTACTTTAGCATTAAAAAGCATATCACTCAGTCTTTTCAATCATTAAATTGTTTGAAGGCACTTCGAACCAATTCTCTTTTTGCATTTAGAACGAGATTTTCATGCATAACTTGTAATTGATCTATTGATGGCAACTATGCATTTGTTTAGCCTTAAAGTCATATTATTGCGTCTCTTTTTGTCAGTAAACCATTTTAAATCACTTCGAAAGAAATTCAGCCTTTAAACATGACTTTCGTGCGTAACTTGCAGTTGATCTATTGAAGGCAACAATGCATTTGTTTAGCCTTAAAGTCATGTCACTGAGTCTCTTCCAGTCGTTAAATCATTCTAAATTAATTCGAACAAATTCTATTTGTGCCCTTCAAACATTATTTTCTTACATAACTTGTAATTAATCTATCGAAGAAAACAAAGCATTATTTTCGCATTAAAAAGCATATCACTCAGTCTTTTCAATCATTAAATTGTTTGAAGGCACTTCGAACCAATTCTCTTTTTGCATTTAAAACGCGATTTTCATGCATAACTTGTAATTGATCTATTGATGGCAACTATGCATTTGTTTAGCCTTAAAGTCATATTATTGCGTCTCTTTTTGTCAGTAAACCATTTTAAATCACTTCGAAAGAAATTCGGCCTTTAAACATGACTTTCGTGCATAACTTGCAGTTGATCTATTGAAGGCAACAATGCATTTGTTTAGCCTTAAAGTCATGTCACTGAGTCTCTTCCAGTCGTTAAATCATTCTAAATTAATTCGAACAAATTCTATTTGCGCCCTTCAAACATTATTTTCTTACATAACTTGTAATTAATCTATCGAAGAAAACAAAGCATTATTTTCGCATTAAAAAGCATATCACTCAGTCTTTTCAATCATTAAATTGTTTGAAGGCACTTCGAACCAATTCTCTTTTTGCATTTAAAACGCAACTTTCATGCATGATTTGCAATTGATCAATTGATGGCAACTATGCGTTTTTTTACCCTTAAAGTCTTATTTTTGCGTCTCTTATAGTCATTAAATCTTTCTAAATCACTTCGTATGAAATTCGGCATTTAAACATGACTTTCGTGCATAACCTGCAGTTGATCTACTATAGGCAACAATGCATTTCTTTAGCCTTAAAGTCATGTCACTGAGTCTCTTCTAGTCATTAAATCATTGTAAATTAATTCGAACGAATTCTATTCTCGCCCTTCAAACATTATTTTCTTACATAACTTGTAATTAATCTATTGAAAACAACAATGCATTATTTTAGCATTAAAAAGCATATGACTCAGTCTTTTCGATCATTAAATTGTTTGAAGGCACTTCGAACCAATTCTCTTTTTGCATTTACAACGCGACTTTCATGCATAACTTGCAATTCATCTATTGATGGCAACTATGCATTTTTTAAGCCTTAAAGTCATATTTTTGCGTCTCTTTTAGTCAGTAAATCATTCTAAATCACTTCGTATGAAATTCGGCATTTAAACATGACTTTCGTGCATAACTTGCAGTTGATCTACTATAGGCAACAATGCATTTGTTTAGCCTTACAGTCATGTCACTGAGTCTCTTCTAGTCATTAAATCATTCTAAATTAATTCGAACGAATTCTATTTTCGCCCTTCAAACATTATTTTCTTACATAACTTGTAATTAATCTATTGAAAACAACAATGCATTATTTTAGCATTAAAAAGCATGTGACTCAGTCTTTTCAATCATTAAATTGTTTGAAGGCACTTCGAACCAATTCTCTTTTTGCATTTAAAACGCAACTTTCATGCATAATTTGCAATTGATCTATTGATGGCAACAATGCATTTTTTTACCGTTAAAGTCATATTTTTGGGTCTCTTTTAGTCAATAAATCTTTCTAAATAACTTTGTATGAAATTTGGCATTTAAACATGACTTTCGTGCATAACTTGCAGTTGATCTATTATAGGCAACAATGCATTTGTTTAGCCTTAAGGTCATGTCACTGAGTCTCTTCTAGTCATTAAATCATTCTAAATTAATTCGAACGAATTTTATTTTCGCCCTTCAAACATTATTTTCTTACATAACTTGTAATTAATCTATTGAAAACAACAATGCATTATTTTAGCATTAAAAAGCATATGACTCAGTCTTTTCGATCATTAAATTGTTAGAGGGCACTTCGAACCAATTCTCTTTTTGCATTTAGAACGCGACTTTCATGCATAATTTGCAATTGATCAATTGATGGCAACTATGCATTTTTTTACCCTTAAAGTCTTATTTTTGCATCTCTTACAGTCAGTAAATCATTCTAAATCACTTCGTATGAAATTCGGCATTTAAACATGACTTTCGTGCATAACTTGCAGTTGATCTACTATAGGCAACATAGCATTTGTTTAGCCTTAAGGTCATGTCAGTGAGTCTCTTCTAGTCATTAAATCATTCTAAATTAATTCGAACAAATTCTATTTGCGCCCTTCGAACTTTATTTTCTTACATAACTTGTATTTAATCTATTGAAGGAAACAATGCATTATTTTCGCATTAAAAAGCATATCACTCAGTCTTTTCAATCACTAAATTGTTTGAAGGCACTTCAAACCAATTCTCTTTTTGCATTTAGAACGCAACTTTCATGCATAATTTGCAATTGATCTATTGATGGCAACTATGCATTTTTTTACCCTTAAAGTCATATTTTTGCATCTCTTTTAGTCATTAAATCTTTCTAAAGCACTTCGTATGAAATTCGGCATTTAAACATGACTTTCGTGCATAACTTGCAGTTGATCTACTATAGGCAACAATGCATTTCTTTAGCGTTAAAGTCATGTCACTGAGTCTCTTCTAGTCACTAAATCATTCTAAATTAATTCGAACAAATTCTATTTGCGCCCTTCGAACTTTATTTTCTTACATAACTTGTATTTAATCTATTGACGGAAACAATGCATTATTTTCGCATTAAAAAGCATATCACTCAGTCTTTTCAATCACTAAATTGTTTGAAGGCACTTCGAACCAATTCTCTTTTTGCATTTAGAACGCAACTTTCATGCATAATTTGCAATTGATCTATTGATGGCAACTATGCATTTTTTTACCCTTAAAGTCATATTTTTGCGTCTCTTTTAGTCATTAAATCTTTCTAAAGCACTTTGTATGAAATTCGTCATTTAAACATGACTTTCGTGCATAACTTGCAGTTGATCTACTATAGGCAACAATGCATTTCTTTAGCCTTAAAGTCATGTCACTGAGTCTCTTCTAGTCACTAAATCATTCTCAATTAATTCGAACGAATTCTATTATCGCCCTTCAAACATTATTTTCTTACATAACTTGTAATTAATCTATTGAAGACAACAATGCATTATTTTAGCAATAAAAAGCATATCACTCAGTCTTTTCAATCATTAAATTGTTTGAAGGCACTTCGAACCAATTCTCTTTTTGCATTTTGAACCCGACTTTCATGCATAACTTGCAAATGATCTATTGATGGCAACTATGCATTTTTTAAGCCTTAAAGTCATATATTTGCGTCTCTTTTAGTCAGTAAATCAATCTAAATCACTTCGTATGAAATTCGGCATTTAAACATTACTTTCGTGGATGACTTGCAGTTGATCTACTATAGGCAACAATGCATTTCTTTAGCCTTAAAGTCATGTCACTGAGTCTCTTCTAGTCACTAAATCGTTCTAAATTAATTCGAACAAATTCTAGTTGCGCCCTTCAAACATTATTTTCTTACATAACTTGTAATTAATCTATCGAAGAAAACAATGCATTATTTTTGCATTAAAAAGCATATGACTCAGTCTTTTCGATCAATAAATTGTTTGAAGGCACTTCGAACCAATTCTCTTTTTGCATTTAAAACGCAACTTTCATGCATAATTTGCAATTGATCTATTGATGGCAACTATGCATTTTTTAAGCCTTCAAGTCATATTTTTGCGTCTCTTTTAGTCAATAAATCATTCTAAATCACTTCGTATGAAATTCGGCATTTAAACATGACTTTCGTGCATAACTTGCAGTTGATCTACTATAGGCAACAATGCATTTGTTTAGCCTTAAAGTCATGTCACTGAGTCTCCTGTAGTCACTAAATCATTCTAAATTAATGCGAACGAATTCTATTTTCGCCCTTCAAACATTATTTTCTTACATAACTTGTAATTAATCTATTCAAAACAACAATGCATTATTTTAGCATTAAAAAGCATATGACTCAGTCTTTTCGATCATTAAATTGTTTGAAGGCACTTCGAACCAATTCTCTTTTTGCATTTACAACGCGACTTTCATGCATAACTTGCAATTGATCTATTGATGGCAACTATGCATTTTTTAAGCCTTAAAGTCATATTTTTGCGTCTCTTTTAGTCAGTAAATCATTCTAAATCACTTCGTATGAAATTCGGCATTTAAACATGACTTTCGTGCATGACTTGCAGTTGATGTACTATAGGCAACAATGCATTTCTTTAGCCTTAAAGTCATGTCACTGAGTCTCTTCTAGTCATTAAATCATTCTAAATTAATTCGAACAAATTATATTTGCGCCCTTCAAACATTATTTTCTTACATAACTTGTAATTAATCTATTGAAGAAAACAATCCATTATTTTAGCATTAAAAAGCATATGACTCAGTCTTTTCAATCATTAAATTGTTCGAAGGCACTTCAAACCAATTCTCTTTTTGCATTTAGAATGCGACTTTCATGCATAACTTGCAATTGACCTATTGATGGCAACTATGCATTTTTTAAGCCTTAGAGTCATATTTTTGCGTCTCTTTTAGTCAGTAAATCATTCTAAATCACTTCGTATGAAATTCGGCATTTAAACATGACTTTCGTGCATAACTTGCAGTTGATCTACTATAGGCAACAATGCATTTGTTTAGCCTGAAAGTCATGTCACTGAGTCTCTTCTAGTCATTAAATCATTCTAAATTAATTAGAACGAATTCTATTTTCGCCCTTCAAACATTATTTTCTTACATAACTTGTAATTAATCTATTGAAAACAACAATGCATTATTTTAGCATTAAAAAGCATATGACTCAGTCTTTTCAATAATTAAATTGTTCGAAGGCACTACGAACCAATTCTCTTTTTGCATTTAAAACGCAACTTTCATGCATAATTTGCAATTGATCTATTGATGGCAACAATGCATTTTTTTACCCTTAAAGTCATATTTTTGCGTCTCTTTTAGTCAGTAAATCTTTCTAAATAACTTTGTATGAAATTCGGCATTTGAACATGACTTTCGCGCATAACTTGTAGTTGATCTACTATAGGCAACAATGCATTTGTTTAGCCTTAAAGTCATGTCACTGAGTCTCTTCTAGTAATTAAATCATTCTAAATTAATTCGAACAAATTCTATTTGCGCCCTTCGAACTTTATTTGCTTACATAACTTGTATTTAATCTATTGAAGAAAACAATGCATTATTTTCGCATTAAAAAGCATATCACTCAGTCTTTTCAATCACTAAATTGTTTCAAGGCACTTCGAACCAATTCTCTTTTTGCATTTAGAACGCAACTTTCATGCATAATTTGCAATTGATCTATTGATGGCAACTATGCATTTTTTTACCCTTAAAGTCATATTTTTGCGTCTCTTTTAGTCATTAAATCTTTCTAAAGCACGTCGTATGAAATTTGGCATTTAAACATGACTTTCGTGCATAACTTGCAGTTGATCTATTATAGGCAACAATGCATTTTTTTTAGCCTTGAAGTCATGTTACTGAGTCTCTTCTAGTCATTAAATCATTCTAAATTAATTCGAACGAATTCTATTATCGTCCTTCAAACATTATTTTCTTACATAACTTGTAATTAATCTATTGAAGACAACAATGCGTTATTTGAGCAATAAAAAGCATATCACTCAGTCTTTTCGATCATTAAATTGTTCGAAGGCACTTCGAACCAATTCTCTTTTTGCATTTACAACGCGACTTTCATGCATAACTTGCAATTGATCTATTGATGGAAACTATGTATTTTTTAAGCCTTAAAGTCATATTTTTGCGTCTCTTTTAGTCAGTAAATCATTCTAAATCACTTCATATGAAATTCGGCATTTAAACATGACTTTCGTGCATGACTTGCAGTTGATGTACTATAGGCAACAATGCATTTCTTTAGCCTTGAAGTCATGTCACTGAGTCTCTTCTAGTCACTAAATCATTCTAAATTAATTCGAACGAATTCTATTTTCACCCTTCAAACATTATTTTCTTACATAACTTGTAATTAATCTATTGAAAACAACAATGCATTATTTTAGCATTAAAAAGCATATGACTCAGTCTTTTCAATCATTAAATTGTTTGAAGGCACTTCGAACAAATTCTCTTTTTGCATTTAAAACGCAACTTTCTTGCATAATTTGCAATTGATCAATTGATGGCAACTATGCCTTTTTTTACCCTTAAAGTCATATTTTTTGTGTCTCTTTTAGTCATTAAATCTTTCTAAATCACTTCGTATGAAATTCGGCATTTAAACATGACTTTCGTGCATAACTTGCAGTTGATCTACTATAGGCAACAATGCATTTGTTTAGCCTTAAGGTCATGTCACTGAGTCTCTTCTAGTCATTAAATCATTCTAAATTAATTCGAACGAATTCTATTTTCGCCCTTCAAACATTATTTTCTTAAATAACATGTAATTAATCTATTGAAAACAACAATGCATTATTTTAGCATTAAAAAGCATATGACTCAGTCTTTTCGATCATTAAATTGTTTGATGGCACTTCGAACCAATTCTCTTTTTGCATTTACAACGCGACTTTCATGCATAACTTGTAATTGATCTATTGATGGCAACTATGCATTTTTTTAGCCTTAAAGTCATATTTTTGCGTCTCTTTTAGTCAGTAAATCATTCTAAATCACTTCGTATGAAATTCGGCATTTAAACATGACTTTCGTGCATAACTTGCAGTTGATCTACTATAGGCAACAATGCATTTGTTTAGCCTTAAAGTCATGTCACTGAGTCTCTTCTAGTCATTAAATCATTCTAAATTAATTCGAACGAATTCTATTTTCGCCCTTCAAACATTATTTTCTTGCATAACTTGTAATTAATCTATTGAAAACAACAATGCATTATTTTAGCATTAAAAAGCATATGACTCAGTCTTTTCGATCATTAAATTGTTTGAAGTCACTTCGAACCAATTCTCTTTTTGCATTTAGAACTCGACTTTCATGCATAACTTGCAATTGATCTATTGATGGCGACTATGCATTTCTTAAGCCTTAACGTCAAATTTTTGCGTCTCTTTTAGCCATTAAATCTTTCTAAATCACTTCGTATGAAATTCGGCATTTAAACATGACTTTCGTGCATAACTTGCAGTTGATCTACTATAGGCAACAATGCATTTGTTTAGCCGTAAAGTCGTGTCACTGAGTCTCTTCTAGTCATTAAATCATTCTAAAGTAATTCGAACGAATTCTATTTTTGCCCTTCAAACATTATTTTCTTACATAACTTGTAATTAATCTATTGAAAACAACAATGCATTATTTTAGCATTAAAAAGCATATGACTCAGTTTTTTCAATCATTAAATTGTTTGAAGGCACTTCGAACCAATTCTCTTTTTGCATTTAAAACGCAACTTTCATGCATAATTTGCAATTGATCAACTGATGGCAACTATGCATTTTTATACCCTTAAAGTCATATTTTTTGTGTCTCTTTTAGTCATTAAATCTTTCTAAATCACCTCGTATGAAATTCGGCATTTAAACATGACTTTCGTGCATAACTTGCAGTTGATCTACTATAGGCAATAATGCATTTGTTTAGCCTAAAAGTCATGTCACTGAGTCTCTTCTAGTCATTAAATCATTCTAAATTAATTCGAACGAATTCTATTTTCGCCCTTCAAACATTATTTCCTTACATAACTTGTAATTAATCTATTGAAAACAACAATGCATTATTTTAGCATTAAAAAGCATATGACTCAATCTTTTCGATCATTAAATTGTTTGAAGGCACTTCGAACCAATTCTCTTTTTGCATTTAGAACTCGACTTTCATGCATAACCTGCAATTGATCTATTGATGGCAACTATGCATTTTTTAAGCCTTAAAGTCAAATTTTTGCGTCTCTTTTAGCCATTAAATCTTTCTAAATCACTTCGTATGAAATTCGGCATTTAAACATGACTTTCGTGCATAACTTGCAGTTGATCTACTATAGGCAACAATGCATTTGTTTAGCCTTAAAGTCATGTCACTGAGTCTCTTCTAGTCATTAAATTATTCTAAATTAATTCGAACGAATTCTATTTTCGCCCTTCAAACATTATTTTCTTACATAACTTGTAATTAATCTATTGAAAACAACAATGCATTATTTTTGTATTAAAAAGCATATGACACAGTCTTTTCGATCATTAAATTGTTTGAAGTCACTTCGAACCAGTTCTCTTTTTGCATTTACAACGCTACTTTCATGCATAACGTGCAATTGAACTATTGATGGCAACTACGCATTTTTTTAAGCCTTAAAGTCATATTTTTGCGTCCCTTTTAGTCAGTAAATCTTTCTAAATCACTTCGAATGAAATTCGGCATTTAAACATGACTTTCGTGCATAACTCGCAGTTGATCTATTATAGGCAACAATGCATTTGGTTAGCGTTAAGGTCATGTCACTGAGTGTCTTCTAGTCATTAAATCATTCAAAATAATTCGAACGAATTCTATTTTCGCCCTTCAAACATTATTTTCTTACATAACTTGTAATTAATCTATTGAAAACAACAATGCATTATTTTAGCATTAAAAAGCATATGACTCAGTCTTTTCAATCATTAAATTGTTTGAAGGCACTTCGAACCAATTCTCTTTTTGCATTTAGAATGCGACTTTCATGCATAACTTGCAATTGATCTATTGATGGCAACTATGCATTTTTTAAGCCTTAAAGTCATATTTTTGCGTCTCTTTTAGTCAGTAAATCATTTTAAATCACTTCATATAAAATTCGGCATTTAAACATGACTTTCGTGCATAACTTGGAGCTGATCTACTATAGGCAACAATGCATTGCTTAGCCTTAAAGTCATGTCACTGAGTCTCTTCTAGTCATTAAATCATTCTAAATTAATTCGAACGAATTCTATTTTCGCCCTTCAAACATTATTTTCTTACATAACTTGTAATTAATCTATTGAAAACAACAATGCATTATTTTAGCATTAAAAAGCATATGACTCAGTCTTTTCGATCATTAAATTGTTTGAAGTCACTTCGAACCAATTCTCTTTTTGCATTTACAATGCGACTTTCATGCATAACTTGCAATTGATCTATTGATGGCAACTATGCATTTTTTTAAGGCTTAAAGTCATATTTTTGCGTCCCTTTTAGTAAGTAAATTTTTGTAAATCACTTCGAATGAAATTCGGCATTTAAATATGACTTTCGTGCATAACTCGCAGTTGATCTGTTACAGGCAACAATGCTTTGGTTAGCCTTAAGGTCATGTCACTGAGTCTCTTCTAGTCATTAAATCATTCAAAATAATTCGAACGAATTCTATTTTCGCCCTTCAAAAATTATTTTCTTACATAACTTGTAATTAATCTATTGAAAACAACAATGCATTATTTTAGCATTAAAAAGCATATGACTCAGTCTTTTCTATCATTAAATTGTTTGAAGGCACTTCGAACCAATTCTCTTTTTGCATTTAGAACTCGACTTTCATGCATAACTTGCAATTGATCTATTGATGGCAACTATGCATTTTTTTAGCCTTAAAGTCATATTTTTACGTCTCTTTTAGTCAATAAATCTTTCTAAATCACTTCGAACGAAATTCGGCCTTTAAACATGACTTTCGTTCGTAACTTGCAGTTGATCTGTTGAAGGCAACAATGCATTTGTTTAGCCTTGAAGTCACATCACTGAATCTCTTCTAGTCATTAAATCATTCTAAATTAATTCGAACGAATTCTATTTTCGCCCTTCAAACATTATTTTCTTACATAACTTGTAATTAATCTATTGAAAACAACAATGCATTATTTTAGCATTAAAAAGCATATGACTCAGTCTTTTCAATCATTAAATTGTTTGAAGGCACTTCGAACCAATTCTCTTTTTGCATTTAGAATGCGACTTTCATGCATAACTTGCAATTGATCTATTGATGGCAACTATGCATTTTTTAAGCCTTAAAGTCATATTTTTGCGTCTCTTTTAGTCAGTAAATCATTTTAAATCACTTCATATAAAATTCGGCATTTAAACATGACTTTCGTGCATAACTTGGAGCTGATCTACTATAGGCAACAATGCATTTCTATAGCCTTAAAGTCATGTCACTGAGTCTCTTCTAGTCATTAAATCATTCTAAATTAATTCGAACGAATTCTATTTTCGCCCTTCAAACATTATTTTCTTACATAACTTGTAATTAATCTATTGAAAACAACAATGCATTATTTTAGCATTAAAAAGCATATGACTCAGTCTTTTCGATCATTAAATTGTTTGAAGGCACTTCGAACCAATTCTCTTTTTGCATTTAGAACTCGACTTTCATGCATAACTTGCAATTGATCTATTGATCGCGACTATGCATTTCTTAAGCCTTAACGTCAAATTTTTGCGTCTCTTTTAGCCATTAAATCTTTCTAAATCACTTCGTATGAAATTCGGCATTTAAACATGACTTTCGTGCATAACTTGCAGTTGATCTACTATAGGCAACAATGCATTTGTTTAGCCGTAAAGTCGTGTCACTGAGTCTCTTCTAGTCATTAAATCATTCTAAAGTAATTCGAACGAATTCTATTTTTGCCCTTCAAACATTATTTTCTTACATAACTTGTAATTAATCTATTGAAAACAACAATGCATTATTTTAGCATTAAAAAGCATATGACTCAGTCTTTTCGATCATTAAATTGTTTGAAGTCACTTCGAACCAATTCTCTTTTTGCATTTACAACGCGACTTTCATGCATAACTTCCAATTGATCTATTGATGGCAACTATGCATTTTTTTATGCCTTAAAGTCATATTTTTGCGTCTCTTTTAGTCATTAAATCTTTCTAAATCACTTCGTATGAAATTCGGCATTTAGACAAGACTTTCGTGCATAACTTGCAGCTGATCTACTATAGGCAACAATGCATTTGTTTAGCTTTAAAGTCATGTCACTGAGTCTCTTCTAGTCATTAAATCATTCTAAATTAATTCGAACGAATTCTATTTTCGCCCTTCAAACATTATTTTCTTACATAACTTGTAATTAATCTATTGAAAACAACAATCCATTATTTTAGCATTAAAAAGCATATGACTCAGTCTTTTCGATCATTAAATTGTTTGAAGGCACTTCGAACCAATTCTCTTTTGGCATTTAGAACTCGACTTTCATGCATAACTTGCAATTGATCTATTGATGGCAACTATGCATTTTTTTAAGCCTTAAAGTCATATTTTTGCGTCTCTTTTAGTCAGTAAATCAATTTAAATCACTTCGTATAAAATTCGGCATTTAAACATGACTTTCGTGCATAACTTGGAGCTGATCTACTATAGGCAACAATGCATTTGTTTAGCCTTAAAGTCATGTCACTGAGTCTTTTCTAGTCATTAAATCATTCTAAATTAATTCGAACGAATTCTATTTTCGCCCTTCAAACATTATTTTCTTACATAACTTGTAATTAATCTATTGACGACAACAATGCATTATTTTAGCGTTAAAAAGCATATGACTCAGCCTTTTCAATCATTAAATTGTTTGAAGGCACTTCGAACCAATTCTCTCTTTGCATTTAGAACGCGACTTTCATAAATAACTTGCAATTGATCTATTGATGGCAGCTATGCATTTTTTAAGCCTTAAAGTCATATTTTTGCGTCTGTTTTAGCCATTCAAACTTTCTAAATCACTTCGTATGAAATTCGGCATTTAAACATGACTTTTGTGCATAACTTCCAGTTGATCTACTATAGGCAACAATGCATTTGTTTAGCCTTAAAGTCATGTCACTGAGTCTCTTCTAGTCATTAAATCATTCTAAATTAATTCGAACGAATTCTACTTTCGCCCTTCAAACATTATTTTCTTACATAACTTGTAATTAATCTATTGAAAACAACAATGCATTATTTTAGCATTTAAAAGCATATGACTCAGTCTTTTCAATCATTAAATTGTTTGAAGGCACTTCGAACCAATTCTCTTTTTGCATTTGGAACGCAACTTTCATGCATAACTTGCAATTGATCTATTGATGGCAACTATGCATTTTTTAAGCCTTAAAGTCATATTTTTGCGTCTCTTTTAGTCAGTAAATCATTCTAAATCACTTCGTATGAAATTCAGCATTTAAACATGACTTTCGTGCATAATTTGTAGTTGATCTACTATAGGCAACAATGCATTTGTTTAGCCTTAAAGTCATGTCACTGAGTCTCTTCTAGTCATTAAATCATTCTAAATTAATTCGAACAAATTCTATTTGCGCCCTTCAAACTTTATTTTCTTACATAACTTGTATTTAATCTATTGAAGAAAACAATGCATTATTTTCGCATTAAAAAGCATATCATTCAGTCTTTTCAATCGTTAAATTGTTTGAAGGCACTTCGAACCAATTCTCTTTTTGCATTTAAAACGCAACTTTCATGCATAATTGGCAATTGATCTATTGATGCCAACTATCCATTTTTTTACCCTGAAAGTCATATTTTTGCATCTCTTTTAGTCATTAAATCTTTCTAAATTACTTCGTATGAAATTCGGCATTTAAACATTACTTTTGGGCATAACTTGTAGTTGATCTACTATAGGCAACAATGCATTTGTTTAGCCTTAAAGTCATGTCACTGAGTCTCTTCTAGTCATTAAATCATTCTAAATTAATTCGACCGAATTCTATTTTCGCCCTTCAAACAATATTTTCTTACATAACTTGTAATTAATCTATTGAAAACAACAATGCATTATTTTAGCATTAAAAAGCATATATCTCAGTCTTTTCGATCATTAAATTGTTTGAAGGAACTTCGAACCAATTCTCTCTTTGCATTTAGAACGCGACTTTCATGCATAACTTGCAATTGATCTATTGATGGCAATTATGCATTTTTTAAGCCTTAAAGTCATATTTTTGCGTCTCTTTTAGCCATTAAATCTTTCTAAATCACTTCGTATGAAATTCGGCATTTAAACATGACTTTCGTGCATAAGTTGCAGTTGATCTACTATAGGCAACAATGCATTTGTTTAGCCTTAAAGTCATGTCACTGAGTCTCTTCTAGTCATTAAATCATTCTAAATTAATTCGAACGAATTCTACTTTCGCCCTTCAAACATTATTTTCTTACATAACTTGTAATTAATCTATTGAAAACAACAATGCATTATTTTAGCATTTAAAAGCATATGACTCAGTCTTTTCAATCATTAAATTGTTTGAAGGCACTTCGAACCAATTCTCTTTTTGTATTTGGAACGTGGCTATCATGCATAACTTGCAATTGATCTATTGATGGCAACTATGCATTTTTTAAGCCTTAAAGTCATATTTTTGCATCTCTTTTAGTCAGTAAATCATTCTAAATCACTTCGAACGAAATTCGGCCTTTAAACATGACTTTCGTGCGTAACTTGCAGTTGATCTATTGAAGGCAACAATGCTTTTGTTTAGCCTTGAAGTCACGTCACTGAGTCTCTTCTAGTTATTAAATCAATCTAAATTAATTCGAACGAATTCTATCTTCGCCCTTCAAACATTATTTTCTTACATAAGTTGTAATTAATCTATTGAAAACAACAATGCATTATTTCAGCATTAAAAAGCATATGACTCAGTCTTTTCAATCATTAAATTGTTTGAAGGCACTTCGAACCAATTCTCTTTTTGTATTTTGAACGTGGCTTTCATGCATAACTCGCAATTGATCTATTGATGGCAACTATGCATTTCTTAAGGCTTAAAGTCATATTTTTGCATCTCTTTTAGTCATTAAATCTTTCTAAATCACTTCGTATGAAATTCGGCATTTAAACATGACTTTCGTGGATAACTTGCAGTTGATCTACTATAGGCAACAATGCATTTGTTTAGCCTTAAAGTCATGTCACTGAGTCTCTTTTAGTCATTAAATCATTCTAAATTAATTCGAACGAATTCTATTTTCATGCTTCAAACATTATTTTCTTACATAACTTGTAATTAATCTATGGAAAACAACAATGCATTATTTTAGCATTTAAAAGCATATGACTCAGTCTTTTCAATCATTAAATTGTTTGAAAGCACTTCGAACCAATTCTCTTTTTGCATTTAGAACTCGACTTTCATGCATAACTTGCAATTGATCTATTAATGGCAACTATGCATTTTTTTAAGCCTTAAAGTCATATTTTTGCGTCCCTTTTAGTCAGTAAATCATTCTAAATCACTTCGAACGAAATTCGGCCTTTAAACATGACTTTCGTTCGTAACTTGCAGTTGATCTGTTGAAGGCAACAATGCATTTGTTTAGCCTTGAAGTCACATTACTGAATCTCTTCTAGTTATTAAATCAATCTAAATTAATTCGAGCGAATTCTATCTTCGCCCTTCAAACATTATTTTCTTACATAACTTGTAATTAATCTATTGAAAATAACAATGCATTATTATCGCATTAAAAAGCATATCACTCAGTCTTTTCAATCATTAAATTGTTTGAAGGCACTTCGAACCAATTCTCTTTTTGCATTTAGAACGCAACTTTCATGCATAACTTGCAATTGATCTATTGATGGGAACTATGCATTTATTAATCCTTAAAGTCATATTTTTGCGTCTCTTTTAGTCATTAAATCTTTCTAAATCACTTCGTATGAAATTCGGCATTTAAACATGACTTTCGTGCATAGCTTGCAGTTGATCTACTATAGGCAACAATGCATTTGTTTAGCCTTAAAGTCATGTCACTAAGTCTCTTCTAGCATTAAATCATTCTAAATTAATTCGAACGAATTCTATTTTCACCCTTCAAACATTCTTTTATTACATAACTTGTAATTAATCTATTGAAAACTACAGTGCATGATTTTAGCATTAAAAAGCATATGACTCAGTCTTTTCAATCATTAAATTGTTTGAAGGCACTTCGAACCAATTCTCTTTTTGTATTTTGAACGTGGCTTTCATGCATAACTTGCAATTGATCTATTGATGGCAACTATGCATTTTTTTAGCCTTAAAGTCATATTTTTGCGTCTCTTTTAGTCAGTAAATCATTCTAAATCACTTCGTACGAAATTCGGCCTTTAAACATGACTTTCGTGCGTAACTTGCAGTTGATCTATTGAAGGCAACAATGCATTTGTTTAGCCTTAAAGTCATGTCACTGAGTCTCTTCTAGTCATTAAATCATTCTAAATTAATTCGAACAAATTATATTTGCGCCCTTCAAACATTATTTTCTTACATAACTTGTAATTAATCTATTGAAGAAAACAATCCATTATTTTAGCATTAAAAAGCATATGACTCAGTCTTTTCAATCATTAAATTGTTCGAAGGCACTTCAAACCAATTCTCTTTTTGCATTTAGAATGCGACTTTCATGCATAACTTGCAATTGACCTATTGATGGCAACTATGCATTTTTTAAGCCTTAGAGTCATATTTTTGCGTCTCTTTTAGTCAGTAAATCATTCTAAATCACTTCGTATGAAATTCGGCATTTAAACATGACTTTCGTGCATAACTTGTAGTTGATCTACTATAGGCAACAATGCATTTGTTTAGCCTTAAAGTCATGTCACTGGGTCTCTTCTAGTCATTAAATCATTCTAAATTAATTCGAACGAATTCTATTTTCGCCCTTCAAACATTATTTTATTACATAACTTGTAATTAATCTATTGAAAACAACAGTGCATTATTTTAGCATTAAAAAGCATATCACTCAGTCTTTTCGATCATTAAATTATTTGAAGGCACTTCGAACCAATTCTCTTTTTGCATTTAGAACGCGACTTTCATGCATAACTTGCAATTGATCTATTGATGGTAACTATGCATTTTTTTAGCCTTAAAGTCATATTTTTACGTCTCTTTTAGTCAATAAATCTTTCTAAATCACTTCGAACGAAATTCGGCCTTTAAACATGACTTTCGTTCGTAACTTGCAGTTGATCTGTTGAAGGCAACAATGCATTTGTTTAGCCTTGAAGTCACATCACTGAATCTCTTCTAGTCATTAAATCATTCTAAATTAATTCGAACGAATTCTATTTTCGCCCTTCAAACATTATTTTCTTACATAACTTGTAATTAATCTATTGAAGAAAACAATCCATTATTTTAGCATTAAAAAGCATATCACTCAGTCTTTTCAATCATTAAAGTGTTTGAAGGCACTTCGAACCAATTCTCTTTTTGCATTTAAAACGCAACTTTCATGCATAATTTGCAATTGATCTATTGATGGCAACTATGCATTTTTTTACCCTTAAAGTCATATTTTTGCGTCTCTTTTAGTCTTTAAATCTTTCCAAATCACCTCGTATGAAATTTGGCATTTAAACATGACTTTCGTGCATTTGTTTACCTTAAAGTCATGTCACTGAGTCTCTTGTAGTCATTAAATCACTTTAAATTAATTCGAACGAATTCTACTTTCGCCCTTCAAACATTATTTTCTTACATACCTTGGAATTAATCTATTGAAAACAACAATGCATTATTTTAGCATTAAAAAGCATATGACTCAGTCTTTTCAATCATTAAATTGTTCGAAGGCACTTCAAACCAATTCTCTTTTTGCATTTAGAACGCGACTTTCATGCATAACTTGCAATTGAACTATTGATGGCAACTATGCATTTTTTAAGCCTTAGAGTCATATTTTTGCGTCTCTTTTAGTCAGTAAATCATTCTAAATCACTTCGTATGAAATTCGGCATTTAAACATGACTTTCGCGCATAACTTGCAGTTGATCTACTATAGGCAACAATGCATTTGTTTAGCCTTGAAGTCATGTTACTGAGTCTCTTCTACTCATTAAATCATTCTAAATTAATTCGAACGAATTCTATTATCGCCCTTCAAACATTATTTTCTTACATAACTTGTAATTAATCTATTGAAAAAAACAATGCATTATTTTAGCATTAAAAAGCATATCACTCAGTCTTTTCAATCATTATATTGTTTGAAGGCACTTCGAACCAATTCTCTTTTTGTACTTTGAACGTGGCTTTCATGCATAACTTGCAATTGATCTATTGATGGCAACTACGCATTTTTTTAGCCTTAAAGTCATGTTTTTACGTCTCTTTTAGTCAGTAAATCTTTCTAAATCACTTCGAATGAAATTCGGCATTTAAACATGACTTTCGTGCATAACTTGCAGTTGATCTATTATAGGCAACAATGCATTTGTTTAGCCTTAAGGTCATGTCACTGAGTCTCTTCTAGTCATTAAATCATTCTAAATTAATTCGAACGAATTCTATTTGCGCCCTTCAAACATTATTTTCCTACATAACTTGTAATTAATCTATTGAAGAAAACAATGCATTATTTTCGCATTAAAAAGCATATCGCTCAGTCTTTTCAATCATTAAATTGTTTGAAGGAACTTCGAACCAATTCTCTTTTTGAATTTAAAACGCAACTTTCATGCATAATTTGCAATTGATCTATTGATGGCAACTTTGCATTTTTTTACCCTTAAAGTCATATTTTTGCATCTCTTTTAGTCAGTAAATGATTCTAAATCACTTGGTATGAAATTCAGCATTTAAACATGACTTTCGTGCATAACTTGCAGTTGATCTATTATAGGCAACAATGCATTTGTTTAGCCTTGAAGTCATGTTACTGAGTCTCTTCTAGTCATTAAATCATTCTAAATTAATTCGAACGAATTCTATTTTCGCCCTTCAAACATTATTTTCCTACATAACTTGTACTTAATCTATTGAAGAAAACAATGCATTATTTTCGCATTAAAAAGCATATCACTCAGTCTTTTGAATCATTAAAATGTTTGAAGGCACTTCGAACCAATTCTCTTTTTGCATTTAAAACGGAACTTTCATGCATAATTTGCAATTGATATATTGATGGCAACGATGCATTTTTTTAGCCTTAAAGTCATATTTTTGCGTATCTTTTAGTCAGTAAATCATTCTAAATCACTACGTATGAAATTCGGCATTTAAACATGACTTTTGTGCATAACTTGCAGTTGATCTATTATAGGCAACAATGCATTTGTTTAGCCTTGAAGTCATGTTACTGAGTCTCTTCTAGTTATTAAATCATTCTAAATTAATTCGAACGAATTCTATTATCGCCCTTCAAACATTATTTTCTTACATAACTTGTAATTAATCTATTGAAAACAACAATGCATTATTTTAGTATTAAAAAGCATATGACTCAGTCTTTTCAATCATTAAATTGTTTGAAGGCACTTCGAACCAATTCTCTTTTTGTATTTTGAACCTGGCTTTCATGCATAACTTGCAATTGATCTATTGATGGCAACTATGCATTTTTTTAGCCTTAAAGTCATATTTTTGCGTCTCTTTTTGTCAGTAAATCATTCTAAATCACTTCGTATGAAATTCAGCATTTAAACATGACTTTCGTGCATAACTTGCAGTTGATCTATTATAGGCAACAATGCATTTGTTTAGCCTTGAAGTCATGTAACCGAGCCTCTTCTAGTCATTAAATCATTCTAAATTAATTCGAACGAATTCTATTATCGCCCTTCAAACATTATTTTCTTACATATCTTGTAATTAATCTATTGAAGAAAACAATACATTATTTTCGCATTAAAAAGCATATCACTCAGTCTTTTCAATCATTAAATTGTTTGAAGGCACTTCGAACCAATTCTCTTTTTGCATTTAAAACGCAACTTTCATGCATAATTTGCAATTGATCTACTGATGGCAACTATGCATTTTTTTAGCCTTAAAGTCATATTTTTGCGTATCCTGGTCAGTAAATCATTCTAAATCTCTTCGTATGAAATTCAGCATGTCAACATGACTTTCGTGCATAACTTGAAGTTGATCTATTATAGGAAACAATGCATTTGTTTTGCCTTGAAGTCATGTTACTGAGTCTCTTCTAGTCATTAAATCATTCAAAATTAATTCGAACGAATTCTATTATCGCCCTTCAAATATTATTTTCTTACATAACTTGTAATTAATCTATTGAAGAAAATGATGCATTATTTTCGCATTAAAAAGCATATCACTCAGTCTTTTCAATCATTAAATTGTTTGAAGGCGGTTCGAACCAATTCTCTATTTGCATTTTAAACGCAACTTTCATGTATAATTTTCAATTGATCTATTGATGGCCACTATGCATTTTTTTACCCTTAAAGTCATATTTTTGCGTATCTTTTAGTCAGTAAATCATTCTAAATCACTTCGTATGAAATTCAGCATTTAAACATGACTTTCGTGCATAACTTGAAGTTGATCTATTATAGGAAACAATGCATTTGTTTTGCCTTGAAGTCATGTTACTGAGTCTCTTCTAGTCATTAAATCATTCTAAATTAATTCGAACGAATTCTATTATCGCCCTTCAAACATTATTTTCTTACATAACTTGTAATTAATCTATTGAAGAAAACGATGCATTATTTTCGCATTAAAAAGCATATCACTCAGTCTTTTCAATCATTAAATTGTTTGAAGGCACTTCGAACCAATTCTCTTTTTGCATTTAAAACGCAACTTTCATGCATAATTTGCAATTGATCTATGGATGGCAACTATGCATTTTTTTAGCCTTAAAGTCATATTTTTGCGTATCTTTTAGTCAGTAAATCATTCCAAATCACTTCGTATGAAATGCGGCATTTAAACATGACTTTCGTGCATAACTTGCAGTTGTTCTATTATAGGCAACAATGCATTTGTTTAGCCTTGAAGTCATGTTACTGAGTCTCTTCTAGTCATTAAATCATTCTAAATTAATTCGAACGAATTATATTTTCGCCCTTCAAACATTATTTTCTTACATAACTTGTAATTAATCTATTGAAGAAAACAATGCATTATTTTCGCATTAAAAAGCATATCACTCAGTCTTTTCAATCATTAAATTGTTTGAAGGCACTTCGAACCAATTCTCTTTTTGCATTTAAAACGGAACTTTCATGCATAATTTGCAATTGATCTTTTGATGGCAACTATGCATTTTTTTAGCCTTAAAGTCATATTTTTGCGTATCTTTTAGTCAGTAAATCATTCCAAATCACTTCGTATGAAATTCGGCATTTAAACATGACTTTTGTGCATAACTTGCAGTTGATCTATTATTGGCAACAATGCATTTGTTTAGCCTTGAAGTCATGTTACTAAGTCTCTTCTAGTCATTAAATCATTCTAAATTAATTCGAACGAATTCTATTATCGCCCTTCAAACATTATTTTCTTACATAACTTGTAATTAATCTATTGAAAACAACAATGCATTATTTTAGCATTAAAAAGCATATGACTCAGTCTTTTCAATCATTAAATTGTTTGAAGGCACTTCGAACCAATTCTCTTTTTGTATTTTGAACCTGGCTTTCATGCATAACTTGCAATTGATCTATTGATGGCAACTATGCATTTTTTTAGCCTTAAAGTCATATTTTTGCGTCTCTTTTTGTCAGTAAATCATTCTAAATCACTTCGTATGAAATTCGGAATTTAAACATGACTTTCGTGCATAACTTGCAGTTGATCTATTATAGGAAACAATGCATTTTTTTAGCCTTGAAGTCATGTTATCGAGCCTCTTCTAGTCATTATATCATTCTAAATTAATTCGAACGAATTCTATTATCGCCCTTCAAACATTATTTTCTTACATAACTTGTAATTAATATATTGAAGAAAACAATACATTATTTTCGCATTAAAAAGCATATCACTCAGTCTTTTCAATCATTAAATTGTTTGAAGGCACTTCAAACCAATTCTCTTTTTGCATTTAAAACGGAACTTTCATGCATAATTTGCAATTGATCTTTTGATGGCAACTATGCATTTTTTTAGCCTTAAAGTCATATTTTTGCGTATCTTTTAGTCAGTAAATCATTCCAAATCACTTCGTATGAAATTCGGCATTTAAACATGACTTTTGTGCATAACTTGCAGTTGATCTATTATTGGCAACAATGCATTTGTTTAGCCTTGAAGTCATGTTACTAAGTCTCTTCTAGTCATTAAATCATTCTAAATTAATTCGAACGAATTCTATTATCGCCCTTCAAACATTATTTTCTTACATAACTTGTAATTAATCTATTGAAAACAACAATGCATTATTTTAGCATTAAAAAGCATATGACTCAGTCTTTTCAATCATTAAATTGTTTGAAGGCACTTCGAACCAATTCTCTTTTTGTATTTTGAACCTGGCTTTCATGCATAACTTGCAATTGATCTATTGATGGCAACTATGCATTTTTTTAGCCTTAAAGTCATATTTTTGCGTCTCTTTTTGTCAGTAAATCATTCTAAATCACTTCGTATGAAATTCGGAATTTAAACATGACTTTCGTGCATAACTTGCAGTTGATCTATTATAGGAAACAATGCATTTTTTTAGCCTTGAAGTCATGTTATCGAGCCTCTTCTAGTCATTATATCATTCTAAATTAATTCGAACGAATTCTATTATCGCCCTTCAAACATTATTTTCTTACATAACTTGTAATTAATATATTGAAGAAAACAATACATTATTTTCGCATTAAAAAGCATATCACTCAGTCTTTTCAATCATTAAATTGTTTGAAGGCACTTCAAACCAATTCTCTTTTTGCATTTAAAACGCAACTTTCATGCATAATTTGCAATTGATCTACTGATGGCAACTATGCATTTTTTTAGCCTTAAAGTCATATTTTTGCGTCTCTTTTAGTCAGTAAATCATTCTAAATCACTTCATATGAAATTCGGCATTTAAACATGACTTTCGTGCATAACTTGAAGTTGATCTATTATAGGAAACAATGCATTTGTTTAGCCTTGAAGTCATGTTACTGAGTCTCTTCTAGTCATTAAATCATTCTAAATTAATTCGAACGAATTCTATTTTCGCCCTTCAAACATTATTTTCTTACATAACTTGTAATTAATCTATTGAAAACAACAATGCATTATTTTAGCATTAAAAAGCATATGACTCAGTCTTTTCAATCATTAAATTGTTTGAACGCACTTCGAACCAATTCTCTTTTTGCATTTTAAACGCAACTTTCATGCATAATTTGCAATTGATCTATTGATGGCCACTATGCATTTTTTTACCCTTAAAGTCATATTTTTGCGTCTGTTTTAGTCAGTAAATCATTCTAAATCACTTCGTATGAAATTCGGCATTTAAACATGACTTTCGTGCATAACTTGCAGTTGATCTACTATAGGCAACAATGCATTTGTTTAGCCTTCAAGTCATGTCACTGAGTCTCTTCTAGTCATTAAATCATTCTAAATTAATTCGAAAAAATTCTATTTGCGCCCTTCAAACATTATTTTCTTACATAACTTGTAATAAATCTATTGAAGAAAACAATGCATTATTTTCGCATTAAAAAGCATATCACTCAGTCTTTTCAATCATTAAATTGTTTGAAGGCAGTTCGAACCAATTCTCTTTTTGAATTTTAAACGCAACTTTCATGCATAATTTGCAATTGATCTATTGATGGCAACTATGCATTTTTTTACCCTTAAAGTCATATTTTTGCGTCTCTTTTAGTCAGTAAATCATTCTAAATCACTTCGTATGAAATTCAGCATTTAAACATGACTTTCGTGCATAACTTGCAGTTGATCTACTATAGGCAACAATGCATTTGTTTAGCCTTAAAGTCATGTCACTGAGTCTCTTCTAGTCATTAAATCATTCTAAATTAATTCGAACGAATTCTATTATCGCCTTTCAAACATTATTTTCCTACATAACTTGTAATTAATCTATTGAAGAAAACAATGCATTATTTTCGCATTAAAAAGCATATCACTCAGTCTTTTCAATCATTAAATTGTTTGAAGGCACTTCGAACCAATTCTCTTTTTGCATTTAAAACGCAACTTTCATGGATAATTTGCAATTGATCTATTGATGGCAACTATGCATTTTTTTAGCCTTAAAGTCATATTTTTGCGTATCTTTTAGTCAGTAAATCATTCTAAATCACTTCGTATGAAATTCAGCATTTAAACATGACTTTCGTGCATAACTTGCAGTTGATCTACTATAGGCAACAATGCATTTGTTTAGCCTTAAAGTCATGTCACTGAGTCTCTTCTAGTCATTAAATCATTCTAAATTTATTCGAACGAATTCTATTTTCGCCCTTCAAACATTATTTTCTTACATAACTTGTAATTAATCTATTGAAGAAAACAATGCATTATTTTCGCATTAAAAAGCATATCACTCAGTCTTTTCAATCATTAAATTGTTTGAAGGCACTTCGAACCAATTCTCTTTTTGCATTTAAAACGGAACTTTCATGCATAATTTGCAATTGATCTATTGACGGCAACTATGCATTTTTTTAGCCTTAAAGTCATATTTTTGCGTATCTTTTAGTCAGTAAATCATTCTAAATCACTTCGTATGAAATTCGGCATTTAAACATGACTTTTGTGCATAAGTTGCAGTTGATCTATTATAGGCAACAATGCATTTGTTTAGCCTTGAAGTCATGTTACTGAGTCTCTTCTAGTCATTAAATCATTCTAAATTAATTCGAACGAATTCTATTATCGCCCTTCAAACATTATTTTCTTACATAACTTTTAATTAATCTATTGAAGAAAACAATGCATTATTTTTGCATTAAAAAGCATATCACTCAGTCTTTTCAATCATTAAATTGTTTGAAAGCAGTTCGAACCAATTCTCTTTTTGCATTTTAAACGCAACTTTCATGCATAATTTGCAATTGATCTATTGATGGCCACTATGCATTTTTTTACCCTTAAAGTCATATTTTTGCGTCTCTTTTAGTCAGTAAATCATTCTAAATCACTTCGTATGAAATTCAGCATTTAAACATGACTTTTGCGCATAACTTGCAGTTGATCTACTATAGGCAACAATGCATTTGTTTAGCCTTAAAGTCATGTCACTAAGTCTCTTCTAGTCATTAAATCATTCTAAATTAATTCGAAAAAATTCTATTTGCGCCCTTCAAACATTATTTTCTTACATAACTTGTAATAAATCTATTGAAGAAAACAATGCATTATTTTCGCATTAAAAAGCATATCACTCAGTCTTTTCAATCATTAAATTGTTTGAAGGAACTTCGAACCAGTTCTCTTTTTGGATTTAAAATGCAACTTTCATGCATAATTTGCAATTGATCTATTGATGGCTACTATGCATTTTTTTAGCCTTAAAGTCATATTTTTGCGTCTCGTTTAGTCATTAAATCATTCTAAATCACTTCGTATGAAATTCGGCATTTAAACATGACTTTCGTGCATAACTTGCAGTTTATCTATTATAGGCAACAATGCATTTGTTTAGCCTTGAAGTCATGTTACTGAGTCTCTTCTAGTCATTAAATCATTCTAAATTAATTCGAACGAATTTTATTTTCGCCCTTCAAACATTATTTTCTTACATAACTTGTAATTAATCTATTGAAAACAACAATGCATTATTTTTGCATTAAAAAGCATATGACTCAGTCTTTTCAATTATTAAATTGTTTGAAGGCACTTCGAACCAATTCTCTTTTTGCATTTAGAACGCGACTTTCATGCATAACTTGTAATTGATCTATTGATTGCAACTATGCAATTTTTTTGGCCTTAAAGTCATATTTTTGCGTCTCTTTTTGTAAGTAAATCATTCTAAATCACTTAGAACGAAATTCGGCATTTAAACATGACTTTCGTGCATAACGTGTAGTTGATCTACTATAGGCAACAATGCATTTGTTTAGCCTTAAAGTCATGTCACTGAGTCTCTTCTAGTCATTAAATCATTCTAAATTAATTCGAACGAATTCTATTTTCGCCCTTCAAACATTATTTTCTTACATAACTTGTAATTAATTTATTGAAAACAACAATGCATTATTTTAGCATTAAAAAGCATATCACTCAGTCTTTTCAATCATTAAATTGTTTGAAGGCACTTCGAACCAATTCTCTTTTTGCATTTTAAACGCAACTTTCATGCATAATTTGCAATTGATCTATGGATGGCCACTATGCATTTTTTTACCCTTAAAGTCATATTTTTGCGTCTGTTTTAGTCAGTAAATCATTCTAAATCACTTCGTATGAAATTCGGCATTTAAACATGACTTTCGTGCATAACTTGAAGTTGATCTACTATAGGCAACAATGCATTTGTTTAGCCTTAAAGTCATGTCACTGAGTCTCTTCTAGTCATTAAATCATTCTAAATTAATTCGAAAAAATTCTATTTGCGCCCTTCAAACATTATTTTCTTACATAACTTGTAATAAATCTATTGAAGAAAACAATGCATTATTTTCGCATTAAAAAGCATATCACTCAGTCTTTTCAATCATTAAATTGTTTGAAGGCAGTTCGAACCAATTCTCTTTTTGAATTTTAAACGCAACTTTCATGCATAATTTGCAATTGATCTATTGATGGCAACTATGCATTTTTTTACCCTTAAAGTCATATTTTTGCGTCTCTTTTAGTCAGTAAATCATTCTAAATCACTTCGTATGAAATTCAGCATTTAAACATGACTTTCGCGCATAACTTGCAGTTGATCTACTATAGGCAACAATGCATTTGTTTAGCCTTAAAGTCATGTCACTGAGTCTCTTCTAGTCATTAAATCATTCTAAATTAATTCGAACGAATTCTATTATCGCCCTTCAAACATTATTTTCCTACATAACTTGTAATTAATCTATTGAAGAAAACAATGCATTATTTTCGCATTAAAAAGCATATCACTCAGTCTTTTCAATCATTAAATTGTTTGAAGGCACTTCGAACCAATTCTCTTTTTGCATTTAAAACGCAACTTTCATGGATAATTTGCAATTGATCTATTGATGGCAACTATGCATTTTTTTACCCTTAAAGTCATATTTTTGCGTATCTTTTAGTCAGTAAATCATTCTAAATCACTTCGTATGAAATTCGGCATTTAAACATGACTTTCGTGCATAACTTGCAGTTGATCTACTATAGGCAACAATGCATTTGTTTAGCCTTAAAGTCATGTCACTGAGTCTCTTCTAGTCATTAAATCATTCTAAATTAATTCGAACGAATTCTATCTTCGCCCTTCAAACATTATTGTCTTACATAACTTGTAATTAATCTATTGAAGAAAACAATGCATTATTTTCGCATTAAAAAGCATATCACTCAGTCTTTTCAATCATTAAATTGTTTGAAGGCAGTTCGAACCAATTCTCTTTTTGAATTTTAAACGCAACTTTCATGCATAATTTGCAATTGATCTATTGATGGCAACTATGCATATTTTTACCCTTAAAGTCATATTTTTGCGTCTCTTTTAGTCAGTAAATCATTCTAAATCACTTCGTATGAAATTCAGCATTTAAACATGACTTTCGTGCATAACTTGCAGTTGATCTACTATAGGCAACAATGCATTTGTTTAGCCTTAAAGTCATGTCACCGAGTCTCTTCTAGTCATTAAATCATTCTAAATTTATTCGAACGAATTCTATTTTCGCCCTTCAAACATTATTTTCTTACATAACTTCTAATTAATCTATTGAAGAAAACAATGCATTATTTTCGCATTAAAAAGCATATCACTCAGTCTTTTCAATCATTAAATTGTTTGAAGGCGCTTCGAACCAATTCTCTTTTTGCATTTAAAACGGAACTTTCATGCATAATTTGCAATTGATCTATTGATGGCAACTATGCATTTTTTTAGCCTTAAAGTCATATTTTTGCGTATCTTTTAGTCAGTAAATCATTCTAAATCACTTCGTATGAAATTCGGCATTTAAACATGACTTTTGTGCATAACTTGCAGTTGATCTATTATAGGCAACAATGCATTTGTTTAGCCTTGAAGTCATGTTACTGAGTCTCTTCTAGTCATTAAATCATTCTAAATTAATTCGAACGAATTCTATTATCGCCCTTCAAACATTATTTTCTTACATAACTTTTAATTAATCTATTGAAGAAAACAATGCATTATTTTTGCATTAAAAAGCATATCACTCAGTCTTTTCAATCATTAAATTGTTTGAAAGCAGTTCGAACCAATTCTCTTTTTGCATTTTAAACGCAACTTTCATGCATAATTTGCAATTGATCTATTGATGGCCACTATGCATTTTTTTACCCTTAAAGTCATATTTTTGCGTCTCTTTTAGTCAGTAAATCATTCTAAATCACTTCGTATGAAATTCAGCATTTAAACATGACTTTCGCGCATAACTTGCAGTTGATCTACTATAGGCAACAATGCATTTGTTTAGCCATAAAGTCATGTCACTGAGTCTCTTCTAGTCATTAAATCATTCTAAATTAATTCGAAAAAATTCTATTTGCGCCCTTCAAACATTATTTTCTTACATAACTTCTAATTAATCTATTGAAGAAAACAATGCATTCTTTTCGCATTAAAAAGCATATCACTTAGTCTTTTCAATCATTAAATTGTTTGAAGGCAGTTCGAACCAATTCTCTTTTTGCATTTAAAACGCAACTTTCATGCATAATTTGCAATTGATCAATTGATGGCAACTATGCATTTTTTTACCCTTAAAGTCATATTTTTGCGTCTCTTTTAGTCATTAAATCTTTCTAAATCACTTCGTATGAAATTCGGCATTTAAACATGACTTTTGTGCATAACTTGTAGTTGATCTACTATAGGCAACAATGTATTTGTGTAGCCTTAAAGTCATGTCACTGAGTCTCTTCTTGTCATTAAATCATTCTAAATTAATTCGAACGAATTCTATTTTCGCCCTTCAAACATTATTTTCTTACATAACTGATAATTAATCTATTGAACACAACAATGCATTATTTTCGCATTAAAAAGCATATCACTCAGTCTTTTCAATCATTAAATTGTTTGAAGGCACTTCGTACCAATTCTCTTTTTGCATTTAGAACGCGACTTTCATGCATAACTTGTAATTGATCTATTGATGGCAACTATGCATTTTTTTACCCTTAAAGTCATATTTTTGTGTTCCTTTTTGTTAGTAAATCATTCTAAATCGCATAGAACGAAATTCGGCATTTAAACATGACTTTCGTGCATAACGTGTAGTTGATCTACTATAGGCAACAATGCATTTGTTTAGCCTTAAAGTCATGTCACTGAGTCTCTTCTAGTCATTAAATCATTCTAAATTAATTCGAACGAATTCTATTTTCGCCCTTCAAATATTATTTTCTTACATAACTTGTAATTAATCTATTGAAGAAAGCAATGCATTATTTTCGCATTAAAAAGCATATCACTCAGTCTTTTCAATCATTAAATTGTTTGAAGGAACTTCGAACCAATTCTCTTTTTGCATTTAAAACGCAACTTTCATCCATAATTTGCAATTGATCTATTGATGGCAACTATGCATTTTATTACCCTTAAAGTCATATTTTTGCGTCTCTTTTAGTCATGAAATCTTTCTAAATCACTTCGTATGAAATTCGGCATTTAAACATGACTTTTGTGCATAACTTGCAGTTGATCTACTATTGGCAACAATGCATTTGTTTAGCCTTAAATTCATGTCACTGAGTCTCTTCTAGTCATTAAATTATTCTAAATTAATTCGAACGAATTCTATTTTCGCCCTTCAAACACATATTTTCTTACATAAGTTGTAATTAATCTATTGAAAACAACAATGCATTATTTTAGCATTAAAAAGCATATGACTCAATCTTTTCAATCAACAAATTGTTTGAAGGCACTTCGAACCAATTCTCTTTTTGCATTTACAACGCGACTTTCCTGCATAACTTGCAATTGATCTATTGATGGCAACTATGCATTTTTTAAGCCTTAAAGTCATATTTTTGCGTCTCGTTTAGTCAGTAAATCATTCTAAATCACTTCGAATGAAATTCGGCCTTTAAACATGACTTTCGTGCGTAACTTGCAGTTGATCTATTGAAGGCAACAATGCATTTGTTTAGCCTTGAAGTCATGTCATTGAGTCTCTTCTAGTCATTAAATCAATCTAAATTAATTTGAACGAATTCTATTTTCGCCCTTCAAACATTATTTTCTTACATAACTTGAAGAAAATGCTTTTTAAGGCTAAAATAATGCATTGTTGTCTGCAATAGATTAATTGCAAGTTATGTAAGAAAATCATGTTTGAAGGGCGAAAATCGAATTCGTTCGAAGTAATTTAGAATGATTTAATCACTACAAGAGACTCAATGACATGATTTTAAGGCTAAACAAATGCATTGTTGCCTTCAAAAGATGAACTGCAAGTTATGCACGAAAGTCATGTTTAATAATTTAATGACTAAAAGAGATGCAGTAATACGACTTTAAGGCTAAAAAAATGCATAGTTTTCTTCAATAGATCATTTGCAAGTTATGCATGAAAGTCGTGTTTTAAATGCAAATATAGAATTGGTTCGAAGTGCTTTCAAACAATTTAATGACATGAAAAGATTGAATGACATGCTTTTTAAGGCTAAAGGAATGCATTGTTGTCTTCAATAGGTTAATTGCAAGTTATGTAAGAAAATCATGTTTGAAGGGCGAAAATAGAATTCGTTCGAATTAATTTAGAATGATTTCATGACTACAAGAGACTCAATGAAATGATTTTAAGGCTAAACAAATGCATTGTTGCCTTGAATCGATCAATGGCAAGTCATGCTCGAAAGTCATGTTTAAAGGGCGAATTTCGTTCGAAGTCATTTAGAATGATTTAATGACCAAAAGAGATGCAATAATATGTCTTTCAGGCTAAAAAAATGCATAGTTGCGCTCAATAGATCAATTGCAAGTTATGCATGAAAGTCCTGTTTTAAATGCAAAAATAGAAATGGTTCGACGTGCTTTCAAATAATCTAATGATATGAAAAAACTGAATGACATGCTTTTTAAGGCTAAAGGAATGCATTATTGTGTTCAATAGATTAATTGCAAGTTATGTAAGAAAATCATGTTTGAGAGGCGGAAATAGAATTCGTTTGAATTAATTTATAATGATTTCCTGACTACAAGAGACTCAATGAAATGATTTTAAGGCTATAAGAATGCATAGTTGCCTTCAATAGATCAATTGCAAGTTATGCATGAAAGTCGTGTTTTAAATGCAAATATAGAATTGGTTCGAAGTGCTTTCAAACAATTTAATGACGTGAAAAGACTGAATGACATGCTTTTTAAGGCTAAAGGAATGCATTGTTGTCTTCAATAGGTTAATTGCAAGTTATGTAAGAAAATCATGTTTGAAGGGCGAAAATAGAATTCGTTCGAATTAATTTAGAATCATTTCATGACTACAAGAGACTCAATGAAATGATTTTAAGGCTAAACAAATGCATTGTTGCCTTGAATCGAGCAACGGCAAGTTATGCTCGAAAGTCATGTTTAAAGGTTGAATTTCATTCGAAGTGATTTAGAATGATATAATGGCCAAAAGAGATGCAATGATATGACTTTAAGGCTAAAAAAATGCATAGTTTCCTTCAATAGATCAATTGCAAGTTATGCATGAAAGTCGTGTTTTAAATGCAAAAATAGAATTGCCTTGAAGTGCTTTCAAATAATTTAATGATTTGAAAAGACTGAATGATATGCTTTTTATGGCTAAAATAATGCATTGTTGTCTGCAATAGATTAATTGCAAGTTATGTAAGAAAATCATGTTAGAAGGGCGAAAATAGAATTCGTTCCAATTAATTTAGTATGATTTAATCACTACAAGAGACTCAATGACATGATTTTAAGGCTAAACAAATGTATTGTTGCCTTCAATAGATCAAATGCAAGTTATGCACGGAAGTCATGTTTAAAATGCAAATTTCGTTCGAAGTGATTTAGAATGATTTAATGACTGAAACAAACGCAATTATACGACTTTAAATCTAAAAGAAGGCATAGTTGCCTTCAATAGATCATTTGCAAGTTATGCATGAAAGTCGAGTTTTAAATGCAAAAATAGAATTGGTTCGACGTGCTCTCAAATAATTTAATGGTATGAAAAGACTAAATGATATGCTTTTTAAGGCTAAAATAATGCATCGTTGTCTGCAATAGATTAATTGCAAGTTATGTAAGAAAATCATGTTTGAAGGGTGAAAATCGAATTCGTTTGAATTAATTTAGAATGATTTCATGACTAGAAGAGACTCAATGAAATGATTTTAAGGCTAAACAAATGCATTGCATTGTTGCCTTCAATCAATAAACGGCAAGTTGTGGTCGAAAGTCATGTTTAAAGAGCGAATTTCGTTCGAAGTGATTTAGAATGATTTAATGACCAAAAGAGATGCAATAATAAGACTTTAAGGCTATAAAAATGCATAGTTGCCTTGAATAGATCAATGGCAAGTTATGCACGATGGTCGTGTCTTAAATGCAAAAATAGAATTGGTTCAACGTGCTTTCAAATAATTTAATGATATGAAAAGACTGAATGATATGCTTTTTATGGCTAAAGGAATGCATTGTTGTGTTCAATAGATTAATTGCAAGTTATGTAAGAGAATCACGTTTGAATGGCGGAAATAGAATTCGTTTGAATTAATTTAAAATGATTTCCTGACTACAAGAGACTCAATGAAATGATTTTAAGGCTATAAAAATGCATAGTTGCCTTCAATAGATCAATTACAAGTTATGCATGAAAGTCATGTTTTAAATGCAAATATAGAATTGGTTCAAAGTGCTTTCAAACAATTTAATGACGTGAAAAGACTAAATGACATGCTTTTTAAGGCTAAAGGAATGCATTGTTGTCTTCAATAGGTTAATTGCAAGTTATGTAAGAAAATCATGTTTGAAGGGCGAAAATAGAATTCGTTCGAATTAATTTAGAATCATTTCATGACTACAAGAGACTCAATGAAATGATTTTAAGGCTAAACAAATGCATTGTTGCCTTGAATCGATCAACGGCAAGTTATGCTCGAAAGTCATGTTTAAAGGTTGAATTTCATTCGAAGTGATTTAGAATGATATAATGACAAAAAGAGATGCAATGATATGACTTTAAGGCTAAAAAAATGCATAGTTGCCTTCAATAGATCAATTGCAAGTTATGCATGAAAGTCGTGTTTTAAATGCAAAAATAGAATCGAATTGCTTTCAAATAGTTTAATGATTTGAAAAGACTGAATGATATGCTTTTTAAGGCTAAAATAATGCATTGTTGTCTGCAATAGATTAATTGCAAGTTATGTAAGAAAATCATGTTTGAAGGGTGAAAAATAGAATTCGTTCGAATTAATTTAGAATGATTTAATCACTACAAGAGACTCAATGACATGATTTTAAGGCTCAACAAATGCATTGTTGCCTTCAATAGATCAACTGCAAGTTATGCACGGAAGTCATGCTTAAAGTGCGAATTTCGTTCGAAGTGATTTAGAATCATTTAATGACCAAAAGAGATGCAATCGTCTGACTTTAAGGCTAAAAAAATGCATAGTTGCCTTCAATAGATCAATTGCAAGTTATGCATGAAAGTCGAGTTTTAAATGCAAAAATAGAGTTGGTTCGACATGCTTTCAAATAATTTAATGGTCTGAAAAGACTAAATGATATGCTTTTTAAGGCTGAAATAATGCATCGTTGTCTGCAATAGATTAATTGCAAGTTATGTAAGAAAATCATGTTTGAAGGATGAAAATCGAATTCGTTCGAATTAATTTAGAATGATTTCATGACAAGAAGAGACTCAATGAATTGATTTTAAGGCTAAACAAATGTATTGCATTGTTGCCTTCAATCAATCAATGGCAAGTTGTGTTCGAAAGTCATGTTTAAAGAGCGAATTTCGTTCGAAGTGATTTAGAATGATTTAATGACCAAAAGAGATGCAATAATAAGACTTTAAGGCAATAAAAATGCATAGTTGCCTTGAATTGATCAATGGCAAGTTATGCACGAAGGTCGTGTCTTAAATGCAAAAATAGAATTGGTTCGACGTGCTTTCAAATAATTTAATGATATGAAAAGACTGAATGATATGCTTTTTATGGCTAAAATAATGCATTGTTGTCTGCAATAGATTAGTTGCAAGTTATGTAAGAAAATCATGTTTGAAGGGTGAAAATAGAATTCGTTCGAATTAATTCAAAATGCTTTAATCACCACAAGAGATTCAACGACAAGATTTTAAGGCTAAACAAATGCATTGTTGCCTACAATAGATCAAGTGCAAGTTATGCACGAAATTCATGTTTAAAATGCGAATTTCGTTCGAAGTGATTTAGAATGATTTAATGACTGAAACAAACGCAATTATACGACTTTAAATCTAAAAGAAGGCATAGTTGCCTTCAATAGATCATTTGCAAGTTATGCATGAAAGTCGTGTTTTAAATGTAAAAATAGAATTGGTTCGACTTGCTTTGAAATAATTTAATGATATGAAAAGACTGAATGATATGCTTTTTTAGGCAACAATAATGCATTGTTGTCTGCAATTGATTAATTGCAAGTTATGTAACAATCATGTTTGAAGGGCGAAAGTAGAATTCGTTCCAATTTATTTTGAAGGATTTAATCACTACAAGAGACTCAATGACATGATTTTAAGGCTAAACAATTGCATTGTTGCCTTCAATAGATCAACTGCAAGTTATGCATGGAAGTCATGTTTAAAGTGTGAAGTTCGTTCAAAGTGATTTAGAATGATTTAATGACTGAAAGAGATGCAATTATATGACTTTAAGGCTTAAAAAATGCATAGTTGGCTTCAAAAGATCATTTGCAAGTTATGCACGAAAGTCGTATTTTAAATGCAAAAATAGAATTTGTTCGACGTGCTTTCAAATAATTTAATGATATGAAAAGACTGAATGATAGGCTTTTTAAGGCTAAAATAATGCATCGTTGTCTGGAATAGATTAATTGCAAGTTATATAAGAAAATCATGTTTAAAAGGCGAAAGTAGAATTCGTTCCAATTTATTTTGAAAGATTTAATCACTACAAGAGACTCAATGACCTGATTTTAAGGCTAAACAATTGCATTGTTGCCTTTAATAGATCAAGTGCAAGTTATGCATGGAAGTCATGTTTAAAGTGTGAAGTTCGTTCGAAGTGATTTAGAATGATTTAATGACTGAAAGAGACGCAATTATACGAGTTTAAGTCTAAAAAATGCATAGTTGCCTTCAATAGATCATTTGCAAGTTATGCACGAAAGTTGTGTTTTAAATGCAAAAATAGAATTGGTTCGACGTGCTTTCAAATAATTTAATGATATGAAAAGACTAAATGATATGCTTTTTCAGGCTAAAATAATGCATCGTTGTCTGCTATAGATGAATTGCAAGTTATGTAAGAAAATCACGTTTGAAAGGCGAAAATAGAATTCGTTCGAATTTATTTAGAATGACTTAATCACTACAAGAGACTCAATGACATGATTTTAAGGCTAAACAATTGCATTGTTGCCTTCAATAGATCAACTGCAAGTTATGCATGGAAGTCATGTTTAAAGTGTGAAGTTCATTCGAAGTGATTCAGAATGATTTAATGACTGAAAGAGACGCAATCATACGACTTTAAGGCTAAAAAAATGCATTGTTGCCTTCAATAGATCATTTGCAAGTTATGCACGAAAGTCGTGTTTTAAATGCAAAAATAGAATTGGTTCGACCTGCTTTCGAATAATTTAATGATGTGAAAAGACTGAATGACAGGCTTTTTAAGGCTAAAATAATGCATCGTTGTCTACAATAGATTAATTGCAAGTTATGCAAGAAAATCATGTTTAAAGGGCAAAAATCGAATTCGATCGAATTAATTTAGAATGATTTAAGCACTACAAGAGACTCAATGACATGATTTTAAGGCTAAACAAATTCATTGTTGCCTTCAATAGATCCACTGCAAGTTATGCACGAAATTCATGTTTAAAATGCGAATTTCGTTCGAAGTGATTTAGAATGATTTAATGACTGAAAGAGACGCAATTATACGACTTTAAGTCTAAAAAAATGCATAGTTGCCTTCAATAGATCATTTGCAAGTTATGCATGAAAGTCGTATTTTAAATGCAAAAATAGAATTTGTTCGACGTGCTTTCAAATAATTTAATGATATGAAAAGACTGAATGATAGGCTTTTTAAGGCTAAAATAATGCATCGTTGTCTGGAATAGATTAATTGCAAGTTATATAAGAAAATCATGTTTAAAAGGCGAAAGTAGAATTCGTTCCAATTTATTTTGAAAGATTTAATCACTACAAGAGACTCAATGACCTGATTTTAAGGCTAAACAATTGCATTGTTGCCTTTAATAGATCAAGTGCAAGTTATGCATGGAAGTCATGTTTAAAGTGTGAAGTTCGTTCGAAGTGATTTAGAATGATTTAATGACTGAAAGAGACGCAATTATACGAGTTTAAGTCTAAAAAATGCATAGTTGCCTTCAATAGATCATTTGCAAGTTATGCACGAAAGTTGTGTTTTAAATGCAAAAATAGAATTGGTTCGACGTGCTTTGAAATAATTTAATGATATGAAAAGACTAAATGATATGCTTTTTCAGGCTAAAATAATGCATCGTTGTCTGCTATAGATGAATTGCAAGTTATGTAAGAAAATCACGTTTGAAAGGCGAAAATAGAATTCGTTCGAATTTATTTAGAATGACTTAATCACTACAAGAGACTTAATGACATGATTTTAAGGCTAAACAATTGCATTGTTGCCTTCAATAGATCAACTGCAAGTTATGCATGGAAGTCATGTTTAAAGTGTGAAGTTCATTCGAAGTGATTCAGAATGATTTAATGACTGAAAGAGACGCAATCATACGACTTTAAGGCTAAAAAAATGCATTGTTGCCTTCAATAGATCATTTGCAAGTTATGCACGAAAGTCGTGTTTTAAATGCAAAAATAGAATTGGTTCGACCTGCTTTCGAATAATTTAATGATATGAAAAGCCTTAATGATATGCTTTTTCAGGCTAAAATAATGCATCGTTGTCTACAATAGATGAATTGAAAGTTAATTAAGAAAATCATGTTTGCAAGGCGAAAATAGAATTCGTTCGAATTTATTGAGAATGACTTAATCTCTACAAGAGACTCAATGACATGATTTTAAGGCTAAACAAATGCATTGTTGCCTACAATAGATGAAGTGCAAGTTATGCACGAAATTCATGTTTAAAATGCGAATTTTGTTCGAAGTGATTTAGAATGATTTAATGACTGAAAGAGACGAAATTATACGAATTTAAGTCTAAAAAAATGCATAGTTGCCTTCAATAGATCATTTGCAAGTTATGCACGAAAGTCGTGTTTTAAATGCAAAAATAGAATTCGTTCGACATGCTTTCAAATAATTTAATGATATGAAAAGACTGAATGATATTCTTTTTTAGGCCAAAATAATTCATTGTTGTCTGCAATAGATTAATTGCAAGGTATATCAGAAAATCATGTTTGAAGGGCGAAAGTAGAATTCGTTCCAATTTATTTTGAAGGATTTAATCACTACAAGAGACTTAATGACATGATTTTAAGGCTAAACAATTGCATTGTTGCCTTGAATCGATCAACGGCAAGTTATGCTCGAAAGTAATGTTTAAAGGTTGAATTTCATTCGAAGTGATTTAGAATGATATAATGACAAAAAGAGATGCAATGATATGACTTTAAGGCTAAAAAAATGCATAGTTGCCTTCAATAGATCAATTGCAAGTTATGCATGAAAGTCGTGTTTTAAATGCAAAAATAGAATCGAATTGCTTTCAAATAGTTTAATGATTTGAAAAGACTGAATGATATGCTTTTTAAGGCTAAAATAATGCATTGTTGTCTGCAATAGATTAATTGCAAGTTATGTAAGAAAATCATGTTTGAAGGGTGAAAAATAGAATTCGTTCGAATTAATTTAGAATGATTTAATCACTACAAGAGACTCAATGACATGATTTTAAGGCTCAACAAATGCATTGTTGCCTTCAATAGATCAACTGCAAGTTATGCACGGAAGTCATGCTTAAAGTGCGAATTTCGTTCGAAGTGATTTAGAATCATTTAATGACCAAAAGAGATGCAATCGTCTGACTTTAAGGCTAAAAAAATGCATAGTTGCCTTCAATAGATCAATTGCAAGTTATGCATGAAAGTCGAGTTTTAAATGCAAAAATAGAGTTGGTTCGACATGCTTTCAAATAATTTAATAGTCTGAAAAGACTAAATGATATGCTTTTTAAGGCTGAAATAATGCATCGTTGTCTGCAATAGATTAATTGCAAGTTATATTAGAAAATCGTGTTTGAAGGATGAAAATCGAATTCGTTCGAATTAATTTAGAATGATTTCATGACAAGAAGAGACTCAATGAATTGATTTTAAGGCTAAACAAATGTATTGCATTGTTGCCTTCAATCAATCAATGGCAAGTTGTATTCGAAAGTCATGTTTAAAGAGCGAATTTCGTTCGAAGTGATTTAGAATGATTTAATGACCAAAAGAGATGCAATAATAAGACTTTAAGGCAATAAAAATGCATAGTTGCCTTGAATTGATCAATGGCAAGTTATGCACGAAGGTCGTGTCTTAAATGCAAAAATAGAATTGGTTCGACGTGCTTTCAAATAATTTAATGATATGAAAAGACTGAATGATATGCTTTTTATGGCTAAAATAATGCATTGTTGTCTGCAATAGATTAGTTGCAAGTTATGTAAGAAAATCATGTTTGAAGGGTGAAAATAGAATTCGTTCGAATTAATTCAAAATGCTTTAATCACCACAAGAGATTCAACGACAAGATTTTAAGGCTAAACAAATGCATTGTTGCCTACAATAGATCAAGTGCAAGTTATGCACGAAATTCATGTTTAAAATGCGAATTTCGTTCGAAGTGATTTAGAATGATTTAATGACTGAAACAAACGCAATTATACGACTTTAAATCTAAAAGAAGGCATAGTTGCCTTCAATAGATCATTTGCAAGTTATGCATGAAAGTCGTGTTTTAAATGTAAAAATAGAATTGGTTCGACTTGCTTTCAAATAATTTAATGATATGAAAAGACTGAATGATATGCTTTTTTAGGCAACAATAATGCATTGTTGTCTGCAATTGATTAATTGCAAGTTATGTAACAATCATGTTTGAAGGGCGAAAGTAGAATTCGTTCCAATTTATTTTGAAGGATTTAATCACTACAAGAGACTCAATGACATGATTTTAAGGCTAAACAATTGCATTGTTGCCTTCGATAGATCAACTGCAAGTTATGCATGGAAGTCATGTTTAAAGTGTGAAGTTCGTTCAAAGTGATTTAGAATGATTTAATGACTGAAAGAGACGCAATTATATGACTTTAAGGCTTAAAAAATGCATAGTTGGCTTCAAAAGATCATTTGCAAGTTATGCACGAAAATCGTGTTTTAAATGCAAAAATAGAATTGGTTTGACGGGCTTTCAAATAATTTAATGATGTGAAAAGACTGAATGACAGGCTTTTTAAGGCTAAAATAATGCATGGTTGTCTACAATAGATTAATTGCAAGTTATGCAAGAAAATCATGTTTAAAGGGCGAAAATCGAATTCGATCGAATTAATTTAGAATGATTTAAGCACTACAAGAGACTCAATGACATGATTTTAAGGCTAAACAAATTCATTGTTGCCTTCAATAGATCCACTGCAAGTTATGCACGAAATTCATGTTTAAAATGCGAATTTCGTTCGAAGTGATTTAGAATGATTTAATGACTGAAAGAGACGCAATTATACGACTTTAAGTCTAAAAAAATGCATAGTTGCCTTCAATAGATCATTTGCAAGTTATGCATGAAAGTCGTATTTTAAATGCAAAAATAGAATTTGTTCGACGTGCTTTCAAATAATTTAATGATATGAAAAGACTGAATGATAGGCTTTTTAAGGCTAAAATAATGCATCGTTGTCTGGAATAGATTAATTGCAAGTTATATAAGAAAATCATGTTTAAAAGGCGAAAGTAGAATTCGTTCCAATTTATTTTGAAAGATTTAATCACTACAAGAGACTCAATGACCTGATTTTAAGGCTAAACAATTGCATTGTTGCCTTTAATAGATCAAGTGCAAGTTATGCATGGAAGTCATGTTTAAAGTGTGAAGTTCGTTCGAAGTGATTTAGAATGATTTAATGACTGAAAGAGACGCAATTATACGAGTTTAAGTCTAAAAAATGCATAGTTGCCTTCAATAGATCATTTGCAAGTTATGCACGAAAGTTGTGTTTTAAATGCAAAAATAGAATTGGTTCGACGTGCTTTCAAATAATTTAATGATATGAAAAGACTAAATGATATGCTTTTTCAGGCTAAAATAATGCATCGTTGTCTGCTATAGATGAATTGCAAGTTATGTAAGAAAATCACGTTTGAAAGGCGAAAATAGAATTCGTTCGAATTTATTTAGAATGACTTAATCACTACAAGAGACTCAATGACATGATTTTAAGGCTAAACAATTGCATTGTTGCCTTCAATAGATCAACTGCAAGTTATGCATGGAAGTCATGTTTAAAGTGTGAAGTTCATTCGAAGTGATTCAGAATGATTTAATGACTGAAAGAGACGCAATCATACGACTTTAAGGCTAAAAAAATGCATTGTTGCTTTCAATAGATCATTTGCAAGTTATGCACGAAAGTCGTGTTTTAAATGCAAAAATAGAATTGGTTCAACGTGCTTTCGAATAATTTAATGATATAAAAAGCCTTAATGATATGCTTTTTCAGGCTAAAATAATGCATCGTTGTCTACAATAGATGAATTGAAAGTTAATTAAGAAAATCATGTTTGCAAGGCGAAAATAGAATTCGTTCGAATTTATTGAGAATGACTTAATCTCTACAAGAGACTCAATGACATGATTTTAAGGCTAAACAAATGCATTGTTGCCTACAATAGATGAAGTGCAAGTTATGCACGAAATTCATGTTTAAAATGCGAATTTTGTTCGAAGTGATTTAGAATGATTTAATGACTGAAAGAGACGCAATTATACGAATTTAAGTCTAAAAAAATGCATAGTTGCCTTCAATAGATCATTTGCAAGTTATGCACGAAAGTCGTGTTTTAAATGCAAAAATAGAATTCGTTCGACATGCTTTCAAATAATTTAATGATATGAAAAGACTGAATGATATTCTTTTTTAGGCCAAAATAATTCATTGTTGTCTGCAATAGATTAATTGCAAGGTATATCAGAAAATCATGTTTGAAGGGCGAAAGTAGAATTCGTTCCAATTTATTTTGAAGGATTTAATCACTACAAGAGACTTAATGACATGATTTTAAGGCTAAACAATTGCATTGTTGCCTTCAATAGATCATTTGCAAGTTACGCATGAAAGTCGTGTTTTAAATGCAAAAATAGAATTGGTTCGAAGTGCTTTCAAATAATTTAATGATATGAAAAGACTGAATGATATGCTTTTTTAGGCCAAAATAATGCATTGTTGTCTGCAATAGATTAATTGCAAGGTATATAAGAAAATCATGTTTGAAAGGAGAAAGTAGAATTCGTTCCAATTTATTTTGAAGGATTTAATCACTACAAGAGACTTAATGACATGATTTTAAGGCTAAACAATTGCATTGTTGCCTTCAATAGATCAACTGCAAGTTATGCATGGAAGTCATGTTTAAAGTGTGAAGTATGTTCGAAGTGATTTAGAATGATTTAATGACTGAAAGAGACGCAATTATACGACTTTAAGGCAAAAAAAATGCATAGTTGCCTTCAATAGATCATTTGCAAGTTATGCATGAAAGTCGTGTTTTAAATGCAAAAATAGAATTGGTTCGATGTGCTTTCAAATAATATAATGATATGAAAAGACTGAACGATATGCATTTTAATTCTAAAATAATGCACTGTTGTCTGCAATTGATTATTTGCAAGTTGTGTAAGAAAATAATGTTTGAAGGGCGAAAATAGAATTCGTTCGAATTTATTTAGAATGACTTAATCACTACAAGAGACTCAATGACATGATTTTAAGGCTAAACAAATGCATTGTTGCCTACAATAGATCACGTGCAAGTTCTGCACGAAATTCATGTTTAAAATGCGAATTTCGTTCCATGTGATTTAGAATGATTTAATGACTGAAAGAGACGCAATTATACGACTTTAAGTCTAAAAAAAATGCATAGTTGCCTTCAATAGATCATTTGCAAGTTATGCATGAAAGTCGTGTTTTAAATGCAAAAATTGAATTGGTTCGATGTGCTTTTAAATAATATAATGATATGAAAAGACTGAATGATATGCATTTTAATTCTAAAATAATGCACTGTTGTCTGCAATAGATTATTTGCAAGTTGTGTAAGAAAATCATGTTTGAAGGGCGAAAATAGAATTCGTTCGAATTTATTTAGAATGACTTAATCACTACAAGAGACTCAATGACATGATTTTAAGGCTAAACAAATGCATTGTTGCCTACAATAGATCAAGTGCAAGTTCTGCATGGAAGTCATGTTTAAAGTGTGAAGTTCATTCGAAGTGATTCAGAATGATTTAATGACTGAAAGAGACGCAATCATACGACTTTAAGGCAAAAAAAATGCGTTGTTGCGTTCAATAGATCATTTGCAAGTTATGCACGAATGTCGTGTTTTAAATGCAAAAATAGAATGGGTTCGACGTGCTTTCAAAAAATTTAATGATATGAAAAGACTAAATGATATGCTTTTTCAGGCTAAAATAACGCATCGTTGTCTACAGTAGATGAATTGAAAGTTATGTATGAAAATCATGTTTGAAAGGCGAAAATAGAATTCGTTCAAATTTATTTAGAATGACTTATCACTACAAGAGACTCAATGACATGATTTTAAGGCTAAACAAATGCATTGTTACCTATAATAGATCAAGTGCAAGTTATGCACGAAATTCATGTTTAAAATGCGAATTTCGTTTGAAGTAATTTAGAATGATTTAATGACTGAAAGAGACGCAATTATACGGCTTTAAGTCTAAAAAAATGCATAGTTGCCTTCAATAGATCATTTGCAAGTTATGCATGAAAGTCATGTTTTAAATGCAAAAATAGAATTGGTTCGATGTGCTTTCAAATAATATAATGATATGAAAAGACTGAACGATATGCATTTTAATTCTAAAATAATGCACTGTTGTCCGCAATAGATTATTTGCAAGTTGTGTAAGACAATCATGTTTGAAAGGCGAAAATAGAATTCGTTCGAATTTATTTAGAATGACTTAATCACTACAAGAGACTCAATGACATGATTTTAAGGCTAAACAAATGCATTGTTGCCTACAATAGATCAAGTACAAGTTCTGCACGAAATTCATGTTTAAAATGCGAATTTCGTTCGAAGTGATTTAGAATGATTTAATGACTGAAAGAGACGCAATTATACGAATTTAAGTCTAAAAAAATGCATAGTTGCCTTCAATAGATCATTAGCAAGTTATGCATGAAAGTCGTGTTTTAAATGCAAAAATAGAATTAGTTCGACGTGCTTTCAAATAATTTAATGATATGAAAAGACTGAATGATATGCTTTTTTTGGCCAAAATAATGCATTCTTGTCTGCAATAGATTAATTGCAAGTTATATAAGAAAATCTTGTTTGAAGGGCGAAAGTAGAATTCGTTCCGATTTATTTTGAAGGATTTAATCACTACCGGAGACTCAGTGACATGATTTTAAGGCTAAACAATTGCATTGCTGCCTTCAATAGATCAACTGCAAGTTATGCATGGACGTCATGTTTAAAGTGTGAAGTTCGTTCGAAGTGACTTAGAATGATTTAATGACTGAAAGAGACGCAATTACACGACTTTAAGGCTAAAAAACTGCATAGGTGCCTTCAATTGATCATTTGCAAGTTATGCACGAAAGTCGTGTTTTAAATGCAAAAATGGAATTGGTTCGACGTGCTTTCAAATAATTTAATGATATGAAAAGGCTAAATGATATGCTTTTTCAGGCTAAAATAATGCATCGTTGTCTGCAATAGATTAATTGCAACTTATGTAAGAAAATCATGTTTGAAGGACGAAAGTAGAATTCGTTCCAATTTATTTTGAAGTATTTAATCACTACAAGAGACTTAATGACATGATTTTAAGGCTAAACAATTGCATTGTTGCCTTCAATAGATCAACTGCAAGTTATGCATGGAAGTCATGTTTAAAGTGTGAAGTTCGTTCGAAGTGATTTAGAATGATCTAACGACTGGAAGAGACGCAATTATACGACTTTAAGGCTAAAAAAATGCATAGTTGCCTTCAATAGATCATTTGCAAGTTATGCACGAAAGTCGAGTTTTAAATGCAAAAATAGAATTGGTTCGACGTGCTTTCGAATAATTTAATGATATAAAAAGGCTAAATGATATGCTTTTTCGAGCTAAAATAATGCATCGTTGTCTGCAATAGATTAATTGCAAGTTATGTAAGAAAATAATGTTTGAAAGGCAAAAATCGAATTCGTTCGAATTTATTTAGAATGATTTAATCGGTACAAGAGACTCAATGACATGATTTTAAGGCTAAACAAATGCATTGTTGCCTACAATAGATCAAGCGCAAGTTATGCACGAAATTCATGTTTAAAATGCGAATTTCGTTTGAAGTAATTTGGAATGATTTAATGACTGAAAGAGACGCAATTATACGACTTTAAGTAAAAAAAAATGCATAGTTGCCTTCAATATATCATTTGCAAGTTATGCATGAAAGTCATGTTTTAAATTCAAAAATAGAATTGGCTCGATGTGCTTTCAAATAATATAATGATATGAAAAGACTGAACGATATGCATTTTAATTCTAAAATAATGCACTGTTGTCTGCAATAGATTATTTGCAAGTTGTGTAAGAAAATCATGTTTGAAGGGCGAAAATAGAATTCGTTCGAATTTATTTAGAATGACTTAATCACTACAAGAGACTCAATGACATGATTTTAAGGCTAAACAAATGCATTGTTGCCTACAATAGATCAAGTGCAAGTTCTGCACCAAATTCATGTTGAAAATGCGAATTTCGTTCGAAGTGATTTAGAATGATTTAATGACTGAAAGAGACGCAATTATACGAATTTAAGTCTAAAAAAATGCAAAGTTTCCTTCAATAGATCATTTGCAAGTTATGCATGAAAGTCGTGTTTTACATGCAAAAATAGAATTGGTTCGACGTGCTTTCAAATAATTTAATGATATGAAAAGACTAAATGATATGCTTTTTCAGGCCAAAATAATGCATTGTTGTCTGCAATAGGTTAATTGCAAGGTATATAAGAAAATCATGTTTGAAAGGAGAAAGTAGAATTCGTTCCAATTTATTTTGAAGGATTTAATCACTACAAGAGACTTAATGACATGATTTTAAGGCTAAACAATTGCATTGTTGCCTTCAATAGATCAACTGCAAGTTATGCATGGAAGTCATGTTTAAAGTGTGAAGTTCGTTCGAAGTGATTTAGAATGATTTAATGACTGGAAGAGACGCAATTATCCGACTTTAAGGCAAAAAAAATGCATAGTTGCCTTCAATAAGATCATTTCCAAGTTATGCACGAAAGTCGAGTTTTAAATGCAAAAATAGAATTGGTTCGACGTGCTTTCAAATAATTTAATGATATGAAACGGCGAAATGATATGCTTTTCAGGCTAAAATAATGCATCGTTGTCTGCAATAGATTAATTGCAAGTTGTGTAAGAAAATCATGTTTGATGGGCGAAAATCGAATTCATTCGAATTAATTTAGAATGATTTAATCAGTACAAGAGACTCAATGACATGATTTTAAGGCTAAACAAATGCATTGTTGCCTACAATAGATCAAGTGCAAGTTATGCACGAAATTCATGTTTAAAATGCGAATTTCGTTCGAAGTGATTTGGCATGATTTAATGACTGAAAGAGACGCAATTATACGAATTTAAGTATAAAAAAATGCATAGTTGCCTTCAATAGATCATTTGCAAGTTATGCACGAAAGTCGTGTTTTAAATGCAAAAATAGAATTGGTTCGACGTGCTTTCAAATAATTTAATGATATGAAAAGGCTAAATGATATCCTTTTTCAGGCTAAAATAATGCATCGTTGTCTGCAATAGATTAATTGCAAGTTATGTAAGAAAATCATGATTGAAGGGCGAAAATCGAATTCGTTCGAATTAATTTAGAATGATTTAATCAGTACAGGAGACTCAATGACACGATTTTAAGGCTAAACAAATGCATTGTTGCCTTTAATAGATTAACTGCAAGTTATGCATGGAAGTCATGTTTAAACTGTGAAGTTCGTTCGAAGTGATTTAGAATGATTTAATGACTGAAAGAGACACAATTATACGACTTTAAGGCTAAAAAAATGCATAGTTGCCTTCAATAGATCATTTGCAAGTTATGCACGAAAGTCGTGTTTTAAATGCAAAAATAGAATTGGTTCGACGTGCTTTCAAATAATTTAATGACATGAAAAGACTAAATGATATGCTTTTTCAGGCTAAAATAATGCATCGTTTGTCTGCAAAAGATTATTTGCAATTTATGTAAGAAAATCATGTTTGAAGAGCGAAAATAGAATTCTTTCGAATTTATTTAGAATGACTTAATCACCACAAGAGACTCAATGACATGATTTTAAGGCTAAACAAATGCATTGTTGCCTACAATAGATCAAGTGCAAGTTATGCACGAAATTCATGTTTAAAATGCGAATTTCATTCAAAGTGATTTAGAATGATTTAATGACTGAAAGAGACGCAATTATACGACTTTAAGTCTAAAAAATTGCGTAGTTGCCTTCAATAGATCATTTGCAAGTTATGGATGAAAGTCGTGTTTTAAATGCAAAAATAGAATTGGTTCGATGTGCTTTCAAATAATATAATGATATGAAAAGACTGAATTATATGCATTTTAATTCTAAAATAATGGACTGTTATCTGCAATAGATTACTTGCAAGTTGTGTAAGAAAATCATGTTTAAAGGGCGAAAATAGAATTCGTTCGAATTTATTTAGAATGACTTAATCACTACAAGAGACTCAATGACATAATTTTAAGGCTAAACAAATGCATTGTTGCCTACAATAGATCAAGTGCAAGTTCTGCACGAAATTCATGTTTAAAATGCGAATTTGGTTCGAAGTGATTTAGAATGATTTAATTACTGAAAGAGACGCAATTATACGACTTTAAGTCTAAAAAAATGCATAGTTGCCTTCAATAGATCATTAGCAAGTTATGCATGAAAGTCGTGTTTTAAATGCAAAAATAAAATTGGTTCGACGTGCTTTCAAATAATTTAATGATATGAAAAGGCCAAATGATATGCTTTTTCAGGCTAAAATAATGCATCGTTGTCTGCAATAGATTAATTGCAAGTTATGTAAGAAAATCATGTTTGAAGGGCGAAAGTAGAATTCGTTCCAATTTATTTTGAAGGATTTAATCACTACAAGAGACTTAATGACATGATTATAAGGCTAAACAATTGCATTGTTGCCTTCAATAGATCAACTGCAAGTTATGCATGGAAGTCATGTTTAAAGTGTGAAGTTCGTTCGAAGTGATTTAGAATGATCTAACGACTGGAAGAGACGCAATTATACGACTTTAAGGCTAAAAAAATGCATAGTTGCCTTCAATAGATCATTTGCAAGTTATGCACGAAAGTCGAGTTTTAAATGCAAAAATAGAATTGGTTCGACGTGCTTTCGAATAATTTAATGATATAAAAAGGCTAAATGATATGCTTTTTCGAGCTAAAATAATGCATCCTTGTCTGCAATAGATTAATTGCAAGTTATGTAAGAAAATAATGTTTGAAAGGCAAAAATCGAATTCGTTCGAATTTATTTAGAATGATTTAATCGGTACAAGAGACTCAATGACATGATTTTAAGGCTAAACAAATGCATTGTTGCCTACAATAGATCAAGCGCAAGTTATGCACGAAATTCATGTTTAAAATGCGAATTTCGTTTGAAGTAATTTGGAATGATTTAATGACTGAAAGAGACGCAATTATACGGCTTTAAGTCAAAAAAAATGCATAGTTGCCTTCAATATATCATTTGCAAGTTATGCATGAAAGTCATGTTTTAAATTCAAAAATAGAATTGGCTCGATGTGCTTTCAAATAATATAATGATATGAAAAGACTGAACGATATGCATTTTAATTCTAAAATAATGCACTGTTGTCTGCAATAGATTATTTGCAAGTTGTGTAAGAAAATCATGTTTGAAGGGCGAAAATAGAATTCGTTCGAATTTATTTAGAATGACTTAATCACTACAAGAGACTCAATGACATGATTTTAAGGCTAAACAAATGCATTGTTGCCTACAATAGATCAAGTGCAAGTTCTGCACCAAATTCATGTTGAAAATGCGAATTTCGTTCGAAGTGATTTAGAATGATTTAATGACTGAAAGAGACGCAATTATACGAATTTAAGTCTAAAAAAATGCAAAGTTTCCTTCAATAGATCATTTGCAAGTTATGCATGAAAGTCGTGTTTTACATGCAAAAATAGAATTGGTTCGACGTGCTTTCAAATAATTTAATGATATGAAAAGACTAAATGATATGCTTTTTCAAGCCAAAATAATGCATTGTTGTCTGCAATAGATTAATTGCAAGGTATATAAGAAAATCATGTTTGAAAGGAGAAAGTAGAATTCGTTCCAATTTATTTTGAAGGATTTAATCACTACAAGAGACTTAATGACATGATTTTAAGGCTAAACAATTGCATTGTTGCCTTCAACAGATCAACTGCAAGTTATGCATGGAAGTCATGTTTAAAGTGTGAAGTTCGTTCGAAGTGATTTAGAATGATTTAATGACTGGAAGAGACGCAATTATCCGACTTTAACGCAAAAAAAATGCATAGTTGCCTTCAATAAGATCATTTCCAAGTTATGCACGAAAGTCGAGTTTGAAATGCAAAAATAGAATTGGTTCGACGTGCTTTCAAATAATTTAATGATATGAAACGGCGAAATGATATGCTTTTCAGGCTAAAATAATGCATCGTTGTCTGCAATAGATTAATTGCAAGTTGTGTAAGAAAATCATGTTTGATGGGCGAAAATCGAATTCATTCGAATTAATTTAGAATGATTTAATCAGTACAAGAGACTCAATGACATGATTTTAAGGCTAAACAAATGCATTGTTGCCTACAATAGATCAAGTGCAAGTTATGCACGAAATTCATGTTTAAAATGCGAATTTCGTTCGAAGTGATTTGGAATGATTTAATGACTGAAAGAGACGCAATTATACGAATTTAAGTATAAAAAAATGCATAGTTGCCTTCAATAGATCATTTGCAAGTTATGCACGAAAGTCGTGTTTTAAATGCAAAAATAGAATTGGTTCGACGTGCTTTCAAATAATTTACTGATATGAAAAGGCTAAATGATATCCTTTTTCAGGCTAAAATAATGCATCGTTGTCTGCAATAGATTAATTGCAAGTTATGTAAGAAAATCATGATTGAAGGGCGAAAATCGAATTCGTTCGAATTAATTTAGAATGATTTAATCAGTACAGGAGACTCAATGACACGATTTTAAGGCTAAACAAATGCATTGTTGCCTTTAATAGATTAACTGCAAGTTATGCATGGAAGTCATGTTTAAACTGTGAAGTTCGTTCGAAGTGATTTAGAATGATTTAATGACTGAAAGAGACACAATTATACGACTTTAAGGCTAAAAAAATGCATAGTTGCCTTCAATAGATCATTTGCAAGTTATGCACGAAAGTCGTGTTTTAAATGCAAAAATAGAATTGGTTCGACGTGCTTTCAAATAATTTAATGACATGAAAAGACTAAATGATATGCTTTTTCAGGCTAAAATAATGCATCGTTTGTCTGCAAAAGATTATTTGCAATTTATGTAAGAAAATCATGTTTGAAGAGCGAAAATAGAATTCGTTCGAATTTATTTAGAATGACTTAATCACCACAAGAGACTCAATGACATGATTTTAAGGCTAAACAAATGCATTGTTGCCTACAATAGATCAAGTGCAAGTTATGCACGAAATTCATGTTTAAAATGCGAATTTCATTCAAAGTGATTTAGAATGATTTAATGACTGAAAGAGACGCAATTATACGACTTTAAGTCTAAAAAATTGCGTAGTTGCCTTCAATAGATCATTTGCAAGTTATGGATGAAAGTCGTGTTTTAAATGCAAAAATAGAATTGGTTCGATGTGCTTTCAAATAATATAATGATATGAAAAGACTGAATTATATGCATTTTAATTCTAAAATAATGGACTGTTATCTGCAATAGATTATTTGCAAGTTGTGTAAGAAAATCATGTTTAAAGGGCGAAAATAGAATTCGTTCGAATTTATTTAGAATGACTTAATCACTACAAGAGACTCAATGACATAATTTTAAGGCTAAACAAATGCATTGTTGCCTACAATAGATCAAGTGCAAGTTCTGCACGAAATTCATGTTTAAAATGCGAATTTGGTTCGAAGTGATTTAGAATGATTTAATTACTGAAAGAGACGCAATTATACGACTTTAAGTCTAAAAAAATGCATAGTTGCCTTCAATGGATCATTAGCAAGTTATGCATGAAAGTCGTGTTTTAAATGCAAAAATAGAATTGGTTCGACGTGCTTTCAAATAATTTAATGATATGAAAAGGCCAAATGATATTCTTTTTCAGGCTAAAATAATGCATCGTTGTCTGCAATAGATTAATTGCAAGTTATGTAAGAAAATCATGTTTGAAGGGCGAAAGTAGAATTCGTTCCAATTTATTTTGAAGGATTTAATCACTACAAGAGACTTAATGACATGATTTTAAGGCTAAACAATTGCATTGTTGCCTTCAATAGATCAAGTGCAAGTTATGCATGGAAGTCATGTTTAAAGTGTGAAGTTCGTTCGGAGTGATTTAGAACGATTTAATGACTGGAAGAGACGCAATCATACGACTTTAAGGCTAAAAAAATGCATAGTTGCCTTCAGTAGATCATTTGCAAGTTATGCACGAAAGTCGAGTTTTAAATGCAAAAATTGGTTCGACGTGCTTTCAAATAATTTAATGATATCAAAAGGCTAAATGATATGCTTTTTCAGGCTAAAATAATGCATCGTTGTCTGCAATAGATTAATTGCAAGCTATGTAAGAAAATCATGTTTGAAGGGCGAAAGTAGAATTCGTTCCAATTTATTTTGAAGGATTTAATCACTACAAGAGACTTAATGACATGATTTTAAGGCTAAACAATTGCATTGTTGCCTTCAATAGATCAAGTGCAAGTTATGCATGGAAGTCATGTTTAAAGTGTGAAGTTCGTTCGAAGTGATTTAGAATGATTTAATGACTGAAAGAGACGCAATTATACGAATTTAAGTATAGAAAAATGCATAGTTGCCTTCAATAGATCATTTGCAAGTTATGCACGAAAGTCGTGTTTTAAATGCAAAAATAGAATTGGTTCGACGTGCTTTCTTATAATTTAATGATATGAAAAGGCGAAATGATATGCTTTTTCAGGCTAAAATAATGCATCGTTGTCTGCAATAGATTAATTGCAAGTTATGTAAGAAAATCATGTTTGAAGGGCGAAAATCGAATTCGTTCGAATTAATTTAGAATGATTTAATCAGTACAAGAGACTCAATGACATGATTTTAAGGCTAAACAAATGCATTGTTGCCTACAATAGATCAAGCGCAAGTTATGCACGAAATTCATGTTTAAAATGCGAATTTCGTTCGAAGTGATTTAGATATATTTAATAACTGAAAGAGACGCAATTATACGTCTTTAAGTCTAAAAAAATACATAGTTACCTTCAATAGATCATTTGCAAGTTAGGCTTGAAAGTCGTGTTTTACATGCAAAAATAGAATTGGTTCGATGTGCTTTCAAATAATTTAATGATATGAAAAGGCTAAATGATATGCTTTTTCAGGCTAAAATAATGCATCGTTGTCTGCAATAGATTAATTGCAAGTTATGTAAGAAAATCATGTTTAAAGGGCGAAAATAGAATTCATTCGAATTAATTTAGAATGATTTAACCAGTACAGGAGACTCAATGACATGATTTTAAGGCTAAACAAATGCATTGTTGCCTTTAATAGATTAACTGCAAGTTATGCATGGAAGTCATGTTTAAACTGCGAAGTTCGTTCGAAGTGATTTAGAATGATTTAATGACTGAAAGACACACAATTATACGACTTTAAGGCTAAAAAAATGCATAGTTGCCTTCAATAGATCATTTGCCAGTTATGCACGAAAGTCGTGTTTTAAATGAAAAAATAGAATTGGTTCGACTTGCTTTCAAATAATTTAATGACATGAAAAGACTAAATGATATGCTTTTTCAGGCTAAAATAATGCATCGTTGTCTGCAAAAGATTATTTGCAATTTATGTAAGAAAATCATGTTTGAAGGGCGAAAATAGAATTCGTTCGAATTTATTTAGAATGACTTAATCACTACAAGAGACTCAATGACATGATTTTAAGGCTAAACAAATGCATTGTTGCCTACAATAGATCAAGTGCAAGTTATGCACGAAATTCATGTTTAAAATGCGAATTTCATTCGAAGTGATTTAGAATGATTTAATGACTGAAAGAGACGCAATTATACGACTTTAAGTCTAAAAAAATGCATACTTGCCTTCAATAGATCATTTGCAAGTTATGCATGAAAGTTTTTTTTTCAATGCAAAAATAGAATTGGTTCGATGTGCTTTCAAATAATATAATGATATGAAAAGACTGAATTATATGCATTTTAATTCTAAAATAATGCACTGTTGTCTGCAATAGATTATTTGCAAGTTGTGTAAGAAAATCATGTTTGAAGGGCGAAAATAGAACTCGTTCGAATTTATTTAGAATGACTTAATCACTACAAGAGACTCCATGACATGATTTTAAGGCTAAACAAATGCATTGTTGCCTACAATAGGTCAAGTGCAAGTTATGCACGAAATTCATGTTTAAAATGCGAATTTCATTCGAAGTGATTTGGAATGATTTAATGACTGAAAGAGACGCAATTATACGACTTTAAGTCTAAAAAAATGCATAGTTGCCTTCAATAGATCATTTGCAAGTTATGCACGAAAGTCGTATTTTAAATGGAAAAATAGAATTGGTTCGATGTGCTTTCAAATAATTTAATGATATGAAAAGACTGAATGATATGCTTTTTGAGGCAAAAATAATGCGTTGTTGTCTGCAATAGATTAATTGCAAGTCATATAAGAAAATCATGTTTGAAGGGCGAAAATAGAATTCGTTCGAATTTATTTTGAAGGATTTAATCACTACAAGAGACTCAATGACATGATTTTAAGGCTAAACAATTGCATTGTTGCATTCAATAGATCAACTGCAAGTTATGCATGGAAGTCATGTTTAAAGTGTGAAGTTCGTTCGAAGTGATTTAGAATGATTTAATGACTGAAAGAGACGCAATTATACGACTTTAAGGCTTAAAAAAATGCATAGTTGCCTTCAATAGATCATTTGCAAGTTATGCACGAAAGTCGTGTTTTAAATGCAAAAATAGAATTGGTTCGACGTGCTTTCAAATAATTGAATGATATGAAAAGACTAAATGATATGCTTTTTCAGGCTAAAAGAATGCATCATTGTCTGCAATAGATGAATTGCAAGATATGTAAGAAAATCACGTTTGAAAGGAGAAAATAGAATTCGTTCGAATTTATTTAGAATGACTTAATCACTACAAGAGAGTCAATGACATGATTTTAAGGCTAAACAATTGCATTGTTGCCTTCAATAGATCAACTGCAAGTTATGCATGGAAGTCATGTTTAAAGTGTGAATTTCGTTCGTAGTGATTTAGAATGATTTAATGACTGAAAGAGACGCAATTATACGACTTTAAGGCTAAAAAAATGCATAGTTGCCTTCAATAGATCATTTGCAAGTTTTGCACGAAAGTCGTGTTTTAAATGCAAAAATAAAATTGGTTCGACGTGCTTTCAAATAATTTAATGATATGAAAAGACTGAATGATATGCTTTTTCAGGCTAAAATAATGCATCGTTGTCTGCAATAGATGAATTGCAAGTTATGTAAGAAAATCACGTCTGAAAGGCGAAAATAGAATTCGTTCGAATTTATTTAGAATGACTTATCACTACAAGAGACTCAATGACATGATTTTAAGGCTAAACAATTGCATTGTTGCCTTCAATAGATCAACTGCAAGTTATGCATGGAAGTCATGTTTAAAGTGTGAAGTTTGTTCGAAGTGATTTAGAATGATTTAATGACTGAAAGAGACGCAATTATACGACTTTAAGGCTAAAAAAATGCATAGTTGCCTTCAATAGATCATTTGCAAGTTATGCACGAAAGTCGTGTTTTAAATGCAAAAATAGAATTGGTTGGACGTGCTTTCAAATTATTTAAAGATATGAAAAGACTGAATGATATGCTTTTTCTGGCTAAAATAATGCATTGTTGTCTGCAATAGATTATTTGCAAGTTATGTAAGAAAATCATGTTTGAAAGGCAAAAATATAATTCGTTCGAATTTATTTAGAATGACTTAATCACTACAAGAGACTCAATGACATGATTTTATGGCTAAACAAATGCATTGTTGCCAATAATAGATCAAGTGCAAGTTATGCATGAAATTCATGTTTAAAATGCGAATTTCGTTCGAAGTGATTTAGAATTATTTAATGACTGAAAGAGACGCAATTATACGACTTTAAGTCTAAAAAAATGCATAGTTGCCTTCAATAGATCATTTGCAAGTTATGCATGAAAGTCGTGATTTAAATGCAAAAATAGAATTCGTTCGACGTGCTTTAAAATAATTTAATGATATGAAAAGACTGAATGATAGGCTTTTTAAGGTTAAAATAATGCATTGTTGTCTGCAATAGATTAATTGCAAGTTATATAAGAAAATCATGGTTAAAAGGCGAAAGTAGAATTCGTTCCAATTTATTTTGAAGGATTTAATCACTACAAGAGACTCAATGACATGATTTTAAGGCTAAACAATTGCATTGTTGACTTCAATAGATCAACTGCAAGTTATGCATGGAAGTCATGTTTAAAGTGTGAAGTTCGTTCGAAGTGATTTAGAATGATTTAATGGCTGAAAGAGACGCAATTATACGACTTTAAGGCTAAAAAAATGCATAGTTGCCTTCAATAGATCATTTGCAAGTTATGCATGAAAGTCGTGTTTTAAATGCAAAAATAAAATTGGTTCGACGTGCTTTCAAATAATTTAATGATATGAAAAGGCTAAATGATATCCTTTTTTAGGCAAAAATAATGCATTGTTGTCTGCAATAGATTAATTGCAAGTCATATAAGAAAATCGTGTTTGAAGGGCGAAAGTAGAATTAGTTCCAATTTATCTTGAAGGATTTAATCACTACAAGAGACTCAATGACATGATTTTAAGGCTAAACAATTGCGTTGTTGCCTATAATAGATCAAGTGCAAGTTATGCACGAAATTCATGTTTAAAATGCAAATTTTGTTCGAAGTGATTTAGAACTATTTAATGACTGAAAGAGACGCGATTATACGACTTTAAGTCTAAAAAAATGCATAGTTGCCTTCAATAGATCATTTGCAAGTTATGCACGAAAGTCGTGTTTTAAATGGAAAAATAGAATTGGTTCGACATGCTTTCAAATAATTTAATGATATGAAAAGACTGAATGATATGCTTTTTTAGGAAAAAATAATGCGTTGTTGTCTGCAATAGATTACTTGCTAGTCATATAAGAAAATCATGATTGAAGGGCGAAAATAGAATTCGTTCGAATTTATTTTGAAGGATTTAATCACTACAAGAGAGTCAATGACATGGTTTTAAGGCTAAACAATTGCATTGTTGCATTCAATAGATCAACTGCAAGTTATGCATGGAAGTCATGTTTGAAGTGTGAAGTTCGTTCGAAGTGATTTAGAATGATTTAATGGCTGAAAGAGACGCAATTATACGACTTTAAGGCTTAAAAATATGAATGGATGCCTTCAATAGATCATTTGCAAGTTATGCACGAAAGTCGTGTTTTAAATGCAAAAATAGAATTGGTTCGACGTGCTTTCAAATAATTGAATGATATGAAAAGACTAAATGATATGCTTTTTCAGGCTAAAATAATGCATCATTGTCTGCATTAGATGAATTGCAAGATATGTAAGAAAATCACGTTTGAAAGGAGAAAATAGAATTCGTTCGAATTTATTTAGAATGACTTAATCACTACAAGGGAGTCAATGACATGATTTTAAGGCTAAACAATTGCATTGTTGCCTTCAATAGATCAACTGCAACTTATGCATGGAAGTCATGTTTAAAGTGTGAAGTTTTTTCGAAGTGATTTAGAATGATTTAATGACTGAAAGAGACGCAATTATACGACTTTAAGGCTAAAAAAATGTATAGTTGCCTTCAATAGATCATTTTCAAGTTATGCACGAAAGTTGTGTTTTAAATGCAAAAATAGAATTGGTTCGACGTGCTTTCAAATAATTTACTGATATGAAAAGACTGAATGATATGCTTTTTTAGGCAAAAATAATGCATTGTTGTCTGCAATAGATTAATTGCAAGTCATATAAGAAAATCATGTTTGAAGGGCGAAAGTAGAATTAGTTCCAATTTATTTTGAAGGATTTATTCACTAAAAGAGACTCAATGACATGATTTTAAGGCTAAACAATTGCATTTTTGCCTTCAATAGATCAACTGCAAGTTATGCATGGAAGTCATGTTTAAAGTGTAAAGTTCGTTCGAAATGATTTAGAATGATTTAATGACTGAAAGAGACGCAATTATATGACTTTAAGGCTAAAAAAATGCATAGTTGCCTTCAATAGATCATTTGCAAGTTATGCACGAAAGTCGCGTTTTAAATGCAAAAATAGAATTGGTTCGACGTGCTTTCAAATAATTTAATGATATGAAAAGACTAAATGATATGCTTTTTCAGGCTAAAATAATGCGTCATTGTCTGCAATAGATTAATTGCAAGTTATGTAAGAAAATCATGTTTGAAAGGCGAAAATAGAATTCGTTCGAATTTATTTAGAATGACTTAATCACTACAAGAGACTCAATGACATGATTTTATGGCTAAACAAATACATTGTTGCCTTCAATAGATCAACTACAAGTTATGCATGGAAGTCATGTTTAAAGTGTGAAGTTCGTTCGAAGTGATTTAGAATGATTTAATGACTGAAAGAGACGCAATTATACGACTTTAAGGCTAAAAAAAATGCATAGTTGCCTTCAATAGATCATTTGCAAGTTATGCACGAAAGTCGTGTTTTAAATGCAAAAATAAAATTGGTTCGACGTGCTTTCAAATAATTTAATGATATGAAAAGACTGAATGATATGCATTTTTAGGCAAAAATAAAGCATTGTTGTCTGCAATAGATTAATTGCAAGTCATATAAGAAAATCATGTTTGAAGGGCGAAAGTAGAATTAGTTCCAATTTATTTTGAAGGATTTAATCACTAAAAGAGACTCAATGACATGATTTTAAGGCTAAACAATTGCATTGTTGCCTTCAATAGATCAACTGCAAGTTATGCATGGAAGTCATGTTTAAAGTGTGAAGTTCGTTCGAAGTGATTTAGAATGATTTAATGACTGAAAGAGATGCAATTATACGACTTTAAGGCTAAAAAAATGCATAGTTTCCTTCAATAGATCATTTGCAAGTTATGCACAAAAGTCGTGTTTTAAATGGAAAAATAGAATTGGTTCGATGTGCTTTCAAATAATTTAATGATATGAAAAGACTGAATGATATGCTTTTTGAGGCAAAAATAATGCGTTGTTGTTTGCAATAGATTAATTGCAAGTCATATAAGAAAATCATGTTTGAAGGGCGAAAATAGAATTCGTTCGAATTTATTTTGAAGGATTTAATCACTACAAGAGACTCAATGACATGATTTTAAGGCTAAACCATTGCATTGTTGCATTCAATAGATCAACTGCAAGTTATGCATGGAAGTCATGTTTAAAGTGTGAAGTTCGTTCGAAGTGATTTAGAATGATTGATGACTGAAAGAGACGCAATTATACGACTTTAAGGCTTAAAAAAATGCATAGTTGCCTTCAATAGATCATTTGCAAGTTATGCACGAAAGTCGTGTTTTAAATGCAAAAATAGAATTGGTTCGACGTGCTTTCAAATAATTGAATGATATGAAAAGACTAAATGATATGCTTTTTCAGGCTAAAAGAATGCATCATTGTCTGCAATAGATGAATTGCAAGATATGTAAGAAAATCACGTTCGAAAGGAGAAAATAGAATTCGTTGGAATTTATTTAGAATGACTTAATCACTACAAGAGAGTCAATGACCTGATTTTAAGGCTAAACAATTGCATTGTTGCCTTCAATAGATCAACTGCAAGTTATGCATGGAAGTCATGTTTAAAGTGTGAAGTTTGTTCGAAGTGATTTAGAATGATTTAATGACTGAAAGAGACGCAATTATACGACTTTAAGGCTAAAAAAATGTATAGTTGCCTTCAATAGTTCATTTGCAAGTTATGCACGAAAGTCGTGTTTTAAATGCAAAAATAAAATTGGTTTGACGTGCTTTCAAACAATTTAATGATATGAAAAGACTGAATGATTTGCTTTTTTTGGCAAAAATAATGCATTGTTGTCTGCAATAGATTAATTGCAAGTTATGTAAGAAAATCATGTTTGAAAGGCGAAAATAGAATTCGTTCGAATTTATTTAGAATGACTTAATCACTACAAGAGACTCAATGACATGATTTTATGGCTAAACAAAGACATTGTTGCCTTCAATAGATCAACTACAAGTTATGCATGGAAGTCATGTTTAAAGTGTGAAGTTCGTTCGAAGTGATTTAGAATGATTTAATGACTGAAAGAGACGCAATTATACGACTTTAAGGCTTAAAAAAATGCATAGTTGCCTTCAATAGATCATTTGCAAGTTATGCACGAAAGTCGTGTTTTAAATGCAAAAATAGAATTGGTTCGACGTGCTTTCAAATAATTAATGATATGAAAAGACTAAATGATATGCTTTTTCAGGCTAAAATAATGCATCATTGTCTGCAATAGATTAATTGCAAGTTATGTAAGAAAATCATGTTTGAAAGGCGAAAATAGAATTCGTTCGAATTTATTTAGAATGACTTAATCACTACAAGAGACTCAATGACATGATTTTATGGCTAAACAAATACATTGTTGCCTTCAATAGATCAACTACAAGTTATGCATGGAAGTCATGTTTAAAGTGTGAAGTTCGTTCGAAGTGATTTAGAATGATTTAATGACTGAAAGAGACGCAATTATACGACTTTAAGGCTAAAAAAATGTACAGTTGCCTTCAATAGATCATTTGCAAGTTATGCACGAAAGTCGTGTTTTAAATGCGAAAATAAAATTGGTTCGACGTGCTTTCAAATAATTTAATGATATGAAAAGACTGAATGATATGCTTTTTTAGGCAAAAATAATGCATTGTTGTCTGCAATAGATTAACTGCAAGTCATATAAGAAAATCATGTTTGAAGGGCGAAAGTAGAATTAGTTCCAATTTATTTTGAAGGATTTAATTACTAAAAGAGACTCAATGACATGATTTTAAGTCTAAACAATTGCATTGTTGCCTTCAATAGATCAACTGCAAGTTATGCATGGAAGTCATGTTTAAAGTGTGAAGTTCGTTCGAAGTGATTTAGAATGATTTAATGACTGAAAGAGATGCAATTATACGACTTTAAGGCTAAAAAAATGCATAGTTGCCTTCAATAGATCATTTGCAAGTTATGCACGAAAGTCGTGTTTTAAATGCAAAAATAGAATTGGTTCGACGTGCTTTCAAATAATTGAATGATATGAAAAGACTAAATGATATGCTTTTTCAGGCTAAAATAATGCATCAATTTCTGCAATAGATGAATTGCAAGATATGTAAGAAAATCACGTTTGAAAGGAGGAAATAGGATTCGTTCGAATTTATTTAGAATGACTTAATCACTACAAGAGACTCAATGACATGATTTTAAGGCTAAACAATTGGATTGTTGCCTTCAATAGATCAACTGCAAGTTATGCATGGAAGTCATGTTTAAAGTGTGAAGTTCGTTCGAAATGATTTAGAATGATTTAATGACTGAAAGAGACGCAATTATACGACTTTAAGGCTAAAAAAATGTATAGTTGCCTTCAATAGATCATTTGCAAGTTATGCATGAAAGTCGTGTTTTAAATGCAAAAATAAAATTGGTTCGACGTCCTTTCAAATCATTGAATGATATGAAAAGACTGAATGACATACTTTTTTAGGCAAAAATAATGCATTGTTGTCTGCAATAGATTAACTGCAATTCATATAAGAAAATCATGTTTGAAGGGCGAAAGTAGAATTAGTTCCAATTTATTTTGAAGGATTTAATCACTAAAAGAGACTCAATGACATGATTTTAAGGCTAAACAATTGCATTGTTGCCTTCAATAGATCAACTGCAAGTTATGCATGGAAGTCATGTTTAAAGTGTGAAGTTCGTTCGAAATGATTTAGAATGATTTAATGACTGAAAGAGATGCAATTATACGACTTTAAGGCTAAAAAAATGCATAGTTACCTTCAATAGATCATTTGCAAGTTATGCACGAAAGTCGTGTGTTAAATGCAAAAATAGAATTGGTTCGACGTCCTTTCAAATAATTGAATGATATGAAAAGACTAAATGATATGCTTTTTCAGGCTAAAATAATGCATCAATTTCTGCAATAGATGAATTGCAAGATATGTAAGAAAATCACGTTTGAAAGGAGAAAATAGGATTCGTTCGAATTTATTTAGAATGACTTAATCACTACAAGAGACTCAATGACATGATTTTAAGGCTAAACAATTGGATTGTTGCCTTCAATAGATCAACTGCAAGTTATGCATGGAAGTCATGTTTAAAGTGTGAAGTTCGTTCGAAATGATTTAGAATGATTTAATGACTGAAAGAGACGCAATTATACGACTTTAAGGCTAAAAAAATGTATAGTTGCCTTCAATAGATCATTTGCAAGTTATGCATGAAAGTCGTGTTTTAAATGCAAAAATAAAATTGGTTCGACGTCCTTTCAAATAATTGAATGATATGAAAAGACTGAATGACATACTTTTTTAGGCAAAAATAATGCATTGTTGTCTGCAATAGATTAACTGCAATTCATATAAGAAAATCATGTTTGAAGGGCGAAAGTAGAATTAGTTCCAATTTATTTTGAAGGATTTAATCACTAAAAGAGACTCAATGACATGATTTTAAGGCTAAACAATTGCATTGTTGCCTTCAATAGATCAACTGCAAGTTATGCATGGAAGTCATGTTTAAAGTGTGAAGTTCGTTCGAAATGATTTAGAATGATTTAATGACTGAAAGAGATGCAATTATACGACTTTAAGGCTAAAAAAATGCATAGTTACCTTCAATAGATCATTTGCAAGTTATGCACGAAAGTCGTGTGTTAAATGCAAAAATAGAATTGGTTCGACGTCCTTTCAAATAATTGAATGATATGAAAAGACTAAATGATATGCTTTTTCAGGCTAAAATAATGCATCAATTTCTGCAATAGATGAATTGCAAGATATGTAAGAAAATCACGTTTGAAAGGAGAAAATAGAATTCGTTCGAATTTATTTAGAATGACTTAATCACTGCAAGAGACTCAATGACATGATTTTAAGGCTAAACAATTGCATTGTTGCCTTCAATAGATCAACTGCAAGTTATGCATGGAAGTCATGTTTAAAGTGTGAAGTTTGTTCGAAGTGATTTAGAATGATTTAATGACTGAAAGAGACACAATTATACGACTTTAAGGCTAAAAAAATGTATAGTTGCCTTCAATAGATCATTTGCAAGTTATGCACGAAAGTCGTGTTTTAAATGCAAAAATAAAATTAATTCGACATGCTTTCAAATAATTTAATGATATGAAAAGACTAAATGATATGCTTTTTCAGGCTAAAATAATGCATCGTTGTCTGCAATAGATGAATTGCAAGTTATGTAAGAAAATCACGTTTAAAAGGAGAAAATAGAATTCGTTCGAATTTATTTAGAATGACTTAATCACTACAAGAGACTCAATGACATGATTTTAAGGCTAAACAATTGCATTGTTGCCTTCAATAGATCAACTGCAAGTTATGCATGGAAGTCATGTTTAAAGTGTGAAGTTTGTTCAAAGTGATTTAGAATGATTTAATGACTGAAAGAGACGCAATTATATGACTTTAAGGCTAAAAAAATGTATAGTTGCCTTCAATAGATCATTTGCAAGTTATGCACGAAAGTCGTGTTTTTAATGCAAAAATAAAATTGGTTCGACGTGCTTTCAAATAATTTAATGATATGAAAAGACTAAATGATATGCTTTTTTAGGCAAAAATAATGAATTGTTGTCTGCAATAGATTAATTGCAAGTCATATAAGAAAATCATGTTTGAAGGGCGAAAGTAGAATTAGTTCCAATTTATTTTGAAGGATTTAATTACTAAAAGAGACTCAATGACATGATTTTAAGTCTAAACAATTGCATTGTTGCCTTCAATAGATCAACTGCAAGTTATGCATGGAAGTCATGTTTAAAGTGTGAAGTTCGTTCGAAGTGATTTAGAATGATTTAATGACTGAAAGAGATGCAATTATACGACTTTAAGGCTAAAAAAATGCATAGTTGCCTTCAATAGATCATTTGCAAGTTATGCACGAAAGTCGTGTTTTAAATGCAAAAATAGAATTGGTTCGACGTGCTTTCAAATAATTTAATGATATGAAAAGACTAAATGATATGCTTTTTCAAGCTAAAATAATGCATCATTCTCTGCAATAGATGAATTGCAAGATATGTAAGAAAATCACGTTTGAAAGGAGAAAATAGGATTCGTTCGAATTTATTTAGAATGACTTAATCACTACAAGAGACTCAATGACATGATTTTAAGGCTAAACAATTGCATTGTTGCCTTCAATAGATCAACTGCAAGTTATGCATGGAAGTCATGTTTAAAGTGTGAAGTTCGTTCGAAATGATTTAGAATGATTTAATGACTGAAAGAGATGCAATTATACGACTTTAAGGCTAAAAAAATGCATAGTTAGCTTCAATAGATCATTTGCAAGTTATGCACGAAAGTCGTGTGTTAAATGCAAAAATAGAATTGGTTCGACGTCCTTTCAAATAATTGAATGATATGAAAAGACTAAATGATATGCTTTTTCAGGCTAAAATAATGCATCAATTTCTGCAATAGATGAATTGCAAGATATGTAAGAAAATCACGTTTGAAAGGAGAAAATAGAATTCGTTCGAATTTATTTAGAATGACTTAATCACTGCAAGAGACTCAATGACATGATTTTAAGGCTAAACAATTGCATTGTTGCCTTCAATAGATCAACTGCAAGTTATGCATGGAAGTCATGTTTAAAGTGTGAAGTTCATTCGAAGTGATTTAGAATGATTTAATGACTGAAAGAGACGCAATTATACGACTTTAAGGCTAAAAAAATGTATAGTTGCCTTCAATAGATCATTTGCAAGTTATGCACGAAAGTCGTGTTTTAAATGCAAAAATAAAATTAATTTGACGTGCTTTCAAATAATTTAATGATATGAAAAGACTAAATGATATGCTTTTTCAGGCTAAAATAATGCATCGTTGTCTGCAATAGATGAATTGCAAGTTATGTAAGAAAATCACGTTTAAAAGGAGAAAATAGAATTCGTTCGAATTTATTTAGAATGACTTAATCACTACAAGAGACTCAATGACATGATTTTAAGGCTAAACAATTGCATTGTTGCCTTCAATAGATCAACTGCAAGTTATGCATGGAAGTCATGTTTAAAGTGTGAAGTTTGTTCAAAGTGATTTAGAATGATTTAATGACTGAAAGAGACGCAATTATATGACTTTAAGGCTAAAAAAATGTATAGTTGCCTTCAATAGATCATTTGCAAGTTATGCACGAAAGTCGTGTTTTTAATGCAAAAATAAAATTGGTTCGACGTGCTTTCAAATAATTTAATGATGTGAAAAGACTGAATGATATGCTTTTTTAGGCAAAAATAATGAATTGTTGTCTGCAATAGATTAATTGCAAGTCATATAAGAAAATCCTGTTTGAAGGGCGAAAGTAGAATTAGTTCCAATTTATTTTGAAGGATTTAATTACTAAAAGAGACTAAATGACATGATTTTAAGTCTAAACAATTGCATTGTTGCCTTCAATAGATCAACTGCAAGTTATGCATGGAAGTCATGTTTAAAGTGTGAAGTTCGTTCGAAGTGATTTAGAATGATTTAATGACTGAAAGAGATGCAATTATACGACTTTAAGGCTAAAAAAATGCATAGTTGCCTTCAATAGATCATTTGCAAGTTATGCACGAAAGTCGTGTTTTAAATGCAAAAATAGAATTGGTTCGACGTGCTTTCAAATAATTTAATGATATGAAAAGACTAAATGATATGCTTTTTCAAGCTAAAATAATGCATCATTCTCTGCAATAGATGAATTGCAAGATATGTAAGAAAATCACGTTTGAAAGGAGAAAATAGGATTCGTTCGAATTTATTTAGAATGACTTAATCACTACAAGAGACTCAATGACATGATTTTAAGGCTAAACAATTGCATTGTTGCCTTCAATAGATCAACTGCAAGTTATGCATGGAAGTCATGTTTAAAGTTTGAAGTTCGGTCGAAATGATTTAGAATGATTTAATGACTGAAAGAGATGCAATTATACGACTTTAAGGCTAAAAAAATGCATAGTTAGCTTCAATAGATCATTTGCAAGTTATGCACGAAAGTCGTGTGTTAAATGCAAAAATAGAATTGGTTCGACGTCCTTTCAAATAATTGAATGATATGAAAAGACTAAATGATATGCTTTTTCAGGCTAAAATAATGCATCAATTTCTGCAATAGATGAATTGCAAGATATGTAAGAAAATCACGTTTGAAAGGAGAAAATAGAATTCGTTCGAATTTATTTAGAATGACTTAATCACTGCAAGAGACTCAATGACATGATTTTAAGGCTAAACAATTGCATTGTTGCCTTCAATAGATCAACTGCAAGTTATGCATGGAAGTCATGTTTAAAGTGTGAAGTTCATTCGAAGTGATTTAGAATGATTTAATGACTGAAAGAGACGCAATTATACGACTTTAAGGCTAAAAAAATGTATAGTTGCCTTCAATAGATCATTTGCAAGTTATGCACGAAAGTCGTGTTTTAAATGCAAAAATAAAATTAATTTGACGTGCTTTCAAATAATTTAATGATATGAAAAGACTAAATGATATGCTTTTTCAGGCTAAAATAATGCATCGTTGTCTGCAATAGATGAATTGCAAGTTATGTAAGAAAATCACGTTTGAAAGGAGAAAATAGAATTCGTTCGAATTTATTTAGAATGACTTAATCACTACAAGAGACTCAATGACATGATTTTAAGGCTAAACAATTGCATTGTTGCCTTCAATAGATCAACTGCAAGTTATGCATGGAAGTCATGTTTAAAGTGTGAAGTTTGTTCAAAGTGATTTAGACTGATTTAATGACTGAAAGAGACGCAATTATATGACTTTAAGGCTAAAAAAATGTATAGTTGCCTTCAATAGATCATTTGCAAGTTATACACGAAAGTCGTGTTTTTAATGCAAAAATAAAATTGGTTCGACGTGCTTTCAAATAATTTAATGATATGAAAAGACTGAATGATTTGCTTTTTTAGGCAAAAATAATGCATTGTTGTCTGCAATAGATTAATTGCAAGTTATGTAAGAAAATCATGTTTGAAAGGCGAAAATAGAATTCGTTCGAATTTATTTAGAATGACTTAATCACTACAAGAGACTCAATGACATGATTTTATGGCTAAACAAATACATTGTTGCCTTCAATAGATCAACTACAAGTTATGCACGAAATTCATGTTTAAAATGCGAATTTCGTTTGAAGTGATTTAGAATGATTTAATGACTGAAAGAGACGCGATTATACGATTTTAAGTCTAAAAAAATGCATAGTTGCCTTTAATAGACCATTTGCAAGTTATGCACGAAAGTCGTGTTTTAAATGCAAAAATAGAATTCGTTCGACGTGCTTTCAAATAATTTAATGATACGCAAAGACTGAATGATATGCTTTCTTAGGCAAAAATAATGCATTGTTGTCTGCAATAAATTAATTTCAAGTCATATAAGAAAATCAACTTTGAAGGGAAAAAATCGAACTCGTTCCAATTTATTTAGAATCACTTAATCACTACAAGAGACTCAATGACATGATTTTAAGGCTAAACAATTGCATTCTTGCCTTCAATAGATCAACTGCAAGTTATGCATCGAAGTCATGTTTAAATTGTGAAGTTCGTTCGAAGTGTTTTAGAATGATTTAATGACTGAAAGAGACGCAACTATACGACTTTAAGGCTAAAAAAATGCATAGGTTCCTTCAATAGATCATTTGCAACTTATGCACGAAAGTTGTGTTTTAAATGCAAAAATGGAATTGGTTCGACGTCCTTTCAAATAATTTAATGATATGAAAAGACTAAATGATATGCTTTTTCAGGCTAAAATAATGCATCGTTGTCTGCAATAGATTAATTGCAAGTTATGTAAGAAAATCATGTTTGAAGGGTGAAAATCGAATTCGTTCAAATTAATTTAGAATGATTTAATTAGTACAAGACACTCAATTACATGATTTTAAGCCTAAAAAAGTGCATTGTTGCCTATAATAGATCAAGTGCAAGTTATGCACGAAATTCATGTTTAAAATGCGAATTTCGTTCGAAGTGATTTAGAATTATTTAATGACTGAAAGAGACGCGATTATACGACTTTAAGTCTAAAAAAATGCATAGTTGCCTTCAATAGATCATTTGCAAGTTATGCACGAAAGTTGTGTTTTAAATGGAAAAATAGAATTGGTTCGACGTGCTTTCAAATAATTTAATGATATGAAAAGACTGAATGATATGCTTTTTTAGGCAAAAATAATGCATTGTTGTCTGCAATAGATTAATTGCAAGTCATATAAAAAAATCATGTTTGAAGGGCGAAAATAGAATTCGTTAGAATTTATTTTGAAGGATTTAATCACTACAAGAGACTCAATGACATGATTTTAAGGCTAAACAATTGCATTGTTGCCTTCAATAGATCAACTGCAAGTTATGCATGGAAGTCATGTTTAAAGTGTGAAGTTCGTTCGAAGTGATTTAGAATGATTTAATGATTGAAAGAGACGCAATCATAAAACTTTAAGCCTAAAAAAATGCATAGTTTCCTTCAATAGATCATTTGCAAGTTATGACGAAAGTCGTGTGTTAAATGCAAAAATAGAATTGGTTCGACGTACTTTCAAATAATTGAATGATATGAAAAGACTATATGATATGCTTTTTCAGGCTAAAATAATGCATCAATGTCTGCAATAGATGAATTGCAAGATATGTAAGAAAATCACGTTTGAAAGGAGAAAATAGAATTCGTTCGAATTTATTTAGAATGACTTAATCACTACAAGAGACTCAATGACATGATTTTAAGGCTAAAGAATTGCATTGTTGCCTTCAATAGATCAACTGCAAGTTATGCGTGGAAGTCATGTTGAAAGTGTGAAGTTTGTTCGAAGTGATTTAGAATGATTTAATGACTGAAAGAGACGCAATTATACGACTTTAAGGTTAAAAAAATGTATAGTTGCCTTCAATAGAACATTTGCAAGTTATGCACGAAAGTCGTTTTTTAAATGCAAAAATAAAATTGGTTCGACGTGCTTTCAAATAATTTAATGATATGAAAAGACTGAATGATATGCTTTTTCAGGCTAAAATAATGCATCGTTGTCTGCAATAGATGAATTGCAAGTTATGTAAGAAAATCACGTTTGAAAGGAGAAAATAGAATTCGTTCGAATTTATTTAGAATGACTTAATCACTACAAGAGACTCAATGACATGATTTTAAGGCTAAACAATTGCATTGTTGCCTTCAATAGGTCAACTGCGAGTTATGCATGGAAGTCATGTTTAAAGTGTGAAGTTTGTTCAAAGTGATTTAGAATGATTTAATGACTTAAAGAGACGCAATTATACGACTTTCAGGCTAAAAAAATGTATAGTTGCCTTCAATAGATCATTTGCAAGTTATGCACGAAAGTCGTGTTTTAAATGCAAAAATAAAATTGGTTCGACGTGCTTTGAAATAATTTAATGATATGAAAAGACTTAATGATATGCTTTTTCAGGTTAAAATAATGCATCGTTGCCTGCAATAGATGAATTGCAAGTTATGTAAGAAAATCATGTTTGAAGGGCGAAAATCGAATTCATTCGAATTTATTTAGAATGATTTGATCAGTACAGGAGACTCAATTACATGATTTTAAGGCTAAACAATTGCATTGTTGCCTACAATAGATCAAGTGCAAGTTATGCACGAAATTCATGTTTAAAATGCGAATTTCGTTTGAAGTGATTTAGAATGATTTAATGACTGAAAGAGACGCGATTATACGATTTTAAGTCTAAAAAAATGCATAGTTGCCTTCAATAGATCATTTGCAAGTTATGCATGAAAGTTGTGTTTTATATGCAAAAATAGAATTAGTTCGACGTGATTTCAAATAATTTAATGATATGAAAAAACTGAATGATATGCTTTTTTAGGCAAAAATAATGCATTGTTGTCTGCAATAGATGAATTGCAAGATATGTAAGAAAATCACGTTTGAAGGGCGAAAGAAGAGTTAGTTCCAATTTATTTTGAAGGATTTAATCACTAAAAGAGACTCAATGACATGATTTTAAGGCTAAACAATTGCATTGTTGCCTTCAATAGATCAACTGCAAGTTTTGCATGGAAGTCATGTTTAAAGTGTGAAGTTTGTTCGAAGTGATTTAGAATGATTTAATGACTGAAAGAGACGCAATTATACGACTTTAAGGCTAAAAAAACGTATAGTTGCCTTCAATAGATCATTTGCAAGTTATGCACGAAAGTCGTGTTTTAAATGCAAAAATAAAATTGGTTCGACGTGCTTTCAAATAATTTAATGATATGAAAAGACTGAATGATATGCTTTTTCAGGCTAAAATAATGCATCGTTGTCTGCAATCGATTAATTGCAAGTTATGTAAGAAAATCATGTTTGAAGGGCGAAAATCGAATTCGTTCGAATTAATTTAGAATGATTTAATCAGTACAAGAGACTCAATTACATGATTTTAAGGCTAAACAAATGCATTGTTGCCTATAATAGATCAAGTGCAAGTTATGCACGAAATTCATGTTTAAAATGCGAATTTCGTTCGAAGTGATTTAGAATTATTTAATGACTGAAAGAGACGCGATTATACGACTTTAAGTCTAAAAAAATGCATAGTTGCCTTCAATAGATCATTTGCAAGTTATGCACGAAACTCGTGTTTTAAATGGAAAAAATCGAATTGGTTCGATGTGCTTTCAAATAATTTAATGATATGAAAAGAGTGAATGATATGGTTTTTTAGGCAAAAATAATGCGTTGTTGTCTGCAATAGATTAATTGCAAGTCATATAAGAAAATCATGTTTGAAGGGCGAAAATAGAATTCGTTCGAATTTATTTTGAAGGATTTAATCACTACAAGAGACTCAATGACATGATTTTAAGGCTAAACAATTGCATTGTTGCCTTAAATAGATCAACTGCAAGTTATGCATGGAAGTCATGTTTAAAGTGTGAAGTTCATTCGAAGTGATTTAGAATGATTTAATGACTGAAAGAGACGCAATTATACGACTTTAAGGCTAAAAAAATGCATAGTTGCCTTCAATAGATCATTTGCAAGTTATGCACGAAAGTCGTGTTTTAAATGCAAAAATAGAATTGGTTTGACGTGCTTTCAAATAATTTAATGATATGAAAAGACTAAATGATATGCTTTTTCAGGCTAAAATAATGCATCGTTGTCTGCAATCGATTAATTGCAAGTTATGTAAAAAAATCATGTTTGAAGGGCGAAAATCGAATTCGTTCGAATTAATTTAGAATGATTTAATCAGTACAAGAGACTCAATTACATGATTTTAAGGCTAAACAAATGCATTGTTGCCTTCAATAGATCAACTGCAAGTTATGCATCGAAGTCATGTTTAAAGTGTGAAGTTCGTTCGAAGTGATTTAGAATGATTTAATGACTGAAAGAGATGCAATTATACGACTTTAAGGCTAAAAAAATGCATAGTTGCCTTCAATAGATCATTTGCAAGTTATGCACGAAAGTCGTGTGTTAAATGCAAAAATAGAATTGGTTCGACGTCCTTTCAAATAATTGATTGATATGAAAAGACTAAATGATATGCTTTTTCAGGCTAAAATAATGCATCAATTTCTGCAATAGATGAATTGCAAGATATGTAAGAAAATCACGTTTGAAAGGAGAAAATAGGATTCGTTCGAATTTATTTAGAATGACTTAATCACTACAAGAGACTCAATGACATGATTTTAAGGCTAAACAATTGGATTGTTGCCTTCAATAGATCAACTGCAAGTTATGCATGGAAGTCATGTTTAAAGTGTGAAGTTCGTTCGAAGTGATTTAGAATGATTTAATGATTGAAAGAGACGCAATCATAAAACTTTAAGCCTAAAAAAATGCATAGTTTCCTTCAATAGATCATTTGCAAGTTATGACGAAAGTCGTGTGTTAAATGCAAAAATAGAATTGGTTCGACGTACTTTCAAATAATTGAATGATATGAAAAGACTAAATGATATGCTTTTTCAGGCTAAAATAATGCATCAATGTCTGCAATAGATGAATTGCAAGATATGTAAGAAAATCACGTTTGAAAGGAGAAAATAGAATTCGTTCGAATTTATTTAGAATGACTTAATCACTACAAGAGACTCAATGACATGATTTTAAGGCTAAAGAATTGCATTGTTGCCTTCAATAGATCAACTGCAAGTTATGCGTGGAAGTCATGTTGAAAGTGTGAAGTTTGTTCGAAGTGATTTAGAATGATTTAATGACTGAAAGAGACGCAATTATACGACTTTAAGGTTAAAAAAATGTATAGTTGCCTTCAATAGAACATTTGCAAGTTATGCACGAAAGTCGTTTTTTAAATGCAAAAATAAAATTGGTTCGACGTGCTTTCAAATAATTTAATGATATGAAAAGACTGAATGATATGCTTTTTCAGGCTAAAATAATGCATCGTTGTCTGCAATAGATGAATTGCAAGTTATGTAAGAAAATCACGTTTGAAAGGAGAAAATAGAATTCGTTCGAATTTATTTAGAATGACTTAATCACTACAAGAGACTCAATGACATGATTTTAAGGCTAAACAATTGCATTGTTGCCTTCAATAGGTCAACTGCGAGTTATGCATGGAAGTCATGTTTAAAGTGTGAAGTTTGTTCAAAGTGATTTAGAATGATTTAATGACTTAAAGAGACGCAATTATACGACTTTCAGGCTAAAAAAATGTATAGTTGCCTTCAATAGATCATTTGCAAGTTATGCACGAAAGTCGTGTTTTAAATGCAAAAATAAAATTGGTTCGACGTGCTTTGAAATAATTTAATGATATGAAAAGACTTAATGATATGCTTTTTCAGGTTAAAATAATGCATCGTTGCCTGCAATAGATGAATTGCAAGTTATGTAAGAAAATCATGTTTGAAGGGCGAAAATCGAATTCATTCGAATTTATTTAGAATGATTTGATCAGTACAGGAGACTCAATTACATGATTTTAAGGCTAAACAATTGCATTGTTGCCTACAATAGATCAAGTGCAAGTTATGCACGAAATTCATGTTTAAAATGCGAATTTCGTTTGAAGTGATTTAGAATGATTTAATGACTGAAAGAGACGCGATTATACGATTTTAAGTCTAAAAAAATGCATAGTTGCCTTCAATAGATCATTTGCAAGTTATGCATGAAAGTTGTGTTTTATATGCAAAAATAGAATTAGTTCGACGTGATTTCAAATAATTTAATGATATGAAAAAACTGAATGATATGCTTTTTTAGGCAAAAATAATGCATTGTTGTCTGCAATAGATGAATTGCAAGATATGTAAGAAAATCACGTTTGAAGGGCGAAAGAAGAGTTAGTTCCAATTTATTTTGAAGGATTTAATCACTAAAAGAGACTCAATGACATGATTTTAAGGCTAAACAATTGCATTGTTGCCTTCAATAGATCAACTGCAAGTTTTGCATGGAAGTCATGTTTAAAGTGTGAAGTTTGTTCGAAGTGATTTAGAATGATTTAATGACTGAAAGAGACGCAATTATACGACTTTAAGGCTAAAAAAACGTATAGTTGCCTTCAATAGATCATTTGCAAGTTATGCACGAAAGTCGTGTTTTAAATGCAAAAATAAAATTGGTTCGACGTGCTTTCAAATAATTTAATGATATGAAAAGACTGAATGATATGCTTTTTCAGGCTAAAATAATGCATCGTTGTCTGCAATCGATTAATTGCAAGTTATGTAAGAAAATCATGTTTGAAGGGCGAAAATCGAATTCGTTCGAATTAATTTAGAATGATTTAATCAGTACAAGAGACTCAATTACATGATTTTAAGGCTAAACAAATGCATTGTTGCCTATAATAGATCAAGTGCAAGTTATGCACGAAATTCATGTTTAAAATGCGAATTTCGTTCGAAGTGATTTAGAATTATTTAATGACTGAAAGAGACGCGATTATACGACTTTAAGTCTAAAAAAATGCATAGTTGCCTTCAATAGATCATTTGCAAGTTATGCACGAAACTCGTGTTTTAAATGGAAAAAATCGAATTGGTTCGATGTGCTTTCAAATAATTTAATGATATGAAAAGAGTGAATGATATGGTTTTTTAGGCAAAAATAATGCGTTGTTGTCTGCAATAGATTAATTGCAAGTCATATAAGAAAATCATGTTTGAAGGGCGAAAATAGAATTCGTTCGAATTTATTTTGAAGGATTTAATCACTACAAGAGACTCAATGACATGATTTTAAGGCTAAACAATTGCATTGTTGCCTTAAATAGATCAACTGCAAGTTATGCATGGAAGTCATGTTTAAAGTGTGAAGTTCATTCGAAGTGATTTAGAATGATTTAATGACTGAAAGAGACGCAATTATACGACTTTAAGGCTAAAAAAATGCATAGTTGCCTTCAATAGATCATTTGCAAGTTATGCACGAAAGTCGTGTTTTAAATGCAAAAATAGAATTGGTTTGACGTGCTTTCAAATAATTTAATGATATGAAAAGACTAAATGATATGCTTTTTCAGGCTAAAATAATGCATCGTTGTCTGCAATCGATTAATTGCAAGTTATGTAAAAAAATCATGTTTGAAGGGCGAAAATCGAATTCGTTCGAATTAATTTAGAATGATTTAATCAGTACAAGAGACTCAATTACATGATTTTAAGGCTAAACAAATGCATTGTTGCCTTCAATAGATCAACTGCAAGTTATGCATCGAAGTCATGTTTAAAGTGTGAAGTTCGTTCGAAGTGATTTAGAATGATTTAGTGACTGAAAGAGACGCAATTATACGACTTTAAGGCTAAAAAAATGCATAGTTGCCTTCAATAGATCATTTGCAAGTTATGCACGAAAGTTGTGTTTTAAATACAAAAATCGAATTGGTTCGACGTGCTTTCAAATAATTTAATGACATGAAAAGACTAAATGATATGCTTTTTCAGGCTAAAATAATGCATCGTTGTCTGCAATAGATTAATTGCAAGTTATGTAAGAAAATCATGTTTGAAGGGTGAAAATCGAATTCGTTCAAATTAATTTAGAATGATTTAATTAGTACAAGACACTCAATTACATGATTTTAAGCCTAAAAAAGTGCATTGTTGCCTATAATAGATCAAGTGCAAGTTATGCACGAAATTCATGTTTAAAATGCGAATTTCGTTCGAAGTGATTTAGAATTATTTAATGACTGAAAGAGACGTGATTATACGACTTTAAGTCTAAAAAAATGCATAGTTGCCTTCAATAGATCATTTGCAAGTTATGCACGAAAGTTGTGTTTTAAATGGAAAAATAGAATTGGTTCAACGTGCTTTCAAATAATTTAATGATATGAAAAGATTGAATGATATGCTTTTTTAGGCAAAAATAATGCATTGTTGTCTGCAATAGATTAATTGCAAGTCATATAAAAAAATCATGTTTGAAGGGCGAAAATAGAATTCGTTCGAATTTATTTTGAAGGATTTAATCACTACAAGAGACTCAATGACATGATTTTAAGGCTAAACAATTGCATTGTTGCCTTAAATAGATCAACTGCAAGTTATGCATGGAAGTCATGTTTAAAGTGTGAAGTTCATTCGAAGTGATTTAGAATGATTTAATTACTGAAAGAGACGCAATTATACGACTTTAAGGCTAAAAAAATGCATAGTTGCCTTCAATAGATCATTTGCAAGTTATGCACGAAAGTCGTGTTTTAAATGCAAAAATAGAATTGGTTTGACGTGCTTTCAAATAATTTAATGATATGAAAAGACTAAATGATATGCTTTTTCAGGCTAAAATAATGCATCGTTGTCGGCAATCGATTAATTGGAAGTTATGTAAGAAAATCATGTTTGAAGGGCGAAAATCGAATTCGTTCGAATTAATTTAGAATGATTTAATCAGTACAAGAGACTCAATTACATGATTTTAAGGCTAAACCATTGCATTGTTGCCTTCAATAGATCAACTGCAAGTTATGCATCGAAGTCATGTTTAAAGTGTGAAGTTCGTTCGAAGTGATTTAGAATGATTTAATGACTGAAAGAGACGCAATTATACGACTTTAAGGCAAAAAAAATGCATAGTTGCCTTCAATAGATCATTTGCAACTTATGCACGAAAGTTGTGTTTTAAATGCAAAAATGGAATTGGTTCGACGTGCTTTCAAATAATTTAATGATATGAAAAGACTAAATGATATGCTTTTTCAGGCTAAAATAATGCATCGTTGTCTGCAATAGATTAATTGCAAGTTATGTAAGAAAATCATGTTTGAAGGGTGAAAATCGAATTCGTTCAAATTAATTTAGAATGATTTAATTAGTACAAGACACTCAATTACATGATTTTAAGCCTAAAAAAGTGCATTGTTGCCTATAATAGATCAAGTGCAAGTTATGCACGAAATTCATGTTTAAAATGCGAATTTCGTTCAAAGTGATTTAGAATTATTTAATGACTGAAAGAGACGCGATTATACGACTTTAAGTCTAAAAAAATGCATAGTTGCCTTCAATAGATCATTTGCAAGTTATGCAGGAAAGTCGTGTTTTAAATGGAAAAATAGAATTGGTTCGACGTGCTTTCAAATAATTTAATGATATGAAAAGACTAAATGATATGCTTTTTCAGGCTAAAATAATGCATCGTTGTCTGCAATAGATTAATTGCAAGTTATGTAAGAAAATCATGTTTGAAAGGCGAAAATTGAATTCGTTCGAATTAATTTAGAATGATTTAATCAGTACAGGAGACTCAATTACATGATTTTAAGGCTAAACAAATGCATTGTTGCCTACAATAGATCAAGTGCAAGTTATGCACGAAATTCATGTTTAAAATGCGAATTTCGTTCGGAGTGATTTAGAATGATTTAATGACTGAAAGAGACGCGATTATACGATTTTAAGTCTAAAAAAATGCATAGTTGCCTTCAATAGATCATTTGCAAGTTATGCACGAAAGCCGTGTTTTAAATGCAAAAATAGAATTGGTTCGACGTGCTTTCAAATAATTTAATGATATGAAAAGACTAAATGATATGCTTTTTCAGGCTAAAATAATGCATTGTTGTCTGCAATAGATTAATTGCAAGTTATGTAAGAAAATCATGTTTGAAAGACGAAAATAGAATTCGTTCAAATTTATTTAGAATGACTTAATCACTACAGGAGACTTAATGACATGATTTTAAGGCTAAACAATTGTATTGTTGCCTTCAATAGATCAACTGCAAGTTATGCATGGAAGTCATGTTTAAAGTGTGAAGTTTGTTCGAAGTGACTTAGAATGATTTAATGACTGAAAGAGACGCAATTATACGACTTTAAGGCTAAAAAAATGCATAGTTGCCTTCAATAGATCATTTGCAAGTTATGCACGAAAGTCGTGATTTAAATGCAAAAATAGAATTGGTTCGACGTGCTTTCAAATAATTTAATGATATGAAAAGACTGAATGATATGCTTTTTTAGGCAAAAATAATGCATTGTTGTCTGCAATCGATTAATTGCAAGTCACATAAGAAAATCATGTTTGAAGGGCGAAAATAGAATTTGTTCGAATTTATTTTGAACGATTTAATCAGTACAAGCGACTCAATGACAAGATTTTAAGGCTAAACAATTGCATTGTTGCCTTCAATAGATCAAGTGCAAGTTATGCATGGAAGTCATGTTTAAAGTGTGAAGTTCGTTCGAAGTGATTTAGAATGATTTAATGACTGAAAGAGACGCAATTATACGACTTTAAGGCTAAAAAAATGTATAGTTGCCTTCAATAGATCATTTCCAAGTTATGCATCAAAGTCGTGTTTTAAATGCAAAAATAGAATTCGTTCGATGTGCTTTCAAATAATTTAATGATATGAAAAGACTGAATGGTAGGCTTTTTAAGGTTAAAATAATGCATTGTTGTCTGCAATTGATTAATTGCAAGTTATATAAGAAAATCATGTTTGAAAGGCAAAAATAGAATTCGTTCGAATTTATTTAGAATGACTTAATCACTACAAGAGACTCAATGACATGATTTTATGGCGAAACAAATGCATTGTTGCCTATAATAGATCAAGTGCAAGTTATGCACGAAATTCATGTTTAAAATGCGAATTTCGTTCGAAGTGATTTAGAATTATTTAATGACTGAAAGAGACGCAATTATACCGCTTTAAGTCTAAAAAAATGCATAGTTGCCTTCAATTGATCATTTGCAAGTTATGCACGAAAGTCGTGTTTTAAATGCAAAAATAGAATTGGTTCGACGTGCTTTCAAATAATTTAATGATATGAAAACACGAAATGATATGCTTTTTCAGGCTAAAATAATGCATCGTTGTCTGCAATAGATTAATTGCAAGTTATGTAAGAAAATCATGTTTGAAGGGCGAGAATCGAATTCGTTCGAATTAATTTAGAATGATTTAATCAGTACAAGAGACTCAATGACATGATTTTAAGGCCAAACAATTGCATTGTTGCCTTCAATAGATCAAGTGCAAGTTATGCACGGAAGTCATGTTTAAAGCGTGAAGTTCGTTCGAAGTGATTTAGAATGATTTAATGATTGAAAGAGACGCATTCATACAACTTTAAGCCTAAAAAAATGCATAGTTGCCTTCAATAGATCATTTCCAAGTTATGCATGAAAGTCATGTTTTAAATGCAAAAATAGAATTCGTTCGACGTGGTTTCAAATAATTTAATGATATGAAAAGACTGAATGATATGCTTTTTAAGGCTAAAATAATGCATTGTTGTCTGCAATAGATTAATTCCAAGTCATATACGAAAATCATCTTTAAAAGGCGAAAGTAGAATTCGTTCCAATTAATTTAGAATGATTTAATCAGTACATGAGACTCAATGACATGATTTTAAGGCTAAACAATTGCATTGTTGCCTTCAATAGATCAAGTGCAAGTTATGCATGGAAGTCATGTTTAAAGTGTGAAGTTTGTTCGAAGTGATTTAGAATGATTTAATGATTGAACGAGACGCAATCATACAACTTTAAGCCTAAAAAAATGCATAGTTGCCTTCAATAGATCATTTGCAAGTTATGCACGAAAGTCGTGTTTTAAATACAAAAATAGAATTGGTTCGACGGGCTTTCAAATAATTTAATGATATGAAAAGACTAAATGATATGCTTTTTCAGGCTAAAATAATGCATCGTTGTCTGCAATAGATTAATTGCAAGTTATGTAAGAAAATCATGTTTGAAAGGCGAAAATCGAATTCGTTCGAATTAATTTAGAATGATTTAATCAGTACAAGAGACTCAATGACATGATTTTAAGGCTAAACAATTGCATTGTTGCCTTCAATAGATCAAGTGCAAGTTATGCATGGAAGTCATGTTTAAAGTGTGAAGTCTGTTCGAAGTGATTTAGAATGATTTAATGACTGAAAGAAACGCAATTATACGACTTTAAGGCTAAAAAGAATGCATAGTTTCCATCAATAGATCATTTGCAAGTTATGCATGAAAGTCGTGTTTTAAATGCAAAAATAGAATTGGTTCGATGTGTTTTCAAATAATATAATGATATGAAAAGACTAAATGATATGCTTTTTGAGGCTAAAATAATGCACTGTTGTCTGCAAAAGATTATTTGCAAGTTTTGTAAGAAAATCATGTTTGAAGGGCGAAAATAGAATTCGTTCGAATTTATTTAGAATAACTTGATCACTACAAGAGACTCAATGACCTGATTTTAAGGCTAAACAATTGCATTCTTGCCTTCAATAGATCAAGTGCAAGTTATGCATGGAAGTCATGTTTAAAGTGTGAAGTTTGTTCGAAGTGATTTTGAATGATTTAATGACTGAAAGAGACGCAATTATACGACTTTAAGGCTAAAAAAATGCATAGTTGCCATCAATAGATCATTTGCAAGTTATGCATGAAAGTCGTGTTTCAAATGCAAAAATAGAATTCGTTCGACGTGCTTTCAAATAATTTAATGATATGAAAAGACTAAATGACAGGCTTTTTAAGGCTAAAATAATGCATTGTTGTCTGCAATAGATGAATTCCAAGTTATATAAGAAAATCATCTTTAAAAGGCGAAAGTAGAATTCGTTCCAATTTATTTTGAAGGATTTAATCACTACAAGAGACTCAATGACATGATTTTAAGGCTAAACAATTGCATTGTTGCCTTCAATAGATCAAGTGCAAGTTATGCATGGAAGTCATGTTTAAAGTGTGAAGTTTGTTCGAAGTGATTTAGAATGATTTAATGATTGAAAGAGACGCAATCATACAACTTTAAGACTAAAAAAATGCATAGTTGCCTTCAATAGATCATTTCCAAGTTATGCATGAAAGTCGTGTTTTAAATGCAAAAATAGAATTCGTTCGACGTGATTTCAAATAATTTAATGATATGAAAAGACTGAATGATATGCTTTTTTAGGCAAAAATAATGCATCGTTGTCTGCAATAGATTAATTGCAAGTTATGTAAGAAAATCGTGTTTGAAGGGCGAAAATCGAATTCGTTCGAATTAATTTAGAATGATTTAATCAGTACCAGAGACTCAATGACATGATTTTAAGGCTAAACAATTGCATTCTTGCCTTCAAAAGATCAAGTGCAAGTTATGCATGGAAGTCATGTTTAAAGTGTGAAGATCGTTCGAAGTGATATAGAATGATTTAATGACTGAAAGAGACGCAACTATACGACTTTAAGGTTAAAAAAATGCATAGTTGCCTGCAATAGATCATTTGCAAGTTATGCACGAAAGTCGTGTTTTAAATGCAAAAATAAAATTGGTTCGACGTGCTTTCAGATAATTTAATGATATGAAAAGACTAAATGATATGCTTTTTCAGGCTAAAATAATGCATCGTTGTCTGCAATAGATTAACTGCAGGTTATGTAAGAAAATTATGTTTGAAGGGCGAAAATCGAATTCGTTCGAATTAATTTAGAATAATTTAATCAGTACAAGAGACTCAATGACATGATTTTAAGGCTAAACAAATGCATTGTAGCCTACAATAGATCAAGTGCAAGTTATGCACGAAATTTATGTTTAAAATGCGAATTTCGTTCGAAGTGATTTAGAATGATTTAATGACTGAAAAAGACGCAATTATATGACTTTAAGTCTAAAAAAATGCATAGTTGCCTTCAATAGATCATTTGCAAGTTATGCATGAAAGTCGTGTTTTAAATGCAAAAATAGAATTGGTTCGACGTGCTTTCAAATAATTTAATGATATAAAAACACTAAATGATATGCTTTTTCAGGCTAAAATAATGCATCGTTGTCTGCAATATGTGTATTGCAAGTTATGTAAGAAAATCACGTTTGAAAGGAGAAAATAGAATTCGTTCAAATTTATTTAGAATGACTTAATCACTACAAGAGACTCAATGACATGATTTTAAGGCTAAACAATTGCATTGTTGCCTTCAATAGATCAACTGCAAGTTACGCATGGAAGTCATGTTTAAAGTGTGAAGTTTGTTCAAAGTGATTTAGAATGATTTAATGACTGAAAGAGACGCAATTATACGACTTTAAGGCTAAAAAAATGCATAGTTGCCTTCAATAGATCATTTGCAAGTTATGCATGAAAGTCGTGTTTTAAATGCAAAAATAGAATTCGTTCGACGTGCTTTCAAATAATTTAATGATATGAAAAGACTGAATGATAAGCTTTTTTAGGCAAACATAATGCATCGTTGTCTGCAATAGATCAATTGCAAGTTATGTAAGAAAATCATGTTTGAAGGGCGAAAATCGAATTCATTCAAATTAATTTAGAATGATTTAATCAGTACAAGAGACTCAATGACATGATTTTAAGGCTAAACAATTGCATTCTTGCCTTCAATAGATCAAGTGCAAGTTATGCACGAAATTCATGTTTAAAATGCGAATTTCGTTCGAAGTGATTTAGAATTATTTAATGACTGAAAGAGACGCAATTATACGACTTTAAGTCTTAAAAAAATGCATAGTTGGCTTGAATAGATCATTTGCAAGTTATGCATGAAAGTCGTGTTTTAAATGCAAAAATAGAATTGGTTCGATGTGGTTTCAAAATAATATAATGATATGAAAAGACTGAATGATATGCATTTTAAGGCTAAAATAATGCACTGTTGTCTGCAAAAGATTATTTCCAAGTTTTGTAAGAAAATCATGTTTGAAGGGCGAAAATAGAATTCGTTCGAATTTATTTAGAATAACTTAATCACAACAAGAGACTCAATGATCTGATTTTAAGGCTAAACAAATGCATTGTTGCCTACAATAGATCAAGTGCACGTTATGCACGAAATTCATGTTTAAAATGCGAATTTCGTTCGAAGTGATTTAGAATGATTTAATGACTGAAAGAGATGCAGTTACACGACTTTAAGTCTAAAAAAGTGCATAGTTGCCTTCAATAGATCATTTGCAAGTTATGCATGAAAGTCGTGTTTTAAATGCAAAAATAGAATTGGTTCGACGTGCTTTCAAATAATTTAATGATATGAAAAGACTGAATCATATGGTTTTTTAGGCAAACATAATGCATCGTTGTCTGCAATAGATTAATTGCAAGTTATGTAAGAAAATCATGTTTGAAGGGCGAAAATCGAATTCGTTCGAATTAATTTAGAATGATTTAATCAGTACAAGAGACTCAATGACATGATTTTAAGGATAAACAATTGCATTCTTGCCTTCAATAGATCAAGTGCAAGTTATGCATGGAAGTCATGTTTAAAGTGTGAAGATCGTTCGAAGTGATTTAGAATGATTTAATGACTGAAAGAAACGCAATTATACGACTTTAAGGTTAAAAAAATGCATATTTGCCTGCAATAGATCATTTGCAAGTTATGCACGAAAGTCGTGTTTTAAATACAAAAATATAATTGGTTCGACGTGCTTTCAGATAATTTAATGATATGAAAAGACTAAATGATATGCTTTTTCAGGCTAAAAAAATGCATTGTTGTCTGCAATAGATTAACTGCAAGTTATGTAAGAAAATTATGTTCGACGGGCGAAAATCGAATTCGTTCGAATTAATTTAGAATGATTTAATCAGTACAAGACACTCAATGACATGATTTTAAGGCTAAACAAATGCATTGTAGCCTACAATAGATCAAGTGCAAGTTATGCACGAAATTCATGTTTAAAATGCGAATTTCGTTCGAAGTGATTTAGAATGATTCAATGACTAAAAGAGACGCAATTATACGACTTTAAGTCTAAAAAAATGCATAGTTGCCTTCAATAGATCATTTGCAAGTTATGCATGAAAGTCGTGTTCTAAATGCAAAAATAGAATGGTTCGATGTGCTTTCAAATAATATAATGATATGAAAAGACTGAATGATATGCATTTTAAGGCTAAAATAATGCACTGTTGTCTGCAATAGATTATTTGCAATTTATGTAAGAAAATCATGTTTGAAAGGCGAAAATAGAATTCGTTCGAATTTAATTAGAGTGACTTACTCAGTACAAGAGACTCAATGACATGATTTTAAGGCTAAACAAATGCATTGTTGCCTACAATAGATCAAGTTCAATTATGCACGAAATTCATGTTTAAAATGCGGATTTCGTTCGAAGTGATTTAGAATTATTTAATGACTGAAAGAGACGCAATTATACGACTTTAAGTCTAAAAAAATGCATAGTTGCCTTCAATAGATCATTTGCAAGTTATGCATGAAAGTCGTGTTTTAAATGCAAAAATAGAATTCGTTCGACGTGCTTTCAAATAATTTAATGATATGAAAAGACTGAATGATAGGCTTTTTAAGGCTAAAATAATGCATCGTTGTCTGCAATAGATTAATTGCAAGTTATATAAGAAAATCATCTTAAAAAGGCGAAAGTTGAATTCGTTCCAATTTATTTTGAAGGTTTTAATCGCCACAAGAGACTCAATAACATTATTTTAAGGCTAAACAATTGCATTGTTGCCTTCAATAGATCAACTGCAAGTTATGCATGGAAGTCATGTTTAAAGTGTGAAGTCTGTTCGAAGTGATTTAGAATGATTTAATGACTGAAAGAGACCCAATTATATGACTTTAAGGCTAAAAAAATGCATAGTTGCCTTCAATAGATCATTTGCAAGTTATGCACGAAAGTCGTGTTTTAAATACAAAAATTGAATTGGTTCGACGTGCTTTCAAATAATTTAATGATATGAAAAGACTAAATGATATGCTTTTTCAAGCTAAAATAATGCATCGTTGTCTGCAATAGTTTAATTGCAAGTTATGTAAGAAAATCATGTTTGAAGGGCGAAAATCGAATTCGTTCGAATTAATTTAGAATGATTTAATCAGTACAGGAGACTCAATGACATGATTTTAAGGCTAAACCAATGCATTGTAGCCTACAATAGATGCAAGTTATGCACGAAATTCATGTTTAAAATGCGAATTTCGTTCGAAGTGATTTAGAATTATTTAATGACTGAAAGAGACGCAATTATACGACTTTAAGTCTAAAAAAATGCATAGTTGCCTTCAATATATCATTTGCAAGTTATGCATGAAAGTCGTGTTTTAAATGCAAAAATAGAATTCGTTCGACGTGCTTTAAAATAATTTAAAGATATGAAAAGACTAAATGATATGCTTTTTCAGGCTAAAATAATGCATCATTGTCTGCAATAGATTAAGTGCAAGTTATGTAAGAAAATCATGTTTGAAAGGCGAAAATCGAATTCGTTCGAATTAATTTAGAATGATTTAATCAGTACAAGAGACTCAATGACATGATTTTAAGGCTAAACAATTGCATTGTTGCCTTCAATAGATCAAGTGCAAGTTATGCATGGAAGTCATGTTTAAAGTGTGAAGTCTGTTCGAAGTGATTTAGAATGATTTAATGACTGAAAGAGACGCAATTATACGACTTTAAGGCTAAAAAAATGCATAGTTGCCTTCAATAGATCATTTGCAAGTTATGCACGAAAGTCGTGTTTTCAATGCAAAAATATAATTGGTTCGACGTGCTTTCACATAATTTAATGATATGAAAAGACTAAATGATATGCTTTTTCAGGCTAAAATAATGCATCGTTGTCTGCAATAGATTAATTGCAAGTTATGTAAGAAAATCATGTTTAAAGGGCGAAAATCGAATTCGTTCGAATTAATTTAGAATGATTTAATCAGTACAGGAGACTCAATGACATGATTTTAAGGCTAAACAAATGCATTATAGCCTACAATAGATCAACTGCAAGTTATGCACGAAATTCATGTTTAAAATGCGAATTTCTTTCGAAGTGATTTAGAATGATTTAATGACTAAAAGAGACGCAATCATACGACTTTAAGCCTAAAAAAATGCATAGTTGCCTTCAATAGATCATTTGGAAGTTATGCATGAAAGTCATGTTTTAAATGCAAAAATAGAATTGGTTCAACGTGCTTTCAAATAATTTAATGATATGAAAACACTGAATGATATGCTTTTTCAGGCAAAAATAATGCATCGTTGTCTGCAATAGATGAATTGCAAGTTATTTAAGAAAATCACGTTTGAAAGGAGAAAATAGAATTTGTTCGAATTTATTGAGAATGACTTAATCACTACAAGAGACTCAATAACATGATTTTAAGGCTAAACAATTGCATTCTTGCCTTCAATAGATCAAGTGCAAGTTATGCATGGAAGTCATGTTTAAAGTATGAAGTTCGTTCGAAGTGATTTAGAATGATTTAATGACTGAAAGAGACGCAATTATACGACTTTAAGGTTAAAAAAATGCATAGTTGCCTGCAATAGATCATTTGCAAGTTATGCACGAAAGTCGTGTTTTAAATGCAAAAATATAATTGGTTCGACGTGCTTTCAGATAATTTAATGATATGAAAAGACTAAATGATATGCTTTTTCAGGCTAAAAAAATGCATTGTTGTCTGCAATAGATTAACTGCAAGTTATGTAAGAAAATTATGTTTGAAGGGCGAAAATCGAATTCGTTCGAATTAATTTAGAATGATTTAATCAGTACAAGAGACTCAATGACATGATTTTAAGGCTAAACAATTGCATTGTTGCCTTCAATAGATCAAGTGCAAGTTATGCATGGAAGTCATGTTTAAAGTGTGAAGTCTGTTCGAAGTGATTTAGAATGATTTAATGACTGAAAGAGACGCAATTATACGACTTTAATTCTAAAAAAATGCATAGTTGCCTTCAATAGATCATTTGCAAGTTATGCACGAAGGTCGTGTTTTAAATGCAAAAATAGAATTGGTTTGATGTGCTTTCAAATAATAGTATGATATGAAAAGACTGAATGATATGCATTTTAAGGCTAAAATACTGCACTGTTGTCTGCAATAGATTATTTGCAAGTTATGTAAGAAAATCATGTTTGAAAGGCGAAAATAGAATTCGTTCGAATTTATTTAGAATGACTTACTCACTACAAGAGACTCAATGACATGATTTTAAGGCTAAAAAAATGCATTGTTGCCTTCAATAGATCAACTGCAAGTTATGCATGGAAGTCATGTTTAAAGTGTGAAGTTCGTTCGAAGTGATTTAGAATGATTTAATGACTGAAAGAGACGCAATCATGCGACTTTAAGGCTAAAAAAATGCATAGTTGCCTGCAATAGATCATTTGCAAGTTATGCACGAATGTCGTGTTTTAAATGCAAAAATAGAATTGGTTCGACGTGCTTTCAGATAATTTAATGATATGAAAAGACTAAATGATGTGGTTTTTCAGGCTAAAATAATGCATCGTTGTCTGCAATAGATTAATTGCAAGTTATGTAAGAAAATCATGTTTGAAGGGCGAAAATCGAATTCGTTCGAATTAATTTAGAATGATTTAATCACTACAAGAGACTCAATGATACGATTTTAGGGCTAAACAAATGCATTGTAGCCTTCAATAGATCAACTGCAAGTTATGCATGCATCGTTGTCTGCAATAGATGATTTGCAAGTTATGTAAGAAAATCATGTTTGAAGGGCGAAAATCGAATTCGTTAGAATTTATTTAGAATGACTTAATCACTACAGGAGACTCAATGACATGATTTTAAGGCTAAACAATTGCATTGTTGCCTTCAATAGATCAAGTGCAAGTTATGCATGGAAGTCATGTTTAAAGTGTGAAGTCTGTTCGAAGTGATTTAGAATGATTTAATGACTGAAAGAGATGTAATTATACGACTTTAAGGCTAAAAAAATACATAGTTGCCTTCAATAGATCATTTGCAAGTTAAGCATGAAAGTCGTGTTTTAAATGCAAAAACAAAATTCGTTCGACGTGCTTTCAAATAATATAGTGATATGAAAAGACTGAATGATAAGCTTTTTAAGGCTAAAATAATGCACTGTTGTCTGCAATAGATTATTTGCAAGTTATGTAAGAAAATCATGTTTGAAAGGCGAAAATAGAATTCGTTCGAATTTATTTCGAATGACTTACTCACTACAAGAGACTCAATGACATGATTTTAAGGCTAAAAAAATGCATTGTTGCCTTCAATAGATCAACTGCAAGTTATGCATGGAAGTCATGTTTAAAGTGTGAAGTTCGTTCGAAGTGATTTAGAATGATTTAATGACTGAAAGAGACGCAATCATGCGACTTTAAGGCTAAAAAAATGCATAGTTGCCTGCAATAGATCATTTGCAAGTTATGCACGAATGTCGTGTTTTAAATGCAAAAATAGAATTGGTTCGACGTGCTTTCAGATAATTTAATGATATGAAAAGACTAAATGATGTGGTTTTTCAGGCTAAAATAATGCATCGTTGTCTGCAATAGATTAATTGCAAGTTATGTAAGAAAATCATGTTTGAAGGGCGAAAATCGAATTCGTTCGAATTAATTTAGAATCATTTAATCACTACAAGAGACTCAATGATACGATTTTAGGGCTAAACAAATGCATTGTAGCCTGCAATAGATCAAGTGCAAGTTATGCATGGAAGTCATGTTTAAAGTGTGAAGTCTGTTCGAAGTGATTTAGAATGATTTAATGACTGAAAGAGATGTAATTATACGACTTTAAGGCTAAAAAAATACATAGTTGCCTTCAATAGATCATTTGCAAGTTAAGCATGAAAGTCGTGTTTTAAATGCAAAAACAAAATTCGTTCGACGTGCTTTCAAATAATATAGTGATATGAAAAGACTGAATGATAAGCTTTTTAAGGCTAAAATAATGCACTGTTGTCTGCAATAGATTATTTGCAAGTTATGTAAGAAAATCATGTTTGAAAGGCGAAAATAGAATTCGTTCGAATTTATTTCGAATGACTTACTCACTACAAGAGACTCAATGACATGATTTTAAGGCTAAACAAATGCATTGTTGCCTACAATAGATCAAGTGCAAGTTATGCACGAAATTCATGTTTAAAGTGTGAAGTTCGTTCGAAGTGATTCAGAATTCTTTAATGACTGAAAGAGACGCAATTATACGACTCTAAGTCTAAAAAAATGCATAGTTGCTTTTAATAGATCATTTGCAAGTTATGCACGAAAGTCATGTTTTAAATTCAAAAATAGAATTCGTTCGACGTGCTTTCAAATAATTTAATGATATGAAAAGACTGAATGATAGGCTTTTTAAGGCTAAAATAATGCATTGTTGTCTGCAATAGATTAATTGCAAGTTATATAAGAAAATCATCTTTAAAAGGCGAAAGTTGAATTCGTTCCAATTTATTTTGAAGGTTTTAATCACAACAAGAGACTCAATGACATGATTTTCAGGCTAAACAATTGCATTGTTGCCTTCAATAGATCAACTGCAAGTTATGTATGGAAGTCATGTTTAAAGTGTGAAGTTTGTTCGAAGTAATTTAGAATGATTTAATGATTGAAAGAGACAAAATTATACGACTTTAAGGCTAAAAAAATGCATAGTTGCCTTTAATAGATCATTTACAAGTTTTGCACAAAAGTCGTATTTTAAATGCAAAAATAGAATTGGTTCGATGTGCTTTCAAATAATTTAATGATATGAAACGACTGAATGATATGCCTTTTCAGGCTAAAATAATGCATCGTTGTCTGCAATAGATTAATTGCAAACTATGTAAGAAAATCATGTTTGAAGGGCGAAAATCGAATTCGTTCGACTTAATTTAGAATGATTTAATCAGTACAAGAGACTCAATGACATGATTTTAAGGCTAAACAATTGCATTGTTGCCTTCAATAGATCAAGTGCAAGTTATGCATGGAAGTCATGTTTAAATTTTGAAGTCTGTTCGAAGTGATTTAGAATGATTTAATGACTGAAAGAGACGCAATTATACGACTTTAAGGCTAAAAAAATGCATAGTTGCCTTCAATAGATCATTTGCAAGTTATGCACGAAAGTCGTGTTTTAAATGCAAAAATAGAATTGGTTCGACGTGCTTTCAAATAATTTAATCATATGAAAAGACTGAATGATATGCTTTTTTTGGCCAAAATAATGCATCTTTCTCGGCAATAGATGAATTGCAAGTTATGTAAGAAAATCACGTTTGAAAGGAGAAAATAGAATTCGTTCGAATTTATTTAGAATGACTTAATCACTACAAGAGACTCAATGAAATGATTTTAAGGCAAAACAAAAGCATTGTTGCCTACAATAGATCAAGTGCAAGTTATGCACGAAATTCCTGTTTAAAGAGTGAAGTTCATTCGAAGTGATTCAGAATTATTTAATGACTGAAAGAGACGCAATTATACGACTTTAATTCTAAAAAAATGCATAGTTGCCTTCAATAGATCATTTGCAAGTTATGCACGAAAGTTGTGTTTTAAATGCAAAAATAGAATTGGTTCGACGTGCTTTCAAATAATTTAATCATATGAAAAGACTGAATGATATGCTTTTTCAGGCTAAAATAATGCATCGTTGTCGGCAATAGATTATTTGCAAGTTATGTAAGAAAATCATGTTTGAAAGGCGAAAATAGAATTCGTTCGAATTTATTTAGAATGACTTACTCACTACAAGAGACTCAATGACATGATTTTAAGGCAAAACAAATGCATTGTTGCCTACAATAGATCAAGTGCAAGTTATGCACGAAATTCCTGTTTAAAGTGTGAAGTTCGTTCGAAGTGATTCAGAATTATTTAATGACTGAAAGAGACGCAATTTTACGACTTTAATTCTAAAAAAATGCATAGTTGCTTTCAATAGATCATTTGCAAGTTATGCACGAAAGTCGTGTTTTAGATGCAAAAATAGAATTCGTTCGACGTGCTTTCAAATAATTTAATGATATGAAAAGACTGAATGATAGGCTATTTAAGACTAAAATAATGCATTGTTGTCTGCAATAGAGTATTTGCAAGTTATGTAAGAAAATCATGTTTGAAAGGCGAAAATAGAATTCGTTCGAATTTATTTAGAGTGACTTACTCACTAAAAGAGACTCAATGACATGATTTTAAGGCTAAACAAATGCATTGTTGTCTGCAATAGATCAAGTGCAAGTTATGCACAAAATTCATGTTTAAAATGCGAATATCGTTCGAAGTGATTTAGAATTATTTAATGACTGAAAGAGACGCAATTATACGACTTTAAGTCTAAAAAAATGCATAGTTGCCTTCAATAGATCATTTGCAAGTTATGCATGAAAGTCGTGTTTTAAATGCAAAAATAGAATTCGTTCGACGTGCTTTAAAATAATATAATGATATGAAAAGACTGAATGATAAGCTTTTTAAGGATAAAATAATGCACTGTTGTCTGCAATAGAGTATTTGCAAGTTATGTGAGAAAATCATGTTTGAAAGGCGAAAATAGAATTCGTTCGAATTTATTTAGAATGACTTACTCACTACAAGAGACTCCATGACATGATTTTAAGGCTAAACAGATGCATTGTTGCCTACAATAGATCAAGTGCAAGTTATGCACGAAATTCATGTTTAAAATGCGAATTTCGTGCGAAGTGATTTAGAATTATTTAATGACTGAAAGAGACGCAATTATACGACTTTAAGTCTAAAAAAATGCATAGTTGCCTTCAATAGATCATTTGCCAGTTAAGCATGAAAGTCGTGTTTTAAAAGCAAAAATACAATTCGTTCGACGTACTTCCAAATAATATAATAATATGAAAAGACTGAATGATAGGATTTTTAAGGCTAAAATAATGCACTGTTGTCTGGAATAGATTATTTGCAAGTTATGTAAGAAAATCATGTTTGAAAGGCGAAAATAGAATTCATTCGAATTTATTTAGAATGACTTACTCACTACAAGAGACTCAATAACATGATTTTAAGGTAAACAAATGCATTGTTGCCTACAATAGATCAAGTGCAAGTTATGCACGAAATTCATGTTTAAAATGCGAATTTCGTTCAAAGTGATTTAGAATGATTGAATGATTGAAAGAGACGCAATTATACGACTTTAAGGCTAAAAAAATGCATAGTTCCCTTCAATAGATTATTTGCAAGTTATGCACGAAAGTCGTGTTTTAAATGCAAAAATAGAATTGGTTCGACGTGCTTTCAAATAATTTAATCATATGAAAAGACTGAATAATACGCTTTTTCAGGCTAAAATAATGCATCTTTCTCGGCAATAGATGAATTGCAAGTTATGTAAGAAAATCACGTTTGAAAGGAGAAAATAGAATTCGTTCGAATTTATTTAGAATGACATAATCACTACAAGAGACTCAATGACATGATTTTAAGGCTAAACAATTGCATTGTTGCCTTCAATTGATCAAGTGCAAGTTATGCACGAAAGTCATGTTTAAAGTGTGAAGTTCCTTCGAAGTGATTTAGAATGATTTAATGACTGAAAGAGACGCAATCATACGACTTTAAGCCTAAAAAAATGCATAGTTGCCTTCAATAGATCATTTGCAAGTTATGCACGAAAATTGTGTTTTAAGTGCAAAAATAGAACTGGTTCGACGTGCTTTCAAATAATTTAATGATATGAGAAGACTGAATGATATGCTCTTTTAGGCAAAAATAATGCATTGTTGTCTGCAGTAGATTAATTGCAAGTCATATAAGAAAATCATGTTTGAAGGGCGAAAGTAGAATTCGTTCGAATTTATTTTGAAGGATTTAATCACTACAAGAGACTCAATGACATGATTTTAAGGCTAAACAATTGTATTGTTGCCTTCAATAGATCAACTGCGAGTTATGCATGGAAGTCATGTTTAAAGTGTGAAGTTTGTTCGAAGTGATTTAGAATGATTTAATGACTGAAAGAGACGCAATTATACGACTTTAAGGCTAAAAAAATGCATAGTTGCCTTCAATAGATCATTTGCAAGTTATGCACGAAAGTCGTGTTTTAAATGCAAAAATAGAATTGGTTTGACGTGCTTTCAAATAATTTAATGATATGAAAAGACTAAAGGATATGCTTTTTCAGGCTAAAATAATGCATCGTTGTCTGCAATAGAATAATTGCAAGTTATGTAAGAAAATCATGTTTGAAGGGCGAAAATCGAATTCGTTCGAATTAATTTAGAATGATTTAATCAGTACAAGAGACTCCATGACATGATTTTAAGGCTAAACAAATGCATTGTTGCCTATAATAGATCAAGTGCAAGTTATGCACGAAATTCATGTTTAAAATGCGAATTTCGTTCGAAGTGATTTAGAATTATTTAATGACTGAAAGAGACGCAATTATACGACTTTAAGTCTAAAAATTTGCATAGCTGCCTTCAATAGATCATTTGCAAGTTAAGCATGAAACTCGTGTTTTAAATGCAAAAATAGAATTCGTTCGACGTGCTTTCAAATAATATAATGATATGAAAAGACTGAATGATAGGCTTTTTAAGGCTAAAATAATGCACTGTTGTCTGCAATAGATTATTTGGAAGTTATGTAAGAAAATCATGTTTGAAAGACGAAAATAGAATTCGTTCGAATTTATTTAGATTGACTTACTCACTACAAGAGACTCAATGACATGATTTTAAGGCTAAACAAATGCATTGTTGCCTACAATAGATCAAGTGCAACTTATGCACGAAATTCATGTTTAAAATACGAATTTCGTTCGAAGTGATTTTGAATTATTTAATGACTGAAAGATACGCAATTATACGATTTTAAGTTTAAAAATATACATAGTTGCCTTCAATAGATCATTTGCAAGTTAAGCATGAAAGTCGTGTTTTAAAATGCAAAAACAAAATTCGTTCGACGTGCTTTCAGATAATATAATAATATGAAAAGACTGAATGATAAGCTTTTTAAGGCTAAAATAATGCACTGTTGTCTGCAATAGATTATTTGCAAGTTATGTAAGAAAATCATGTTTGAAAGGCGAAAATACAATTCGTTCGAATTTATTTAGAATGACTTACTCACTACAAGAGACTCAATGACATGATTTTAAGGCTAAACAAATGCATTGTTGCCTACAATAGATCAAGTGCAAGTTATGCACGAAGTTCATGTTTAAAGTGTGAAGTTTGTTCGAAGTGATTTAGAATGATTTAATGATTGAAAGAGACGCAATTATACGACTTTAAGGCTAAAAAAATGCATAGTTGCCTTCAATAGATTATTTGCAAGTTATGCACAAAAGTCGTGTTTTAAATGCAAAAATAGAATTGGTTCGACGTGCTTCCAAATAATTTAATCATATGAAAAGACTGAATGATATGCTTTTTCAGGCTAAAATAATGCATCGTTGTCGGTAATAGATTATTTGCAAGTTATGTAAGAAAATCATGTTTGAAAGGCGAAAATAGAATTCGTTCGAATTTATTTAGAATGACTTACTCACTACAAGAGACTCAATGACATGATTTTATGGCTAAAGAAATGCATTGTTGCCTACAATAGATCAAGTGCAAGTTATGCACGAAATTAATGTTTAAAATGCGAATTTCATTCGAAGTGATTTAGAATTATTTAATGACTGAAGGAGACGCAATTATACGACTTTAAGTCTAAAAAAATACATAGTTGCCTTCAATAGATCATTTGAAAGTTATGCATGAAAGTCGTGTTTTAAATGCAAAAATAGAATTCGTTCGACGTGCTTTCAAATAATTTAATGATATGAAAAGACTGAATGATAGGCTTTTTAAGGCTAAAATAATGCATTGTTGTCTGCAATAGATTATTGGCAAGTTATGTAAGAAAATCATGTTTGAAAGGCGAAAATAGAATTCGTTCGAATTTATTTAGATTGACTTACTCACTACAAGAGACTCAATGACATGCTTTTAAGGCTAAACAAATGCATTGTTGCCTACAATAGATCAAGTGCAAGTTATGCACGAAATTCCTGTTTAAAGTGTGAAGTTCGTTCGAAGTGATTCAGAATTATTTAATGACTGAAAGAGACGCAATTATACGACTTTAATTCTAAAAAAATGCATAGTTGCTTTCAATAGATCATTTGCAAGTTATGCACGAAAGTCGTGTTTTAGATGCAAAAATAGAATTCGTTCGACGTGCTTTCAAATAATTTAATGATATGAAAAGACTGAATGATAGGCTATTTAAGACTAAAATAATGCATTGTTGTCTGCAATAGAGTATTTGCAAGTTATGTAAGAAAATCACGTTTGAAAGGCGAAAATAGAATTCGTTCGAATTTATTTTGAAGGATTTAATCACTAGAAGAGACTCAATGACATGATTTTAAGGCTAAACAATTGTATTGTTGCCTTCAATAGATCAACTGCGAGTTATGCATGGAAGTCATGTTTAAAGTGTGAAGTTTGTTCGAAGTGATTTAGAATGATTTAATGACTGAAAGAGACGCAATTATACGACTTTAAGGCTAAAAAAATGCATAGTTGCCTTCAATAGATTATTTGCAAGTTATGCACAAAAGTCGTGTTTTAAATGCAAAAATAGAATTGGTTCGACGTGCTTCCAAATAATTTAATCATATGAAAAGACTGAATGATATGCTTTTTCAGGCTAAAATAATGCATCGTTGTCGGTAATAGATTATTTGCAAGTTATGTAAGAAAATCATGTTTGAAAGGCGAAAATAGAATTCGTTCGAATTTATTTAGAATGACTTACTCACTACAAGAGACTCAATGACATGATTTTATGGCTAAAGAAATGCATTGTTGCCTACAATAGATCAAGTGCAAGTTATGCACGAAATTAATGTTTAAAATGCGAATTTCATTCGAAGTGATTTAGAATTATTTAATGACTGAAGGAGACGCAATTATACGACTTTAAGTCTAAAAAAATGCATAGTTGCCTTCAATAGATCATTTGAAAGTTATGCATGAAAGTCGTGTTTTAAATGCAAAAATAGAATTCGTTCGACGTGCTTTCAAATAATTTAATGATATGAAAAGACTGAATGATAGGCTTTTTAAGGCTAAAATAATGCATTGTTGTCTGCAATAGATTATTGGCAAGTTATGTAAGAAAATCATGTTTGAAAGGCGAAAATAGAATTCGTTCGAATTTATTTAGATTGACTTACTCACTACAAGAGACTCAATGACATGCTTTTAAGGCTAAACAAATGCATTGTTGCCTACAATAGATCAAGTGCAAGTTATGCACGAAATTCCTGTTTAAAGTGTGAAGTTCGTTCGAAGTGATTCAGAATTATTTAATGACTGAAAGAGACGCAATTATACGACTTTAATTCTAAAAAATTGCATAGTTGCTTTCAATAGATCATTTGCAAGTTATGCACGAAAGTCGTGTTTTAGATGCAAAAATAGAATTCGTTCGACGTGCTTTCAAATAATTTAATGATATGAAAAGACTGAATGATAGGCTATTTAAGACTAAAATAATGCATTGTTGTCTGCAATAGAGTATTTGCAAGTTATGTAAGAAAATCACGTTTGAAAGGCGAAAATAGAATTCGTTCGAATTTATTTTGAAGGATTTAATCACTACAAGAGACTCAATGACATGATTTTAAGGCTAAACAATTGTATTGTTGCCTTCAATAGATCAACTGCGAGTTATGCATGGAAGTCATGTTTAAAGTGTGAAGTTTGTTCGAAGTGATTTAGAATGATTTAATGACTGAAAGAGACGCAATTATACGACTTTAAGGCTAAAAAAATGCATAGTTGCCTTCAATAGATCATTTGCAAGTTATGCACGAAAGTCGTGTTTTAAATGCAAAAATAGAATTGGTTCGACGTGCTTTGAAATAATTTAATCATATGAAAAGACTGAATGATATGCTTTTTTTGGCCAAAATAATGCATCTTTCTCGGCAATAGATGAATTGCAAGTTATGTAAGAAAATCACGTTTGAAAGGAGAAAATAGAATTCGTTCGAATTTATTTAGAATGACTTAATCACTACAAGAGACTCAATGAAATGATTTTAAGGCAAAACAAATGCATTGTTGCCTACAATAGATCAAGTGCAAGTTATGCACGAAATTCCTGTTTAAAGAGTGAAGTTCATTCGAAGTGATTCAGAATTATTTAATGACTGAAAGAGACGCAATTATACGACTTTAATTCTAAAAAAATGCATAGTTGCCTTCAATAGATCATTTGCAAGTTATGCACGAAAGTTGTGTTTTAAATGCAAAAATAGAATTGGTTCGACGTGCTTTCAAATAATTTAATCATATGAAAAGACTGAATGATATGCTTTTTCAGGCTAAAATAATGCATCGTTGTCGGCAATAGATTATTTGCAAGTTATGTAAGAAAATCATGTTTGAAAGGCGAAAATAGAATTCGTTCGAATTTATTTAGAATGACTTACTCACTACAAGAGACTCAATGACATGATTTTAAGGCAAAACAAATGCATTGTTGCCTACAATAGATCAAGTGCAAGTTATGCACGAAATTCCTGTTTAAAGTGTGAAGTTCGTTCGAAGTGATTCAGAATTATTTAATGACTGAAAGAGACGCAATTATGCGACTTTAATTCTAAAAAAATGCATAGTTGCTTTCAATAGATCATTTGCAAGTTATGCACGAAAGTCGTGTTTTAGATGCAAAAATAGAATTCGTTCGACGTGCTTTCAAATAATTTAATGATATGAAAAGACTGAATGATAGGCTATTTAAGACTAAAATAATGCATTGTTGTCTGCAATAGAGTATTTGCAAGTTATGTAAGAAAATCATATTTGAAAGGCGAAAATAGAATTCGTTCGAATTTATTTAGAGTGACTTACTCACTAAGAGAGACTCAATGACATGATTTTAAGGCTAAACAAATGCATTGTTGTCTGCAATAGATCAAGTGCAAGTTATGCACAAAATTCATGTTTAAAATGCGAATATCGTTCGAAGTGATTTAGAATTATTTAATGACTGAAAGAGACGCAATTATACGACTTTAAGTCTAAAAAAATGCATAGTTGCCTTCAATAGATCATTTGCAAGTTATGCATGAAAGTCGTGTTTTAAATGCAAAAATAGAATTCGTTCGACGTGCTTTAAAATAATATAATGATATCAAAAGACTGAATGATAAGCTTTTTAAGGATAAAATAATGCACTGTTGTCTGCAATAGAGTATTTGCAAGTTATGTGAGAAAATCATGTTTGAAAGGCGAAAATAGAATTCGTTCGAATTTATTTAGAATGACTTACTCACTACAAGAGACTCCATGACATGATTTTAAGGCTAAACAAATGCATTGTTGCCTACAATAGATCAAGTGCAAGTTATGCACGAAATTCATGTTTAAAATGCGAATTTCGTGCGAAGTGATTTAGAATTATTTAATGACTGAAAGAGACGCAATTATATGACTTTAAGTCTAAAAAAATGCATAGTTGCCTTCAATAGATCATTTGCCAGTTAAGCATGAAAGTCGTGTTTTAAATGCAAAAATACAATTCGTTCGACGTACTTCCAAATAATATAATAATATGAAAAGACTGAATGATAGGATTTTTAAGGCTAAAATAATGCACTGTTGTCTGGAATAGATTATTTGCAAGTTATGTAAGAAAATCATGTTTGAAAGGCGAAAATAGAATTCATTCGAATTTATTTAGAATGACTTACTCACTACAAGAGACTCAATGACATGATTTTAAGGTAAACAAATGCATTGTTGCCTACAATAGATCAAGTGCAAGTTATGCACGAAATTCATGTTTAAAATGCGAATTTCATTCAAAGTGATTTAGAATGATTGAATGATTGAAAGAGACGCAATTATACGACTTTAAGGCTAAAAAAATGCATAGTTCCCTTCAATAGATTATTTGCAAGTTATGCACGAAAGTCGTGTTTTAAATGCAAAAATAGAATTGGTTCGACGTGCTTTCAAATAATTTAATCATATGAAAAGACTGAATAATACGCTTTTTCAGGCTAAAATAATGCATCTTTCTTGGCAATAGATGAATTGCAAGTTATGTAAGAAAATCACGTTTGAAAGGAGAAAATAGAATTCGTTCGAATTTATTTAGAATGACATAATCACTACAAGAGACTCAATGACATGATTTTAAGGCTAAACAATTGCATTGTTGCCTTCAATTGATCAAGTGCAAGTTATGCACGAAAGTCATGTTTAAAGTGTGAAGTTCCTTCGAAGTGATTTAGAATGATTTAATGACTGAAAGAGACGCAATCATACGACTTTAAGCCTAAAAAAATGCATAGTTGCCTTCAATAGATCATTTGCAAGTTATGCACGAAAATTGTGTTTTAAGTGCAAAAATAGAACTGGTTCGACGTGCTTTCAAATAATTTAATGATATGAGAAGACTGAATGATATGCTCTTTTAGGCAAAAATAATGCATTGTTGTCTGCAGTAGATTAATTGCAAGTCATATAAGAAAATCATGTTTGAAGGGCGAAAGTAGAATTCGTTCGAATTTATTTTGAAGGATTTAATCACTACAAGAGACTCAATGACATGATTTTAAGGCTAAACAATTGTATTGTTGCCTTCAATAGATCAACTGCGAGTTATGCATGGAAGTCATGTTTAAAGTGTGAAGTTTGTTCGAAGTGATTTAGAATGATTTAATGACTGAAAGAGACGCAATTATACGACTTTAAGGCTAAAAAAATGCATAGTTGCCTTCAATAGATCATTTGCAAGTTATGCACGAAAGTCGTGTTTTAAATGCAAAAATAGAATTGGTTTGACGTGCTTTCAAATAATTTAATGATATGAAAAGACTAAAGGATATGCTTTTTCAGGCTAAAATAATGCATCGTTGTCTGCAATAGAATAATTGCAAGTTATGTAAGAAAATCATGTTTGAAGGGCGAAAATCGAATTCGTTCGAATTAATTTAGAATGATTTAATCAGTACAAGAGACTCCATGACATGATTTTAAGGCTAAACAAATGCATTGTTGCCTATAATAGATCAAGTGCAAGTTATGCACGAAATTCATGTTTAAAATGCGAATTTCGTTCGAAGTGATTTAGAATTATTTAATGACTGAAAGAGACGCAATTATACGACTTTAAGTCTAAAAATTTGCATAGCTGCCTTCAATAGATCATTTGCAAGTTAAGCATGAAACTCGTGTTTTAAATGCAAAAATAGAATTCGTTCGACGTGCTTTCAAATAATATAATGATATGAAAAGACTGAATGATAGGCTTTTTAAGGCTAAAATAATGCACTGTTGTCTGCAATAGATTATTTGGAAGTTATGTAAGAAAATCATGTTTGAAAGACGAAAATAGAATTCGTTCGAATTTATTTAGATTGACTTACTCACTACAAGAGACTCAATGACATGATTTTAAGGCTAAACAAATGCATTGTTGCCTACAATAGATCAAGTGCAACTTATGCACGAAATTCATGTTTAAAATGCGAATTTCGTTCGAAGTGATTTTAAATTATTTAATGACTGAAAGAGACGCAATTATACGATTTTAAGTTTAAAAATATACATAGTTGCCTTCAATAGATCATTTGCAAGTTAAGCATGAAAGTCGTGTTTTAAAATGCAAAAACAAAATTCGTTCGACGTGCTTTCAAATAATATAATGATATGAAAAGACTGAATGATAAACTTTTTAAGGCTAAAATAATGCACTGTTGTCTGCAATAGATTATTTGCAAGTTATGTAAGAAAATCATGTTTGAAAGGCGAAAATACAATTCGTTCGAATTTATTTAGAATGACTTACTCACTACAAGAGACTCAATGACATGATTTTAAGGCTAAACAAATGCATTGTTGCCTACAATAGATCATGTGCAACTTATGCACGAAATTCATGTTTAAAATGCGAATTTCGTTCGAAGTGATTTTGAATTACTTAATGACTGAAAGAGACGCAATTATACGATTTTAAGTTTAAAAATATACATAGTTGCCTTCAATAGATTATTTGCAAGTTATGCACAAAAGTCGTGTTTTAAATGCAAAAATAGAATTGGTTCGACGTGCTTCCAAATAATTTAATCATATGAAAAGACTGAATGATATGCTTTTTCAGGCTAAAATAATGCATCGTTGTCGGTAATAGATTATTTGCAAGTTATGTAAGAAAATCATGTTTGAAAGGCGAAAATAGAATTCGTTCGAATTTATTTAGAATGACTTACTCACTACAAGAGACTCAATGACATGATTTTATGGCTAAAGAAATGCATTGTTGCCTACAATAGATCAAGTGCAAGTTATGCACGAAATTAATGGTTAAAATGCGAATTTCATTCGAAGTGATTTAGAATTATTTAATGACTGAAGGAGACGCAATTATACGACTTTAAGTCTAAAAAAATGCATAGTTGCCTTCAATAGATCATTTGAAAGTTATGCATGAAAGTCGTGTTTTAAATGCAAAAATAGAATTCGTTCGACGTGCTTTCAAATAATTTAATGATATGAAAAGACTGAATGATAGGCTTTTTAAGGGTAAAATAATGCATTGTTGTCTGCAATAGATTATTGGCAAGTTATGTAAGAAAATCATGTTTGAAAGGCGAAAATAGAATTCGTTCGAATTTATTTAGATTGACTTACTCACTACAAGAGACTCAATGACATGCTTTTAAGGCTAAACAAATGCATTGTTGCCTACAATAGATCAAGTGCAAGTTATGCACGAAATTCATGTTTGAAATGCGAATTTCGTTCGAAGTGATTTAGAATTATTTAATGACTGAAAGAGACGCAATTATACGACTTTAAGTCTAAAAAAATGCATAGTTGCCTTCAATAGATCATTTCAAAGTTATGCATGAAAGTCGTGTTTTAAATGCAAAAATGGAATTCGTTCGACGTGCTTTAAAATAATTTAATGATATGAAAAGACTGAATGATATGCTTTTTCAGGCTAAAATAATGCATCGTTGTAGCAATAGATGAATTGCAAGTTATGTAAGAGAATAACGTTTGAAAGGAGAAAATAGAATTCATTCGAATTTATTTACAAGGACTTAATCAGTACAAGAGACTCAATGACATGATTTTAAGGCTAAACAAATGCATTGTTTCCTACAATAGATCAAGTGCAAGTTATGCACGAAATTCATGTTTAAAATGCGAATTTCGTTCGAAGTGATTTAGAATGATTCAATGACTGAAAGAGACGCAATTATACGACTTTAAGTCTAAAAAAATGCATAGTTGCCTTCAATAGATCATTTGCAAGTTATGCACGAAAGTCGTGTTTTAAATGCGAAAATAGAATTGGTTCGACGTGCTTTCAAATAATTTAATGATATGAGAAGACTGAATGATATGCTTTTTTAGGCAAAAATAATGCATTGTTGTCTGCAATAGATTAATTGCAAGTCATATAAGAAAATCATGTTTGAAGGGCGAAAGTAGAATTCGTTCGAATTTATTTTGAAGGATTTAATCACTACAAGAGACTCAATGACATGATTTTAAGGCTAAACAATTGCATTGTTGCCTTCAATAGATCAACTGCAAGTTATGCATGGAAGTCATGTTAAAAGTGTGAAGTTTGTTCGAAGTGATTTAGAATGATTTAATGACTGAAAGAGACGCAATTATACGACTTGAAGGCTAAAAAAATGCATAGTTGCCTTCAATAGATTATTTGCAAGTTATGCATGAATGTCGTGTTTTAAATGCAAAAATAGAATTGGTTCGACGTGCTTTCAAATAATTTAATCATATGAAAAGACTGAATGATATACTTTTTCAGGCTAAAATAATGCATCATTCTCGGCAATAGATGAATTGCAAGTTATGTAAGAAAATCACGTTTGAAAGGAGAAAATAGAATTCGTTCGAATTTATTTAGAATGACTTAATCACTACAAGAGACTCAATGACATGATTTTAAGCCTAAACAATTGCATTGTTGCCTTCAATAGATCAAGTGCAAGTTATGCACGGAAGTCATGTTTAAAGTGTGAAGTTCCTTTGAAGTGATTTAGAATGATTTAATGACTGAAAGAGACGCAATCATACGACTTGAAGCCTAAAAAAATGCATAGTTGCCTTCAATAGATCATTTGCAAGTTATGCACGAAAGTCGTGTTTTAAATGCGAAAATAGAATTGGTTCGACGTGCTTTCAAATAATTTAATGATATGAGAAGACTGAATGATATGCTTTTTTAGGCAAAAATAATGCATTGTTGTCTGCAATAGATTAATTGCAAGTCATATAAGAAAATCATGTTTGAAGGGCGAAAGTAGAATTCGTTCGAATTTATTTTGAAGGATTTAATCACTACATGAGACTCAATGACATGATTTTAAGCCTAAACAATTGCATTGTTGCCTACAATAGATCAACTGCAAGTTATCCATGGAAGTCATGTTTAAAGTGTAAAGTTTGTTCGAAGTGATTTAGAATGATTTAAGGACTGAAAGAGACGCAATTATACGACTTTAAGGCTAAAAAAATGCATAGTTGCCTTTAAATAGATCATTTGCAAGTTATGCACGAAAGACGTGTTTTAAATGCAAAAATAGAATTGGCTCGACGTGCTGTCAAATAATTTAATGATATAAAAAGACTGAATGATATGCTTTTTTAGGCAAAAATAATGCATTGTTGCCTACAATAGATCAAGTGCAAGTTCTGCACGAAATTCAGGTTTAAAGTGTGAAGTTTGTTCGAAGTGATTTAGAATGATTTAATGACTGAAAGAGACGCAATTATACGACTTTAAGGCTAAAAAAATGCATAGTTGCCTTCAATAGATTATTTGCAAGTTATGCACAAAAGTCGTGTTTTAAATGCAAAAATAGAATTGGTTCGACGTGCTTTCAAATAATTTAATGATATGTAAAGACTAAATGATATGCTTTTTCAGGCTAAAATAATGCATCGTTGTCTGCAATAGATGAATTGCAAGTTATGTAAGAAAATCACGTTTGAAAGGAGAAAATAGAATTCGTTCGAATTTATTTAGAATGAGTTAATCACTACAAAAGACTCAATGACATGATTTTAAGGCTAAACAATTGTATTGTTGCCTTCAATCGATAAAGTGCAAGTTATGCATGGAAGTCAAGTTTAAAGTGTGAAGTTCGTTCGAAGTGATTTAGAATGATTTAATGACTGAAAGAGACGCAATTATACGACTTTAAGGCTAAAAAAATGCATAGTTGCCTTTAAATAGATCATTTGCAAGTTATGCACGAAAGACGTGTTTTAAATGCAAAAATAGAATTGGTTCGACGTGCTTTCAAATAATTTAATGATATGAAAAGACTGAATGATATGCTTTTTCAGGCTAAAATAATGCATCGTTGTCTGCAATAGATGAATTGCAAGTTATGTAAGAAAATCACGTTTGAAAGGAGAAAATAGAATTCGTTCGAATTTATTTAGAAGGACTTAATCACTACAAAAGACTCAACGACACGATTTTAAGGCTAAACATTTGCATTGTTGCCTTCAATAGATCAAGTGCAAGCTATGCATGGAAGTCATGTTTAAAGTGTGAAGTTCGTTCGAAGTGACTTAGAATGATTTAATGACTGAAAGAGACGCAATTATACGACTTTAAGGCTAAAAAAATGCATAGTTGCCTTCAATAGATCATTTGCAAGTTATGCATGAAAGTCGTGTTTTAAATGCAAAAATAGAATTGGTTCGATGTGCTTTCAAATAATATAATGATATGAAAAGACTGAATGATATGCATTTTAAGGCTAGAATAATGCACTGTTGTCTGTAAAAGATAATTTGCAGGTTATATAAGAAAATCATGTTTGTCGGGCGAAAATAGAATTCGTTCGAATTTATTTAGAATGACTTAATCACTACAAGAGACTCAATGACATGATTTTAAGGCTAAACAAATGCATTGTTGCCTACAATAGATCAAGTGCAAGTTATGCACGAAATTCATGTTTAAAATGCGAATTTCGTTCGAAGTGATTTAGAATGATTTAATGATTGAAAGAGACGCAACTATACGACTTTAAGGCTAAAAAAATGCATAGTTGCCTTTAAATAGATCATTTGCAAGTTATGCACGAAAGACGTGTTTTAAATGCAAAAATAGAATTGGTTCGACGTGATTTCAAATAATTTAATGATATGAAAAGACTGAATGATATGCTTTTTCAGGCTAAAATAATGCATCGTTGTCTGCAATAGATGAATTGCAAGTTATGTAAGAGAATCACGTTTGAAAGGAGAAAATAGAATTCATTCGAATTTATTTAGAAGGACTTAATCAGTACAAGAGACTCAATGACATGATTTTAAGGCTAAACAAATGCATTGTTTCCTACAATAGATCAAGTGCAAGTTATGCACGAAATTCATGTTTAAAATGCGAATTTCGTTCGAAGTGATTTAGAATGATTCAATGACTGAAAGAGACGCAATTATACGACTTTAAGTCTAAAAAAATGCATAGTTGCCTTCAATAGATCATTTGCAAGTTATGCATGAAGGTCGTGTTTTAAATGCGAAAATAGAATGGTTCGATGTGCTCTCAAATAATATAATCATATGAAAAGACTGAATGATATGCATTTTAAGGCTAAAATAATGCACTGTTGTCTGCAATAGATTATTTGCAAGTTATGTAAGAAAATCGTGTTTGAAGGGCGAAAATAGAATTCGTTCGAATTTATTTAGAATGACTTAATCACTACAAGAGACTCAATGACATGATTTTAAGGCTAAACAAATGCATTGTTGCCTACAATAGATCAAGTGCAAGTTCCGCACGAAATTCATGTTTAAATTGCGAATTTCGTTCGAAGTGATTTAGAATCATTTAATGACTGAAGGAGACGCAATCATACGACTTTAAGCCTAAAAAAATGCATAGTTGCCTTCAATAGATCATTTACAAGTTATGCACGAAAGTCGTGTTTTAAATGCGAAAATAGAATTGGTTCGACATGCTTTCAAATAATTTAATGATATGAGAAGACTGAATGATATGCTTTTTTAGGCAAAAATAATGCATTGTTGTCTGCAATAGATTAATTGCAAGTCATATAAGAAAATCATGTTTGAAGGGCGAAAGTATAATTCGTTCGAATTTATTTTGAAGGATTTAATCACTACAAGAGACTCAATGACATGATTTTAAGGCTAAACAATTGCATTGTTGCCTTCAATAGATCAACTGCAAGTTATGCATGGAAGTCATGTTTAAAGTGTGAAGTTTGTTCGAAGTGATTTAGAATGATTTAATGACTGAAAGAGACGCAATTATACGACTTGAAGGCTAAAAAAATGCATAGTTGCCTTCAATAGATCATTTGCAAGTTATGCACGAAAGTCGTGTTTTAAATGCAAAAATAGAATTGGTCTGACGTGCTTTCAAATAATTTAATGATATGAAAAGACTAAATGATATGCTTTTTCAGGCTAAAATAATGCATCGTTGTCTGCAATAGATGAATTGCAAGTTATGTAAGAAAATCACGTTTGAAAGGAGAAAATAGAATTCGTTCGAATTTATTTAGAATGACTTAATCACTACAAGAGACTCAATGACATGATTTTAAGGCTAAACAAATGCATTGTTGCCTACAATAGGTCAAGTGCAAGTTATGCACGAAATTCATGTTTAAAATGCGAATTTCGTTCGAAGTGATTTAGAATGATTCAATGACTGAAAGAGACGCAATGATACGACTCTAAGTCTAAAAAAATGCATAGTTGCCTTTAAATAGATCATTTCCAAGTTATGCACGAAAGACGTGTTTTAAATGCAAAAATAGAATTGGTTCGACGTGCTTTCAAATAATTTAATGATATGAAAGGACTGAATGATATGCTTTTTCAGGCTAAAATAATGCACCGTTGCCTGCAATAGATGAATTGCAAGTTATGTAAGAAAATCACGTTTGAAAGGAGAAAATAGAATTCGTTCGAATTTATTTAGAATGACTTAATCACTACAAAAGACTCAATGACATGATTTTAAGGCTAAACAATTGCATTGTTGCCTTAAATAGATAAAGTGCAGGTTATGCATGGAAGTCATGTTTAAAGTGTGAAGTTCGTTCCAGGTGATTTAGAATGATTTAATGACTGAAAGAGACGCAATTATACGACTTTAAGTCTAAAAAAAATGCATAGTTGCCTTCAATAGATCATTTGCAAGTTATGCATGAAAGTCGTGTTTTAAATGCGAAAATAGAATGGTTCGATGTGCTCTCAAATAATATAATCATATGAAAAGACTGAATGATATGCATTTTAAGGCTAAAATAATGCACTGTTGTCTGCAATAGATTATTTGCAAGTTATGTAAGAAAATCGTGTTTGAAGGGCGAAAATAGAATTCGTTCGAATTTATTTAGAATGACTTAATCACTACAAGAGACTCAATGACATGCTTTTAAGGCTAAACAAATGCATTGTTGCCTACAATAGATCAAGTGCAAGTTATGCACGAAATTCATGTTTGAAATGCGAATTTCGTTCGAAGTGATTTAGAATGATTTAATGACTGAAAGAGACGCAATTATACGACTTTAAGGCTAAAAAAATGCATAGTTGCCTTCAATAGATCATTTGCAAGTTATGCATGAAAGTCGTGTTTTAAATGCAAAAATAGAATTGGTTCGATGTGCTTTCAAATAATATAATGATATGAAAAGACTGAATGATATGCATTTTAAGGCTAGAATAATGCACTGTTGTCTGTAAAAGATAATTTGCAGGTTATATAAGAAAATCATGTTTGTCGGGCGAAAATAGAATTCGTTCGAATTTATTTAGAATGACTTAATCACTACAAGAGACTCAATGACATGATTTTAAGGCTAAACAAATGCATTGTTGCCTACAATAGATCAAGTGCAAGTTATGCACGAAATTCATGTTTAAAATGCGAATTTCGTTCGAAGTGATTTAGAATGATTTAATGACTGAAAGAGACGCAATTATACGACTTTAAGGCTAAAAAAATGCATAGTTGCCTTTAAATAGATCATTTGCAAGTTATGCACGAAAGACGTGTTTTAAATGCAAAAATAGAATTGGTTCGACGTGATTTCAAATAATTTAATGATATGAAAAGACTGAATGATATGCTTTTTCAGGCTAAAATAATGCATCGTTGTCTGCAATAGATGAATTGCAAGTTATGTAAGAGAATCACGTTTGAAAGGAGAAAATAGAATTCATTCGAATTTATTTAGAAGGACTTAATCAGTACAAGAGACTCAATGACATGATTTTAAGGCTAAACAAATGCATTGTTTCCTACAATAGATCAAGTGCAAGTTATGCACGAAATTCATGTTTAAAATGCGAATTTCGTTCGAAGTGATTTAGAATGATTCAATGACTGAAAGAGACGCAATTATACGACTTTAAGTCTAAAAAAATGCATAGTTGCCTTCAATAGATCATTTGCAAGTTATGCATGAAGGTCGTGTTTTAAATGCGAAAATAGAATGGTTCGATGTGCTCTCAAATAATATAATCATATGAAAAGACTGAATGATATGCATTTTAAGGCTAAAATAATGCACTGTTGTCTGCAATAGATTATTTGCAAGTTATGTAAGAAAATCGTGTTTGAAGGGCGAAAATAGAATTCGTTCGAATTTATTTAGAATGACTTAATCACTACAAGAGACTCAATGACATGATTTTAAGGCTAAACAAATGCATTGTTGCCTACAATAGATCAAGTGCAAGTTCCGCACGAAATTCATGTTTAAATTGCGAATTTCGTTCGAAGTGATTTAGAATCATTTAATGACTGAAGGAGACGCAATCATACGACTTTAAGCCTAAAAAAATGCATAGTTGCCTTCAATAGATCATTTACAAGTTATGCACGAAAGTCGTGTTTTAAATGCGAAAATAGAATTGGTTCGACATGCTTTCAAATAATTTAATGATATGAGAAGACTGAATGATATGCTTTTTTAGGCAAAAATAATGCATTGTTGTCTGCAATAGATTAATTGCAAGTCATATAAGAAAATCATGTTTGAAGGGCGAAAGTATAATTCGTTCGAATTTATTTTGAAGGATTTAATCACTACAAGAGACTCAATGACATGATTTTAAGGCTAAACAATTGCATTGTTGCCTTCAATAGATCAACTGCAAGTTATGCATGGAAGTCATGTTTAAAGTGTGAAGTTTGTTCGAAGTGATTTAGAATGATTTAATGACTGAAAGAGACGCAATTATACGACTTTAAGGCTAAAAAAATGCATAGTTGCCTTCAATAGATCATTTGCAAGTTATGCACGAAAGTCGTGTTTTAAATGCAAAAATAGAATTGGTCTGACGTGCTTTCAAATAATTTAATGATATGAAAAGACTAAATGATATGCTTTTTCAGGCTAAAATAATGCATCGTTGTCTGCAATAGATGAATTGCAAGTTATGTAAGAAAATCACGTTTGAAAGGAGAAAATAGAATTCGTTCGAATTTATTTAGAATGACTTAATCACTACAAGAGACTCAATGACATGATTTTAAGGCTAAACAAATGCATTGTTGCCTACAATAGATCAAGTGCAAGTTATGCACGAAATTCATGTTTAAAATGCGAATTTCGTTCGAAGTGATTTAGAATGATTCAATGACTGAAAGAGACGCAATGATACGACTCTAAGTCTAAAAAAATGCATAGTTGCCTTTAAATAGATCATTTCCAAGTTATGCACGAAAGACGTGTTTTAAATGCAAAAATAGAATTGGTTCGACGTGCTTTCAAATAATTTAATGATATGAAAGGACTGAATGATATGCTTTTTCAGGCTAAAATAATGCACCGTTGCCTGCAATAGATGAATTGCAAGTTATGTAAGAAAATCACGTTTGAAAGGAGAAAATAGAATTCGTTCGAATTTATTTAGAATGACTTAATCACTACAAAAGACTCAATGACATGATTTTAAGGCTAAACAATTGCATTGTTGCCTTAAATAGATAAAGTGCAGGTTATGCATGGAAGTCATGTTTAAAGTGTGAAGTTCGTTCCAGGTGATTTAGAATGATTTAATGACTGAAAGAGACGCAATTATACGACTTTAAGTCTAAAAAAAATGCATAGTTGCCTTCAATAGATCATTTGCAAGTTATGCATGAAAGTCGTGTTTTAAATGCGAAAATAGAATGGTTCGATGTGCTCTCAAATAATATAATCATATGAAAAGACTGAATGATATGCATTTTAAGGCTAAAATAATGCACTGTTGTCTGCAATAGATTATTTGCAAGTTATGTAAGAAAATCGTGTTTGAAGGGCGAAAATAGAATTCGTTCGAATTTATTTAGAATGACTTAATCACTACAAGAGACTCAATGACATGATTTTAAGGCTAAAGAAATGCATTGTTGCCTACAATAGATCAAGTGCAAGTTCCGCACGAAATTCATGTTTAAATTGCGAATTTCGTTCGAAGTGATTTAGAATCATTTAATGACTGAAGGAGACGCAATCATACGACTTTAAGCCTAAAAAAATGCATAGTTGCCTTCAATAGATCATTTACAAGTTATGCACGAAAGTCGTGTTTTAAATGCGAAAATAGAATTGGTTCGACATGCTTTCAAATAATTTAATGATATGAGAAGACTGAATGATATGCTTTTTTAGGCAAAAATAATGCATTGTTGTCTGCAATAGATTAATTGCAAGTCATATAAGAAAATCATGTTTGAAGGACGAAAGTAGAATTCGTTCGAATTTATTTTGAAGGATTTAATCACTACAAGAGACTCAATGACATGATTTTAAGGCTAAACAATTGCATTGTTGCCTTCAATAGATCAACTGCAAGTTATGCATGGAAGTCATGTTTAAAGTGTGAAGTTTGTTCGAAGTGATTTAGAATGATTTAATGACTGAAAGAGACGCAATTATACGACTTTAAGGCTAAAAAAATGCATAGTTGCCTTCAATAGATCATTTGCAAGTTATGCACGAAAGTCGTGCTTTAAATGCAAAAATAGAATTGGTCTGACGTGCTTTCAAATAATTTAATGATATGAAAAGACTAAATGATATGCTTTTTCAGGCTAAAATAATGCATCGTTGTCTGCAATAGATGAATTGCAAGTTATGTAAGAAAATCACGTTTGAAAGGAGAAAATAGAATTCGTTCGAATTTATTTAGAATTACTTAATCACTACAAGAGACTCAATGACATGATTTTAAGGCTAAACAAATGCATTGTTGCCTACAATAGATCAAGTGCAAGTTATGCACGAAATTCATGTTTCAAATGCGAATTTCGTTCCAAAGGATTTAGAATGATTTAATGACTGAAAGAGACGCAATTATATGACTTTAAGTCTAAAAAAATGCATAGTTGCCTTCAATAGATCATTTGCAAGTTATGTATGAAAGTCGTGTTTTAAATGCGAAAATAGAATTGGTTCGGCGTGCTTTCAAATAATATAATGATATGAAAAGACTGAATGATATGCTTTTTCAGGTTAAAATAATGCATCGTTGTCTGCAATAGATGAATTGCAAGTTATGTAAGAAAATCACGTTTGAAAGGAGAAAATAGAATTCGTTCGAATTTATTTAGAATGACTTAATCACTACAAGAGACTCAATGACATGATTTTAAGGCTAAACAAATGCATTGTTGCCTACAATAGATCAAGTGCAAGCTTTGCACGAAATTCATGTTTAAAATGCGAATTTCGTTCGAAGTGATTTAGAATGATTCAATGACTGAAAGAGACGCAATTATACGACTCTAAGTCTAAAAAAATGCATAGTTGCCTTTCAATAGATCATTTGCAAGTTATGCACGAAAGACGTGTTTTAAATGCAAAAATAGAATTGGTTCGACGTGCTTTCAAATAATTTAATGATATGAAAGGACTGAATGATATGCTTTTTCAGGCTAAAATAATGCACCGTTGTCTGCAATAGATGAATTGCAGGTTATGTAAGAAAATCACGTTTGAAAGGAGAAAATAGAATTCGTTCGAATTTATTTAGAATGACTTAATCACTACAAAAGACTCAATGACATGATTTTAAGGCTAAACAATTGCATTGTTGCCTTAAATAGATAAAGTGCAAGTTATGCATGGAAGTCATGTTTAAAGTGTGAAGTTCGTTCCAAGTGATTTAGAATGATTTAATGACTGAAAGAGACGCAATTATACGACTTTAAGTATAAAAAAATGCATAGTTGCCTTCAATAGATCATTTGCAAGTTATGCATGAAAGTCGTGTTTTAAATGCGAAAATAGAATGGTTCGATGTGCTCTCAAATAATATAATCATATGAAAAGACTGAATGATATGCATTTTAAGGCTAAAATAATGCATTGTTGTCTGCAAAAGATAATTTGCAGGTTAGGTAAGAAAATAATGTTTGTCGGGCGAAAATAGAATTCGTTCGAATTTATTTAGAATGACTTAATCACTACAAGAGACTCAGTGACATGATTTTAAGGCTAAAAAAATGCATTGTTGCCTACAATAGATCAAGTGCAAGTTATGCACGAAATTCATGTTTAAAATGTGAATTTCGTTCGAAGTGATTTAGAATGATTTAATGACTGAAAGAGACGCAATTATACGACTTTAAGGCTAAAAAAAATGCATATTTGCCTTCAATAGATCATTTCCAAGTTATGGACGAAAGTCGTGTTTTAAATGCAAAAGTAGAATTCGTTCGGCGTGCTTTCAAATAATTTAATGATATGAAAAGACTGAATGATATGCTTTTTCAGGGTAAAATCATGCATCGTTGTCTGCAATAGATGAATTGCAAGTTATGTAAGAAAATCACGTTTCAAAGGAGAAAATAGAATTCGTTCGAATTTATTTAGAATGACTTAATCACTACAAGAGACTCAATGACATGATTTTACGGCTAAACAATAGTATTGTTTTCTTCAATAGATCAACTGCAAGTTATGCATGGAAGTCATGTTTAAAGTGTGAAGTTTGTTCGAAGTGATTTAGAATGATTTAATGACTGAAAGAGACGCAATTATACGACTCTAAGGCTAAAAAAATGCAAAGTTACCTTCAATAGATCATTTGCAAGTTATGCACGATAGTCGTGTTTGAAGTGCAAAAATAGAATTGGTTCGACGTGCTTTCAAAGAATTTAATGATATGAAAAGACTAAATGATATGCTTTTTCCGGCTAAAATAATGCATCGTTGTCTGCAATAGATGAATTGCAAGTTATGTAAGAAAATCACGTCTGAAAGGAGAAAATAGAATTCGTTCCAATTTATTTTCAAGGATGTAATCACTACACGAGACTCAATGACATGATTTTAAGGCTAAACAATTGCATTGTTGCCTTCAATAGATCAAGTGCAAGTTATGCATGGAAGTCGTCTTTAAAGTGTGAAGTTTGTTCGAAGTGATTTAGAATGATTTAATGACTGAAAGAGGCGCAATTATACGACTTTAAGGCTAAAAAAATGCATAGTTGCCTTCAATAGATCATTTGCAAGTTATGCATGAAAGTCGTGTTTTAAATACAAAAATAGAATTGGTTCGACGTGCTTTCAAATAATTTAATGATATGAAAAGACTAAATGATATGCTTTTTCCGGCTAAAATTATGCATCGTTGTCTGCAATAGATTAATTGCAAGTTATGTAAGAAAATGATGTTTGAGGGGCAAAAATAGAATTCGTTCGAATTAATTTAGAATGATTTAATCAGTACAAGAGACTCAATGACATGATTTTAACGCTAAACAAATGCATTGTTGCCTACAATAGATCAAGTGCAAGTTATGCACGAAATTCATGTTTCAAATGCGAATTTCGTTCCAAAGGATTTAGAATGATTTAATGACTGAAAGAGACGCAATTATATGACTTTAAGTCTAAAAAAATGCATAGTTGCCTTCAATAGATCATTTGCAAGTTATGTATGAAAGTCGTGTTTTAAATGCGAAAATAGAATTGGTTCGGCGTGCTTTCAAATAATATAATGATATGAAAAGACTGAATGATATGCTTTTTCAGGTTAAAATAATGCATCGTTGTCTGCAATAGATGAATTGCAAGTTATGTAAGAAAATCACGTTTGAAAGGAGAAAATAGAATTCGTTCGAATTTATTTAGAATGACTTAATCACTACAAGAGACTCAATGACATGATTTTAAGGCTAAACAAATGAATTGTTGCCTACAATAGATCAAGGGCAAGTTATGCACGAAATTCATGTTTAAAATGCGAATTTTGTTCGAAGTGATTTAGAATGATTTAATGACTGAAAGAGACGCGATTATACGACTTTAAGTCTAAAAAAATGCATAGTTGCCTTCAATAGATCATTTGCAAGTTATGCATAAAAGTCGTGTTTTAAATGCAAAAATAGAATTGGTTCGACGTGCTTTCAAATAATTTAATGATATGAAAAGACTAAATGATATGCTTTTTCAGGCTAAAATCATGCATCGTCGTCTGCAATAGATTAATTGCAAGTTATGTAAGAAAATCATGTTTGAAGGGCGAAAATCGAATTCGTTCGAATTAATTTAGAATGATTTAATCAGTACAAGAGACTCAGTGACATGATTTTAAGGCTAAACAAATGCATTGTTGCCTACAATAGATCAAGTGCAAGTTATGCACGAAATTCATGTTTAAAATGCGAATTTCGTTCGAAGTGATTTAGAATGATTTAATGGCTGAAAGTGACACAATTATACGACTTTAAGTCTAAAAACATTCATAGTTGCCATCAATAGATCATTTGCAAGTTATGCATGAAAGTCGTGTTTTAAATGCAAAAATAGAATTGGTTCGATGTGCTTTCAAATAATATAATGATATGAAAAGACTGAATGATAGGCTTTTTAAGGCTAAAATAATGCAGTGTTGTCTGCAAAAGATAATTTGCAGGTTATGTAAGAAAATTATGTTTGTCGGGCGAAAATAGAATTCGTTCGAATTTATTTAGAATGAGTTAATCACTACAAAAGACTCAATGACATGATTTTAAGGCTAAACAATTGCATTGTTGCCTTCAATCGATAAAGTGCAAGTAATGCATGGAAGTCAAGTTTAAAGTGTGAAGTTCGTTCGAAGTGATTTAGAATGATTTAATGACTGAAAGAGACGCAATTATACGACTTTAAGCCTAAAAAAATGCATAGTTGCCTTTAAATAGATCATTTGCAAGTTATGCACGAAAGACGTGTTTTAAATGCAAAAATAGAATTGGTTCGATGTGCTTTCAAATAATTTAATGATATGAAAAGACTGAATGATATGCTTTTTCAGGCTAAAATAATGCATCGTTGTCTGCAATAGATGAATTGCAAGTTATGTAAGAAAATCACGTTTGAAAGGAGAAAATAGAATTCGTTCGAATTTATTTAGAAGGACTTAATCACTACAAAAGACTCAACGACACGATTTTAAGGCTAAACATTTGCATTGTTGCCTTCAATAGATCAAGTGCAAGTTATGCATGGAAGTCATGTTTAAAGTGTGAAGTTCGTTCGAAGTGATTTAGAATGATTTAATGACTGAAAGAGACGCAATTATACGACTTTAAGGCTAAAAAAATGCATAGTTGCCTTCAATAGATCATTTGCAAGTTATGCATGAAAGTCGTGTTTTAAATGCAAAAATAGAATTGGTTCGATGTGCTTTCAAATAATATAATGATATGAAAAGACTGAATGATATGCATTTTAAGGGTAAAATAATGCAGTGTTGTCTGCAAAAGATAATTTGCAGGTTATATAAGAAAATTATGTTTGTCGGGCGAAAATAGAATTCGTTCGAATTTATTTAGAATGACTTAATCACTACAAAAGACTCAACGACACGATTTTAAGGCTAAACATTTGCATTGTTGCCTACAATAGATCAAGTGCAAGTTATGCACGAAATTCATGTTTAAAATGTGAATTTCGTTCGAAGTGATTTAGAATGATTTAATGACTGAAAGAGACGCAATTATACGACTTTAAGCCTAAAAAAAATGCATAGTTGCCTTCAATAGATCATTTGCAAGTTATGCACGAAAGTCGTGTTTTAAATGCAAAAATAGAATTGGTTCGACGTGCTTTCAAATAATTTAATGATATGAAAAGACTGAATGATATGCTTTTTTTGGCAAAAATAATGCATTGTTGTCTGCAATAGATTAATTGCAAGTCATATAAGAAAATCATGTTTGAAGGGCGAAAGTAGAATTCGTTCTAATTTATTTTGAAGGATTTAATCACTACAAGGGACACAATGACATGATTTTAAGGCTAAACAATTGCATTGTTGCCTTCAATAGATCAAGTGCAAGTTATGCACGAAATTCATGTTTAAAATGCGAATTTCGTTCGAAGTGATTTAGAATGATTTAATGACTGAAAGAGACGCAATCATACAACTTTAAGCCTATAGTTGCCTTCAATAGATCATTTGCAAGTTATGCACAAAAGTCGTGTTTTAAATGCAAAAATATAATTGATTCGACATGTTTTCAAATAATTTAATGATATGAAAAGACTGAATGATATGCTTTTTAAGGCTAAAATAATGCATTGTTGTCTGCAAAAGATTATTTGCAAGTTATGTAAGAAAATCATGTATGAAGGGCGAAAACAGAATTCGTTCGAATTTATTTAGATTAACTTCATCACTACAAGAGACTCAATGACATTATTTTAAGGCTAGACACATGCATTGTTGCCTACAATAGATCAAGTGCAAGTTATGCACGAAATTCATGTTTAAAATGTGAATTTCGTTCGAAGTGATTTAGAATTATTTAATGACTGAAAGAGACGCAATTATACGACTTTAAGTCTAAAAAAATGCATAGTTGCCTTCAATAGATCTTTTGCAAGTTATGCACGAAAGTCGTGTTTTAAATGCAAAGATATAATTGGTTCGACGTGCTTTCAAATAATTTAATGATATGAAAAGACTAAATGATATGCTTTTTCAGGTTAAAATCATGCATCGTTGTCTGCAATAGATTAATTGCAAGTTATGTAAGAAAATCATGTTTGAAGGGCGAAAATCGAATTCGTTCGAATTTATTTAGAATGATTTAATCAGTACAAGCGACTCAATGACATGATTTTAAGGCTAAACAAATGCATTGTTGCCTACAATAGATCAAGTGCAAGTTATGCACGAAATTCATGTTTAAAATGCGAATTTCGTTCGAAGTGATTTAGAATGATTTAATGGCTGAAAGAGACGCAATTATACGACTTTAAGTCTAAAAAAATTCTTAGTTGCCATCAATAGATCATTTGCAAGTTATGCATGAAAGTCGTGTTTTAAATGCAAAAATAGAATTGGTTCGATGTGCTTTCAAATAATAAAATGATATGAAAAGACTGAATAATATGCATTTTGAGGCTAAAATAATGCACTGTTCTCTGCAAAACATAATTTGCAGGTTATATAAGAAAATCATGTTTGTCGGGCGAAAATAGAATTCGTTCGAATTTATTTAGAATGACTTAATCACTACAAGAGACTCAATGACATGATTTTAAGGCTAAACAAATGCATTGTTGCCTACAATAGATCAAGTGCAAGTTCTGCACGAAATTCATGTTTAAAATGCGAATTTCATTCGAAGTGATTTAGAATGATTTAATGACTGAAAGAGACGCAATTATACGACTTTAAGTCTAAAAAAATGCATAGGTGCCTTCAATAGATCATTTGCAAGTTATGCATCAAAGTCGTGTTTTAAATGCAAAAATGGAATTCATTCGACGTGCTTTCAAATAATTTAATGATATGAAAAGACTGAATGATAGGCTTTTTAAGGCTAAAATAATGCATTGTTGTCTGCAATAGATTAATTGCAAGTTATATAAGAAAATCATGTTTAAAAGGCGAAAGTAGAATTCGGTCCAATTTTTTTTTGAAGGATTTAATCACTACAGGAGACTCAATGACATGATTTTAAGGCTACACAATTGCCTTGTTGCCTTCAATAGATCAACTGCAAGTTATGCATGGATGTCATGTTTAAAGTGTGAAGTTTGTTCGAAGTGATTTAGAATGATTTAATGACTGAAAGAGACGCAATTATACGACTTTAAGGCTAAGAAAATGCATAGTTGCCTTCAATAGATCATTTGCAAGTTATGCATGAAAGTCGTGTTTTAAATGCGAAAATAGAATGGTTCGATGTGCTCTCAAATAATATAATCATATGAAAAGACTGAATGATATGCATTTTAAGGCTAAAATAATGCACTGTTGTCTGCAATAGATTATTTGCAAGTTATGTAAGAAAATCGTGTTTGAAGGGCGAAAATAGAATTCGTTCGAATTTATTTAGAATGACTTAATCACTACAAGAGACTCAATGACATGATTTTAAGGCTAAACAAATGCATTGTTGCCTACAATAGATCAAGTGCAAGTTCCGCACGAAATTCATGTTTAAATTGCGAATTTCGTTCGAAGTGATTTAGAATCATTTAATGACTGAAGGAGACGCAATCATACGACTTTAAGCCTAAAAAAATGCATAGTTGCCTTCAATAGATCATTTACAAGTTATGCACGAAAGTCGTGTTTTAAATGCGAAAATAGAATTGGTTCGACGTGCTTTCAAATAATTTAATGATATGAGAAGACTGAATGATATGCTTTTTTAGGCAAAAATAATGCATTGTTGTCTGCAATAGATTAATTGCAAGTCATATAAGAAAATCATGTTTGAAGGACGAAAGTAGAATTCGTTCGAATTTATTTTGAAGGATTTAATCACTACAAGAGACTCAATGACATGATTTTAAGGCTAAACAATTGCATTGTTGCCTTCAATAGATCAACTGCAAGTTATGCATGGAAGTCATGTTTAAAGTTTGAAGTTTGTTCGAAGTGATTTAGAATGATTTAATGACTGAAAGAGACGCAATTATACGACTTTAAGGCTAAAAAAATGCATAGTTGCCTTCAATAGATCATTTGCAAGTTATGCACGAAAGTCGTGCTTTAAATGCGAAAATAGAATTGGTCTGACGTGCTTTCAAATAATTTAATGATATGAAAAGACTAAATGATATGCTTTTTCAGGCTAAAATAATGCATCGTTGTCTGCAATAGATGAATTGCAAGTTATGTAAGAAAATCACGTTTGAAAGGAGAAAATAGAATTCGTTCGAATTTATTTAGAATGACTTAATCACTACAAGAGACTCAATGACATGATTTTAAGGCTAAACAAATGCATTGTTGCCTACAATAGATCAAGTGCAAGCTTTGCACGAAATTCATGTTTAAAATGCGAATTTCGTTCGAAGTGATTTAGAATGATTCAATGACTGAAAGAGACGCAATTATACGACTCTAAGTCTAAAAAAATGCATAGTTGCCTTTAAATAGATCATTTGCAAGTTATGCACGAAAGACGTGTTTTAAATGCAAAAATAGAATTGGTTCGACGTGCTTTCAAATAATTTAATGATATGAAAGGACTGAATGATATGCTTTTTCAGGCTAAAATAATGCACCGTTGTCTGCAATAGATGAATTGCAAGTTATGTAAGAAAATCACGTTTGAAAGGAGAAAATAGAATTCGTTCGAATTTATTTAGAATGACTTAATCACTACAAAAGACTCAATGACATGATTTTAAGGCTAAACAATTGCATTGTTGCCTTAAATAGATAAAGTGCAAGTTATGCATGGAAGTCATGTTTAAAGTGTGAAGTTCGTTCCAGGTGATTTAGAATGATTTAATGACTGAAAGAGACGCAATTATACGACTTTAAGTCTAAAAAAAATGCATAGTTGCCTTCAATAGATCATTTGCAAGTTATGCATGAAAGTCGTGTTTTAAATGCGAAAATAGAATGGTTCGATGTGCTCTCAAATAATATAATCATATGAAAAGACTGAATGATATGGATTTTAAGGCTAAAATAATGCACTGTTGTCTGCAATAGATTATTTGCAAGTTATGTAAGAAAATCGTGTTTGAAGGGCGAAAATAGAATTCGTTCGAATTTATTTAGAATGACTTAATCACTACAAGAGACTCAATGACATGATTTTAAGGCTAAACAAATGCATTGTTGCCTACAATAGATCAAGTGCAAGTTATGCACGAAAATCATGTTTAAAATGTGAATTTCGTTCGAAGTGATTTAGAATGATTTAATGACTGAAAGAGACGCAATTATACGACTTTAAGGCTAAAAAAATGCATATTTGCCTTCAATAGATCATTTCCAAGTTATGGACGAAAGTCGTGTTTTAAATGCAAAAGTAGAATTCATTCGGCGTGCTTTCAAATAATTTAATGATATGAAAAGACTGAATGATATGCTTTTTCAGGGTAAAATCATGCATCGTTGTCTGCAATAGATGAATTGCAAGTTATGTAAGAAAATCACGTTTCAAAGGAGAAAATAGAATTCGTTCGAATTTATTTAGAATGACTTAATCACTACAAGAGACTCAATGACATGATTTTACGGCTAAACAATAGTATTGTTTTCTTCAATAGATCAACTGCAAGTTATGCATGGAAGTCATGTTTAAAGTGTGAAGTTTGTTCGAAGTGATTTAGAATGATTTAATGACTGAAAGAGACGCAATTATACGACTCTAAGGCTAAAAAAATGCAAAGTTACCTTCAATAGATCATTTGCAAGTTATGCACGATAGTCGTGTTTAAAGTGCAAAAATAGAATTGGTTCGACGTGCTTTCAAAGAATTTAATGATATGAAAAGACTAAATGATATGCTTTTTCCGGCTAAAATAATGCATCGTTGTCTACAATAGATGAATTGCAAGTTATGTAAGAAAATCACGTCTGAAAGGAGAAAATAGAATTCGTTCCAATTTATTTTCAAGGATGTAATCACTACACGAGACTCAATGACATGATTTTAAGGCTAAACAATTGCATTGTTGCCTTCAATAGATCAAGTGCAAGTTATGCATGGAAGTCGTCTTTAAAGTGTGAAGTTTGTTCGGAGTGATTTAGAATGATTTAATGACTGAAAGAGGCGCAATTATACGACTTTAAGGCTAAAAAAATGCATAGTTGCCTTCAATAGATCATTTGCAAGTTACGCATGAAAGTCGTGTTTTAAATACAAAAATAGAATTGGTTCGACGTGCTTTCAAATAATTTAATGATATGAAAAGACTAAATGATATGCTTTTTCCGGCTAAAATAATGCATCGTTGTCTGCAATAGATTAATTGCAAGTTATGTAAGAAAATGATGTTTGAGGGGCAAAAATAGAATTCGTTCGAATTAATTTAGAATGATTTAATCAGTACAAGAGACTCAATGACATGATTTTAACGCTAAACAAATGCATTGTTGCCTACAATAGATCAAGTGCAAGTTATGCACGAAATTCATGTTTCAAATGCGAATTTCGTTCCAAAGGATTTAGAATGATTTAATGACTGAAAGAGACGCAATTATATGACTTTAAGTCTAAAAAAATGCATAGTTGCCTTCAATAGATCATTTGCAAGTTATGTATGAAAGTCGTGTTTTAAATGCGAAAATAGAATTGGTTCGGCGTGCTTTCAAATAATATAATGATATGAAAAGACTGAATGATATGCTTTTTCAGGTTAAAATAATGCATCGTTGTCTGCAATAGATGAATTGCAAGTTATGTAAGAAAATCACGTTTGAAAGGAGAAAATAGAATTCGTTCGAATTTATTTAGAATGACTTAATCACTACAAGAGACTCAATGACATGATTTTAAGGCTAAACAAATGAATTGTTGCCTACAATAGATCAAGGGCAAGTTATGCACGAAATTCATGTTTAAAATGCGAATTTTGTTCGAAGTGATTTAGAATGATTTAATGACTGAAAGAGACGCGATTATACGACTTTAAGTCTAAAAAAATGCATAGTTGCCTTCAATAGATCATTTGCAAGTTATGCATAAAAGTCGTGTTTTAAATGCAAAAATAGAATTGGTTCGACGTGCTTTCAAATAATTTAATGATATGAAAAGACTAAATGATATGCTTTTTCAGGCTAAAATCATGCATCGTTGTCTGCAATAGATTAATTGCAAGTTATGTAAGAAAATCATGTTTGAAGGGCGAAAATCGAATTCGTTCGAATTAATTTAGAATGATTTAATCAGTACAAGAGACTCAGTGACATGATTTTAAGGCTAAACAAATGCATTGTTGCCTACAATAGATCAAGTGCAAGTTATGCACGAAATTCATGTTTAAAATGCGAATTTCGTTCGAAGTGATTTAGAATGATTTAATGGCTGAAAGTGACACAATTATACGACTTTAAGTCTAAAAACATTCATAGTTGCCATCAATAGATCATTTGCAAGTTATGCATGAAAGTCGTGTTTTAAATGCAAAAATAGAATTGGTTCGATGTGCTTTCAAATAATATAATGATATGAAAAGACTGAATGATAGGCTTTTTAAGGCTAAAATAATGCAGTGTTGTCTGCAAAAGATAATTTGCAGGTTATGTAAGAAAATTATGTTTGTCGGGCGAAAATAGAATTCGTTCGAATTTATTTAGAATGAGTTAATCACTACAAAAGACTCAATGACATGATTTTAAGGCTAAACAATTGCATTGTTGCCTTCAATCGATAAAGTGCAAGTAATGCATGGAAGTCAAGTTTAAAGTGTGAAGTTCGTTCGAAGTGATTTAGAATGATTTAATGACTGAAAGAGACGCAATTATACGACTTTAAGCCTAAAAAAATGCATAGTTGCCTTTAAATAGATCATTTGCAAGTTATGCACGAAAGACGTGTTTTAAATGCAAAAATAGAATTGGTTCGACGTGCTTTCAAATAATTTAATGATATGAAAAGACTGAATGATATGCTTTTTCAGGCTAAAATAATGCATCGTTGTCTGCAATAGATGAATTGCAAGTTATGTAAGAAAATCACGTTTGAAAGGAGAAAATAGAATTCGTTCGAATTTATTTAGAAGGACTTAATCACTACAAAAGACTCAACGACACGATTTTAAGGCTAAACATTTGCATTGTTGCCTTCAATAGATCAAGTGCAAGTTATGCATGGAAGTCATGTTTAAAGTGTGAAGTTCGTTCGAAGTGATTTAGAATGATTTAATGACTGAAAGAGACGCAATTATACGACTTTAAGGCTAAAAAAATGCATAGTTGCCTTCAATAGATCATTTGCAAGTTATGCATGAAAGTCGTGTTTTAAATGCAAAAATAGAATTGGTTCGATGTGCTTTCAAATAATATAATGATATGAAAAGACTGAATGATATGCATTTTAAGTGTAAAATAATGCAGTGTTGTCTGCAAAAGATAATTTGCAGGTTATATAAGAAAATTATGTTTGTCGGGCGAAAATAGAATTCGTTCGAATTTATTTAGAAGGACTTAATCACTACAAAAGACTCAACGACACGATTTTAAGGCTAAACATTTGCATTGTTGCCTACAATAGATCAAGTGCAAGTTATGCACGAAATTCATGTTTAAAATGTGAATTTCGTTCGAAGTGATTTAGAATGATTTAATGACTGAAAGAGACGCAATTATACGACTTTAAGGCTAAAAAAAATGCATATTTGCCTTCAATAGATCATTTCCAAGTTATGGACGAAAGTCGTGTTTTAAATGCAAAAGTAGAATTCGTTCGGCGTGCTTTCAAATAATTTAATGATATGAAAAGACTGAATGATATGCTTTTTCAGGGTAAAATCATGCATCGTTGTGTGCAATAGATGAATTGCAAGTTATGTAAGAAAATCACGTTTCAAAGGAGAAAATAGAATTCGTTCGAATTTATTTAGAATGACTTAATCACTACAAGAGACTCAATGACATGATTTTACGGCTAAACAATAGTATTGTTTTCTTCAATAGATCAACTGCAAGTTATGCATGGAAGTCATGTTTAAAGTGTGAAGTTTGTTCGAAGTGATTTAGAATGATTTAATGACTGAAAGAGACGCAATTATACGACTCTAAGGCTAAAAAAATGCAAAGTTACCTTCAATAGATCATTTGCAAGTTATGCACGATAGTCGTGTTTAAAGTGCAAAAATAGAATTGGTTCGACGTGCTTTCAAAGAATTTAATGATATGAAAAGACTAAATGATATGCTTTTTCCGGCTAAAATAATGCATCGTTGTCTGCAATAGATGAATTGCAAGTTATGTAAGAAAATCACGTCTGAAAGGAGAAAATAGAATTCGTTCCAATTTATTTTCAAGGATGTAATCACTACACGAGACTCAATGACATGATTTTAAGGCTAAACAATTGCATTGTTGCCTTCAATAGATCAAGTGCAAGTTATGCATGGAAGTCGTCTTTAAAGTGTGAAGTTTGTTCGGAGTGATTTAGAATGATTTAATGACTGAAAGAGGCGCAATTATACGACTTTAAGGCTAAAAAAATGCATAGTTGCCTTCAATAGATCATTTGCAAGTTATGCATGAAAGTCGTGTTTTAAATGCAAAAATAGAATTGGTTCGATGTGCTTTCAAATAATATAATGATATGAAAAGACTGAATGATATGCATTTTTAGGGTAAAATAATGCAGTGTTGTCTGCAAAAGATAATTTGCAGGTTATATAAGAAAATTATGTTTGTCGGGCGAAAATAGAATTCGTTCGAATTTATTTAGAATGACTTAATCACTACAAGAGACTCAATGACATGATTTTAAGGCTAAACAAATGCATTGTTGCCTACAATAGATCATGTGCAAGTTCTGCACGAAATTCATGTTTAAAATGCGAATTTCGTTCGAAGTGATTTAGAATTATTTAATGACTGAAAGAGACGCAATTATACGACTTTAAGCCTAAAAAAAATGCATAGTTGCCTTCAATAGATCATTTGCAAGTTATGCACGAAAGTCGTGTTTTAAATGCAAAAATAGAATTGGTTCGACGTGCTTTCAAATAATTTAATGATATGAAAAGACTGAATGATATGCTTTTTTTGGCAAAAATAATGCATTGTGGTCTGCAATAGATTAATTGCAAGTCATATAAGAAAATCATGTTTGAAGGGCGAAAGTAGAATTCGTTCTAATTTATTTTGAAGGATTTAATCACTACAAGGGACACAATGACATGATTTTAAGGCTAAACAATTGCATTGTTGCCTTCAATAGATCAAGTGCAAGTTATGCACGAAATTCATGTTTAAAATGCGAATTTCGTTCAAAGTGATTTAGAATGATTTAATGACTGAAAGAGACGCAATCATACAACTTTAAGCCTATAGTTGCCTTCAATAGATCATTTGCAAGTTATGCACAAAAGTCGTGTTTTAAATGCAAAAATATAATTGATTCGACATGTTTTCAAATAATTTAATGATATGAAAAGACTGAATGATATGCTTTTTAAGGCTAAAATAATGCATTGTTGTCTGCAAAAGATTATTTGCAAGTTATGTAAGAAAATCATGTTTGAAGGGCGAAAACAGAATTCGTTCGAATTTATTTAGAATAACTTCATCACGACAAGAGACTCAATGACATTATTTTAAGGCTAGACACATGCATTGTTGCCTACAATAGATCAAGTGCAAGTTATGCACGAAATTCATGTTTAAAATGCGAATTTCGTTCGAAGTGATTTAGAATTATTTAATGACTGAAAGAGACGCAATTATACGACTTTAAGTCTAAAAAAATACATAGTTGCCTTCAATAGATCTTTTGCAAGTTATGCACGAAAGTCGTGTTTTAAATGCAAAGATATAATTGGTTCGACGTGCTTTCAAATAATTTAATGATATGAAAAGACTAAATGATATGCTTTTTCAGGTTAAAATCATGCATCGTTGTCTGCAATAGATTAATTGCAAGTTATGTAAGAAAATCATGTTTGAAGGGCGAAAATCGAATTCGTTCGAATTTATTTAGAATGATTTAATCAGTACAAGCGACTCAATGACATGATTTTAAGGCTAAACAAATGCATTGTTGCCTACAATAGATCAAGTGCAAGTTATGCACGAAATTCATGTTTAAAATGCGAATTTCGTTCGAAGTGATTTAGAATGATTTAATGGCTGAAAGAGACGCAATTATACGACTTTAAGTCTAAAAAAATTCTTAGTTGCCATCAATAGATCATTTGCAAGTTATGCATGAAAGTCGTGTTTTAAATGCAAAAATAGAATTGGTTCGATGTGCTTTCAAATAATAAAATGATATGAAAAGACTGAATAATATGCATTTTGAGGCTAAAATAATGCACTGTTCTCTGCAAAACATAATTTGCAGGTTATATAAGAAAATCATGTTTGTCGGGCGAAAATAGAATTCGTTCGAATTTATTTAGAATGACTTAATCACTACAAGAGACTCAATGACATGATTTTAAGGCTAAACAAATGCATTGTTGCCTACAATAGATCAAGTGCAAGTTCTGCACGAAATTCATGTTTAAAATGCGAATTTCGTTCGAAGTGATTTAGAATGATTTAATGACTGAAAGAGACGCAATTATACGACTTTAAGTCTAAAAAAATGCATAGGTGCCTTCAATAGATCATTTGCAAGTTATGCATCAAAGTCGTGTTTTAAATGCAAAAATGGAATTCATTCGACGTGCTTTCAAATAATTTAATGATATGAAAAGACTGAATGATAGGCTTTTTAAGGCTAAAATAATGCATTGTTGTCTGCAATAGATTAATTGCAAGTTATATAAGAAAATCATGTTTAAAAGGCGAAAGTAGAATTCGGTCCAATTTTTTTTTGAAGGATTTAATCACTACAGGAGACTCAATGACATGATTTTAAGGCTAAACAATTGCATTGTTGCCTTCAATAGATCAACTGCAAGTTATGCATGGATGTCATGTTTAAAGTGTGAAGTTTGTTCGAAGTGATTTAGAATGATTTAATGACTGAAAGAGACGCAATTATACGACTTTAAGGCTAAGAAAATGCATAGTTGCCTTCAATAGATCATTTGCAAGTTATGCACGAAAGTCGTGTTTTAAATGCAAAAGTAGAATTGGTTCGACGTGCTTTCAAATAATTTAATGATATGAAAAGACTGAATGATATGCTTTTTTAGGCAAAAATAATGCATTGTTGTCTGCAATAGATTAATTGCAAGTCATATAAGAAAATCTTGTTTGAAGGGCGAAAGTAGAATTCGTTCTAATTTATTTTGAAGGATTTCATCACTACAAGAGACACAATGACATGATTTTAAGGCTAAACAATTGCATTGTTGCCCTCAATAGATCAAGTGCAAGTTATGCACGAAATTCATGTTTAAAATGTGAATTTCGTTCGAAGTGATTTAGAATGATTTAATGACTGAAAGAGACGCAATCATACGACTTTAAGGCTAAGAAAATGCATAGTTGCCTTCAATAGATCATTTGCAAGTTATGCACGAAAGTCGTGTTTTAAATGCAAAAGTAGAATTGGTTTGACGTGCTTTCAAATAATTTAATGATATGAAAAGACTGAATGATATGCTTTTTTAGGCTAAAATAATGCATCGTTGTCTGCAATAGATGAATTGCAAGTTATGTAAGAAAATCACGTTTGAAAGGAGAAAATAGAATTCGTTCGAATTTATTTAGAATGACTTACTCACTACAAGAGACTCAATGACATGATTTTAAGGCTAAACAAATGCATTGTTGCCTACAATAGATCAAGTGCAAGTTATGCACGAAATTCATGTTTAAAATGCGAATTTCGTTCGATGTGATTTAGAATTATTTAATGACTGAAAGAGATGCAATTATACGACTTTAAGGCTAAAAAAAATGCATAGTTGCCTTCAATAGATCATTTGCAAGTTATGCACGAAAGTCGTGTTTTAAATGCAAAAATAGAATTGGTTCGACGTGCTTTCAAATAATTTAATGATATGAAAAGACTGAATGATATGCTTTTTTTGGCAAAAATAATGCATTGTTGTCTGCAATAGATTAATTGCAAGTCATATAAGAAAATCGTGTTTGAAGGGCGAAAGTAGAATTCGTTCTAAATTATTTTGAAGGATTTAATCACTACAAGAGACACAATGACATGATTTTAAGGCTAAACAATTGCATTGTTGCCCTCAATAGATCAAGTGCAAGTTATGCACGAAATTCATGTTTAAAATGTGAATTTCGTTCGAAGTGATTTAGAATGATTTAATGACTGAAAGAGACGCAATCATACGACTTTAAGTCTAAAAAAATGCATAGGTGCCTTCAATAGATCATTTGCAAGTTATGCATCAAAGTCGTGTTTTAAATGCAAAAATGGAATTCATTCGACGTGCTTTCAAATAATTTAATGATATGAAAAGACTGAATGATAGGCTTTTTAAGGCTAAAATAATGCATTGTTGTCTGCAATAGATTAATTGCAAGTTATATAAGAAAATCATGTTTAAAAGGCGAAAGTAGAATTCGTTCCAATTTTTTTTTGAAGGATTTAATCACTACAGGAGACTCAATGACATGATTTTAAGGCTAAACAATTGCATTGTTGCCTTCAATAGATCAACTGCAAGTTATGCATGGATGTCATGTTTAAAGTGTGAAGTTTGTTCGAAGTGATTTAGAATGATTTAATGACTGAAAGAGACGCAATTATACGACTTTAAGGCTAAGAAAATGCATAGTTGCCTTCAGTAGATCATTTGCAAGTTATGCACGAAAGTCGTGTTTTAAATGCAAAAGTAGAATTGGTTCGACGTGCTTTCAAATAATTTAATGATATGAAAAGACTGAATGATATGCTTTTTTAGGCTAAAATAATGCATCGTTGTCTGCAATAGATGAATTGCAAGTTATGTAAGAAAATCAAGTTTGAAAGGAGAAAATAGAATTCGTTCGAATTTATTTAGAATGACTTACTCACTACAAGAGACTCAATGACATGATTTTAAGGCTAAACAAATGCATTGTTGCCTACAATAGATCAAGTGCAAGTTATGCACGAAATTCATGTTTAAAATGCGAATTTCGTTCGATGTGATTTAGAATTATTTAATGACTGAAAGAGATGCAATTATACGACTTTAAGCCTAAAAAAAATGCATAGTTGCCTTCAATAGATCATTTGCAAGTTATGCACGAAAGTCGTGTTTTAAATGCAAAAATAGAATTGGTTCGACGTGCTTTCAAATAATTTAATGATATGAAAAGACTGAATGATATGCTTTTTTTGGCAAAAATAATGCATTGTTGTCTGCAATAGATTAATTGCAAGTCATATAAGAAAATCGTGTTTGAAGGGCGAAAGTAGAATTCGTTCTAAATTATTTTGAAGGATTTAATCACTACAAGAGACACAATGACATGATTTTAAGGCTAAACAATTGCATTGTTGCCCTCAATAGATCAAGTGCAAGTTATGCACGAAATTCATGTTTAAAATGTGAATTTCGTTCGAAGTGATTTAGAATGATTTAATGACTGAAAGAGACGCAATCATACGACTTTAAGTATAAAAAAATGCATAGGTGCCTTCAATAGATCATTTGCAAGTTATGCATGAAAGTCGTGTTTTAAATGCAAAAGTAGAATTGGTTTGACGTGCTTTCAAATAATTTAATGATATGAAAAGACTGAATGATATGCTTTTTTAGGCTAAAATAATGCATCGTTGTCTGCAATAGATGAATTGCAAGTTATGTAAGAAAATCACGTTTGAAAGGAGAAAATAGAATTCGTTCGAATTTATTTAGAATGACTTACTCACTACAAGAGACTCAATGACATGATTTTAAGGCTAAACAAATGCATTGTTGCCTACAATAGATCACGTGCAAGTTATGCACGAAATTCATGTTTAAAATGCGAATTTCGTTCGATGTGATTTAGAATTATTTAATGACTGAAAGAGATGCAATTATACGACTTTAAGCCTAAAAAAAATGCATAGTTGCCTTCAATAGATCATTTGCAAGTTATGCACGAAAGTCGTGTTTTAAATGCAAAAATAGAATTGGTTCGACGTGCTTTCAAATAATTTAATGATATGAAAAGACTGAATGATATGCTTTTTTTGGCAAAAATAATGCATTGTTGTCTGCAATAGATTAATTGCAAGTCATATAAGAAAATCGTGTTTGAAGGGCGAAAGTAGAATTCGTTCTAAATTATTTTGAAGGATTTAATCACTACAAGAGACACAATGACATGATTTTAAGGCTAAACAATTGCATTGTTGCCCTCAATAGATCAAGTGCAAGTTATGCACGAAATTCATGTTTAAAATGTGAATTTCGTTCGAAGTGATTTAGAATGATTTAATGACTGAAAGAGACGCAATCATACGACTTTAAGTCTAAAAAAATGCATAGGTGCCTTCAATAGATCATTTGCAAGTTATGCATCAAAGTCGTGTTTTAAATGCAAAAATGGAATTCATTCGACGTGCTTTCAAATAATTTAATGATATGAAAAGACTGAATGATAGGCTTTTTAAGGCTAAAATAATGCATTGTTGTCTGCAATAGATTAATTGCAAGTTATATAAGAAAATCATGTTTAAAAGGCGAAAGTAGAATTCGTTCCAATTTTTTTTTGAAGGATTTAATCACTACAGGAGACTCAATGACATGATTTTAAGGCTAAACAATTGCATTGTTGCCTTCAATAGATCAACTGCAAGTTATGCATGGATGTCATGTTTAAAGTGTGAAGTTTGTTCGAAGTGATTTAGAATGATTTAATGACTGAAAGAGACGCAATTATACGACTTTAAGGCTAAGAAAATGCATAGTTGCCTTCAGTAGATCATTTGCAAGTTATGCACGAAAGTCGTGTTTTAAATGCAAAAGTAGAATTGGTTCGACGTGCTTTCAAATAATTTAATGATATGAAAAGACTGAATGATATGCTTTTTTAGGCTAAAATAATGCATCGTTGTCTGCAATAGATGAATTGCAAGTTATGTAAGAAAATCAAGTTTGAAAGGAGAAAATAGAATTCGTTCGAATTTATTTAGAATGACTTACTCACTACAAGAGACTCAATGACATGATTTTAAGGCTAAACAAATGCATTGTTGCCTACAATAGATCAAGTGCAAGTTATGCACGAAATTCATGTTTAAAATGCGAATTTCGTTCGATGTGATTTAGAATTATTTAATGACTGAAAGAGATGCAATTATACGACTTTAAGGCTAAAAAAAATGCATAGTTGCCTTCAATAGATCATTTGCAAGTTATGCACGAAAGTCGTGTTTTAAATGCAAAAATAGAATTGGTTCGACGTGCTTTCAAATAATTTAATGATATGAAAAGACTGAATGATATGCTTTTTTTGGCAAAAATAATGCATTGTTGTCTGCAATAGATTAATTGCAAGTCATATAAGAAAATCGTGTTTGAAGGGCGAAAGTAGAATTCGTTCTAAATTATTTTGAAGGATTTAATCACTACAAGAGACACAATGACATGATTTTAAGGCTAAACAATTGCATTGTTGCCCTCAATAGATCAAGTGCAAGTTATGCACGAAATTCATGTTTAAAATGTGAATTTCGTTCGAAGTGATTTAGAATGATTTAATGACTGAAAGAGACGCAATCATACGACTTTAAGTATAAAAAAATGCATAGGTGCCTTCAATAGATCATTTGCAAGTTATGCATGAAAGTCGTGTTTTAAATGCAAAAGTAGAATTGGTTTGACGTGCTTTCAAATAATTTAATGATATGAAAAGACTGAATGATATGCTTTTTTAGGCTAAAATAATGCATCGTTGTCTGCAATAGATGAATTGCAAGTTATGTAAGAAAATCACGTTTGAAAGGAGAAAATAGAATTCGTTCGAATTTATTTAGAATGACTTACTCACTACAAGAGACTCAATGACATGATTTTAAGGCTAAACAAATGCATTGTTGCCTACAATAGATCACGTGCAAGTTATGCACGAAATTCATGTTTAAAATGCGAATTTCGTTCGATGTGATTTAGAATTATTTAATGACTGAAAGAGATGCAATTATACGACTTTAAGCCTAAAAAAAATGCATAGTTGCCTTCAATAGATCATTTGCAAGTTATGCACGAAAGTCGTGTTTTAAATGCAAAAATAGAATTGGTTCGACGTGCTTTCAAATAATTTAATGATATGAAAAGACTGAATGATATGCTTTTTTTGGCAAAAATAATGCATTGTTGTCTGCAATAGATGAATTGCAAGTTATGTAAGAAAATCATGTTTAAAAGGCGAAAATAGAATTCGTTCCAATTTTTTTTTGAAGGATTTAATCACTACAGGAGACTCAATGACATGATTTTAAGGCTAAACAATTGCATTGTTGCCTTCAATAGATCAACTGCAAGTTATGCATGGATGTCATGTTTAAAGTGTGAAGTTTGTTCGAAGTGATTTAGAATGATTTAATGACTGAAAGAGACGCAATTATACGACTTTAAGGCTAAGAAAATGCATAGTTGCCTTCAATAGATCATTTGCAAGTTATGCATGAAAGTCGTGTTTTAAATGCAAAAATAGAATTCGTTCGACGTGCTTTCAAATAATTTAATGATATGAAAAGACAGAATAATAGGCTTTTTAAGGCTAAAATAATGCATTGTTGTCTGCAATAGATTAATTGCAAGTTATATAAGAAAATCATGTTTAAAAGGCGAAAGTAGAATTTGTTCCAATTTATTTTGAAGGATTTAATCACTACAAGAGACTCAATGACATGATTTTAAGGCTAAACAATTGCATTCTTGCCTTCAATAGATCATTTGCAAGTTATGCACGAAAGTCGTGTTTTAAATGCAAAAAGAGAATTGGTTCGACGTGCTTTCAAATAATTTAATGATATCAAAAGACTGAATGATATGCTTTTTCAGGCTAAAATAATGCATCGTTTTCTGCAATAGATGAATTACAAGTTATGTAAGAAAATCACGTTTGAAAGAAGAAAATAGAATTCGTTCGAATTTATTTAGAATGACTTAATCACTACAAGAGACTCAATGACATGATTTTAAGGCTAAACAATTGCATTGTTGCCTTCAATAGATCAAGTGCAAGTTATGCATGGAAGTCATGTTTAAAGTGTGAAGTTCGTTTTAAGTGATTTAGAATGATTTAATGACTGAAAGAGACGCAACCATACGACTTTAAGCCTAAAAAAAATGCATAGTTGCCTTCAATAGATCATTTGCAAGTTATGCACGAAAGTCGGGTTTTAAGTGCAAAAATAGAATTGGTTCGACGTGCTTTCAAATAATTTAATGATATGAAAAGACTGAATGATATGCTTTTTTTGGCAAAAATAATGCATTGTTGTCTGTAATAGATTAATTGCAAGTCATATAAGAAAATCAGGTTTGAAGGGCGAAAGTATAATTCGTTCCAATTTATTTTGAAGGATTTAATCACTACAAGAGACTCAATGACATGATAATAAGGCTAAACAATTGCATTGTTGCTTTCAGTAGACCAAGTGCAAGTTATGCATGGAAGTCATGTTTAAAGTGTGAAGTTTGTTCGAAGTGATTGAGAATGATTTAACGACTGAAAGAGACTCAATTATACGACTTTAAGGCTAAAAAAATGCATAGTTGCCTTCAATAAATCATTTGCAAGTTACGCACGAAAGTCATGTTTAAAGACCGAAATTCGTTCGATGTGATTTAGAATGATTTACTGAGAAAAAGAGGCGCAAAAATATGACTTTAAGGCTAAAAATTGCATAGTTGCCATCAATAGATCAATTGCAAGTTATGCATGAAAGTCGCGTTCTAAATGCAAAAAGAGAATTGGTTCGAAGTCCTCCAAACAATTTAATGATTGAAAAGACTGAGTGATATGCTTTTTAATGCTAAAATAGGGCATTGTCGTCTCCAATAGATTAATTACAAGTTATGTAAGAAAATAATGTTTGAAGGGCAAAAATAGAATTCGTTCGAATTAATTTAGAATGATTTAATGACTAGAAGAGACTCAGTGACATGACTTTAAGGCTAAAAAAATGCATAGTTGCCTTCAATAGATCATTTGCAAGTTACGCACGAAAGTCATGTTTAAAGGCCGAAATTCGTTCGATGTGATTTAGAATGATTTACTGAGAAAAAGAGGCGCAAAAATATGACTTTAAGGCTGAAAAATGCATAGTTGCCATCAATAGATCAATTGCAAGTTATGCATGAAAGTCGCGTTCTAAATGCAAAAAGAGAATTGGTTCGAAGTCCTTCAAACAATTTAATGATTGAACAGACTGAGTGATATGCTTTTTAATGCTAAAATAGTGCATTGTCGTCTTCAATAGATTAATTACAAGTTGTGTAAGAAAATAATGTTTAAAGGGCAAAAATAGAATTCGCTCGAATTAATTCAGAATGATTTAATGACTAGAAGAGACTCAATGACATGACTTTAAGGCTAAACAAATGCATTGTTGCCTTCAATAGATCAACTGCAAGTTACGCACGAAAGCCATGTTTAAAGCCCGAAATTCGTTCGATGTGATTTAGAATGATTTACTGACAAAAAGAGACGCAAAAATATGACTTTAACGCTAAAAAATGCATAGTTGCCATCAATAGATCAATTGCAAGTTATGCATGAAAGTCGCGTTCTAAATGCAAAAAGAGAATTGGTTCGAAGTCCTTCAAACAATTTAATGATTGAACAGACTGAGTGATATGCTTTTTAATGCTAAAATAGTGCATTGTCGTCTTCAATAGATTAATTACAAGTTATGTAAGAAAATAATATTTGAAGGGCGATAATAGAATTCGTTCGAATTAATTTAGAATGATTTAATGACTAGAAGAGACTCAGTGACATGACTTTAAGGCGAAACAAATGCATTGTTGCCTTCAATAGATCAACTGCAAGTTACGCACGAAAGTCATGCTTAAAGGCCGAATTTCGTTCGAAGTGATTTAGAATGATTTACTGACAAAAGGAGACGCAAAAATATGACTTTAAGTCTAAACAAATGCTTAGTTGCCATCAATAGATCAATTACAAGTTATGCATGAAATTCGCGTTCTAAATGCAAAAAGAGAATTGGTTCGAAGTGCCTTCAAACAATTTAATGATTGAAAAGACTGACTGATATGCTTTTTAACGCTAAAATAATGCATTGTTGTCTTCAATAGATTAATTACAGGTTATGTAAGAAAATAATGTTTGAAGGGCAAAAATAGAATTAGTTCGAATTAATTTAGAATGATTTAATGACTAGAAGAGACTCAGGGACATGACTTTAAGGCTAAACAAATGCATTGTTGCCTTCAATAGATCAACTGCAAGTTACGAACAAAAGTCATGTTTAAAGGCCGAATTTCGTTCGAAGTGATTTAGAATGATTTACTGACAAAAAGAGACGCAAAAATATGACTTTAAGGCTAAAAATATGCATAGTTGCCATCAATAGATCAATTGCAAGTTATGCATGAAAGTCGCGTTCTAAATGCAAAAAGGGAATTGGTTCGAAGTCCTTCAACCAATTTAATGATTGAACAGACTGAGTGATATGCTTTTTAATGCTAAAATAGTGCATTGTCGTCTTCAATAGATTAATTACAAGTTATGTAAGAAAATAATGTTTGAAGGGCAAAAATAGAATTCGTTCGAATTAATTCAGAATGATTTAATGACTAGAAGAGACTCAATGACATGACTTTAAGGCTAAACAAATGCATTGTTGCCTTCAATAGATCAACTGCAAGTTACGCACGAAAGTCATGTTTAAAGGCCGAATTTCTTTCGAAGTGATTTAGAATGATTTACTGACAAAAAGAGACGCAAAAATATGACTTTAACGCTAAAAAATGCATAGTTGCCATCAATAGATCAATTGCAAGTTATGCATGAAAGTCGCGTTCTAAATGCAAAAAGAGAATTGGTTTGAAGTCCTTCAAACAATTTAATGATTGAAAAGACAGAGTGATATGCTTTTTAACGCTAAAATAATGCATTGTCGTCTTCAATAGATTAATTACAAGTTATGTAAGAAAATAATGTTTGAAGGGCAAAAATAGAATTCGTTCGAATTAATTTAGAATGATTTAATGACTAGAAGAGACTCAGTGACATGACTTTAAGGCGAAACAAATGCATTGTTGCCTTCAATAGATCAACTGCAACTTACGCACGAAAGTCATGCTTAAAGGCCGAATTTCGTTCGAAGTGATTTAGAATGATTTACTGACAAAAGGAGACGCAAAAATATGACTTTAAGTCTAAACAAATGCTTAGTTGCCATCAATAGATCAATTACAAGTTATGCATGAAATTCGCGTTCTAAATGCAAAAAGAGAATTGGTTCGAAGTGCCTTCAAACAATTTAATGATTGAAAAGACTGACTGATATGCTTTTTAACGCTAAAATAATGCATTGTTGTCTTCAATAGATTAATTACAGGTTATGTAAGAAAATAATGTTTGAAGGGCAAAAATAGCATTCGTTCGAATTAATTTAGAATGATTTAATGACTAGAAGAGACTCAGTGACATGACTTTAAGGCTAAACAAATGCATTGTTGCCTTCAATAGATCAACTGCAAGTTACGAACAAAAGTCATGTTTAAAGGCCGAATTTCGTTCGAAGTGATTTAGAATGATTTACTGACAAAAAGAGAAGCAAAAATATGACTTTACGGCTAAACAAATGCTTAGTTGCCATCAATAGATCAACTAAAAGTTATGCATGAAAGTCGCGTTTTAAATGCAAAAATAGAATTTGTTCGAAGAGCCTTCAAACAATTTAATGATTGAAAAGACAGAGTGATATGCTTTTTAACGCTAAAATAATGCATTGTTGTCTTTAATAGATTAATTACACGTTATGTAAGAAAATAATGTTTGAAGGGCAAAAATAGAATTCGTTCGAATTAATTTAGAATGATTTAATGACTAGAAGAGACTCAGTGACATGACTTTAAGGCTAAACAAATGCATTGTTGCCTTCAATAGATCAACTGCGGGTTACGCACGAAAGTCATGTTTAAAGGCTGAATTTCGTTCGAAGTGATTTAGAATGATTTACAGACAAAAGGAGACGCAAAAATATGACTTTAAGTCTAAACAAATGCTTAGTTGCCATCAATAGATCAATTACAAGTTATGCATGAAATTCGCGTTCTAAATGCAAAAAGAGAATTGGTTCGAAGTGCCTTCAAACAATTTAATGATTGAAAAGACTGACTGATATGCTTTTTAACGCTAAAATAATGCATTGTTGTCTTCAATAGATTAATTACAGGTTATGTAAGAAAATAATGTTTGAAGGGCAAAAATAGCATTCGTTCGAATTAATTTAGAATGATTTAATGACTAGAAGAGACTCAGTGACATGACTTTAAGGCTAAACAAATGCATTGTTGCCTTCAATAGATCAACTGCAAGTTACGAACAAAAGTCATGTTTAAAGGCCGAATTTCGTTCGAAGTGATTTAGAATGATTTACTGACAAAAAGAGAAGCAAAAATATGACTTTACGGCTAAACAAATGCTTAGTTGCCATCAATAGATCAATTAAAAGTTATGCATGAAAGTCGCGTTTTAAATGCAAAAATAGAATTTGTTCGAAGAGCCTTCAAACAATTTAATGATTGAAAAGACAGAGTGATATGCTTTTTAACGCTAAAATAATGCATTGTTGTCTTTAATAGATTAATTACGGGTTTTGTAAGAAAATTATGTTTGAAGGGCGAAAATAGCATTAGTTCGAATTAATTTAGAATGATTTAATGACTAGAAGAGACTCAGTGACATGACTTTAACGCTAAACAAATGCATTGTTGCCTTCAATAGATCAACTGCAAGTTACGAACAAAAGTCATGTTTAAAGGCCGAATTTCGTTCGAAGTGATTTAGAATGATTTACTGACAAAAAGAGACGCAAAAATATGACTTTACGGCTAAACAAATGCTTAGTTGCCATCAATAGATCAATTAAAAGTTATGCATGAAAGTCGCGTTTTAAATGCAAAAATAGAATTGGTTCGAAGAGCCTTCAAACAATTTAATGATTGAAAAGACATAGTGATATGCTTTTTAACGCTAAAATAATGCATTGTCGTCTTCAATAGATTAATTACAAGTTATGTAAGAAAATAATGTTTGAAGGGCAAAAATAGAATTCGTTCGAATTAATTTAGAATGATTTAATGACTAGAAGAGACACATTGACACGACTTTAAGGCTAAACAAATGCATTGTTGCCTTCAATAGATCAACTGCAAGTTAGGCACGAAAGTCACGTTTAAAGGCCGAATTTCGTTCGAAGTGATTCAGAATGATTTTAGTGACAAAAAGAGACGCAAAAATTTGACTTTAAGGGTAAACAAATGCTTAGTTGCCATCAATAGATCAATTAAAAGTTATGCATGAAAGTCGCGTTTTAAATGCAAAAATAGAATTGGTTCGAAGAGCCTTCAAACAATTTAATGATTGAAAAGACAGAGTGATATGCTTTTTAACGCTAAAATAATGCATTGTCGTCTTCAATAGATTAATTACAAGTTATGTAAGAAAATAATGTTTGAAGGGCGAAAATAGAATTCTTTCGAATTAATTTAGAATGATTTAATGACTAGAAGAGACACATTGACACGACTTTAAGGCTAAACAAATGCATTGTTGCCTTCAATAGAACAACTGCAAGTTACGAACAAAAGTCATGTTTAAAGGCCGAATTTCGTTCGAAGTGATTTAGAATGATTTACTGACAAAAAGAGACGCAAAAATATGACTTTAACGCTAAAAAATTTATAGTTGCCATCAATAAATCAATTGCAAGTTATGCATGAAAGTCGCGTTCTAAATGCCAAAAGAGAATTGGTTCGAAGTCCTTCAAACAATTTAATGATTGAAAAGACAGAGTGATATGCTTTTTAACGCTAAAATAATGCATTGTCGTCTTCAATAGATTAATTACAAGTTATGTAAGAAAATAATGTTTGAAGGGCGAAAATAGAATTCTTTCGAATTAATTTAGAATGATTTAATGACTAGAAGAGACACATTGACACGACTTTAAGGCTAAACAAATGCATTGTTGCCTTCAATAGATCAACTGCAAGTTACGAACAAAAGTCATGTTTAAAGGCCGAATTTCGTTCGAAGTGATTTAGAATGATTTACTGACAAAAAGAGACGCAAAAATATGACTTTAACGCTAAAAAATTTATAGTTGCCATCAATAAATCAATTGCAAGTTATGCATGAAAGTCGCGTTCTAAATGCCAAAAGAGAATTGGTTCGAAGTCCTTCAAACAATTTAATGATTGAAAAGACTGAGTGATATGCTTTTTAACGCTAAAATAATGCATTGTCGTCTTCAATAGATTAATTACAAGTTATGTAAGAAAATAACGTTTGAAGGGCAAAAATAGAATTCGTTCGAATTAATTTAGAATGATTTAATGACTAGAAGAGACACATTGACACGACTTTAAGGCTAAACAAATGCATTGTTGCCTTCAATAGATCAACTGCAAGTTACGCATGAAAGTCATGTTTAAAGGCCGAATTTCGTTCGAAGTGATTCAGAATGATTTTAGTGACAAAAAGAGACGCAAAAATATGACTTTAAGGGTAAAAAATTGCATAGGTGCCATCAATAGACAAATTGCAAGTTATGCATGAAAGTCGCGTTCTAAATGCAAAAAGAGAATTGGTTCGATGTTCCTTCAAACAATTTAATGATTGACAAGACTGAGTCATATGCTTTTTAATGCTAAAATAATGCATTGTTGTCTTCAATAGATTAATTACAAGTTATGTAAAAAAATAATGTTTGAAGGGCGAAAATAGAATTCGTTCGAATTAATTCAGAATGATTTAATGACTAGAAGAGACTCAGTGACAAGACTTTAAGGCTAAACAAATGCATTGTAGCCTTCAATAGATCAACTGCGGGTTACGCACGAAAGTCATGTTTAAAGGCTGAATTTCGTTCGAAGTGATTTAGAATGATTTACTGACTAAAACAGACGCAAAAATATGACTTTAAGGGTAAAAAATGCATAGGTGCCATCAATAGATCAATTGCAAGTTACGCATGAAAGTCTCGTTCTAAATGCAAAAAGAGAATTGGTTCTAAGTGCCTTCAAACAATTTAATGATTGAAAAGACTGAGTGATATGCTTTTTAACGCTAAAATAGTGCATTGTCGTCCTCAATAGATTAATTAAAAGTTATGTAAGAAAATAATGTTTGAAGGGCAAAAATAGAATTTGTTCGAATTAATTTAGAATGATTTAATGACTAGAAGAGACTCAATGACATGACTTTAAGGCTAAACAAATACATTGTTGCCTTCAGTAGATCAACTACAAGTTACGCACGAAAGTCATGTTTAAAGGCCGAATTTCATTCGAAGTGATTTAAAATGATTTACTGATAAAAAGAGACGCAAAAATATGACTTTAAGGCAAAAAAAATGCATAGTTGCCATCAATAGATCAATTACAAGTTATGCATGAAAGTCGCGTTCTAAATGCAAAAAGAGAATTGGTTCAAAGTGCCTTCAAACAATTTAATGATTGAAAAGACTGAGTGATATGCTTTTTAATGCTAAAATATTGCATTGTTGTCTTGAATAGATTAATTACAAGTTATGTAAGAAAATAATGTTTGAAGGGTAAAAATAGAATTCGTTCGAATTAATTTAGATTGATTTAATGACTAGAAGAGACTCAGGGACATGACTTTAGGCCTAAACAAATGCATTGTTGCCTTCAATAGATCAACTGCAAGTTACGCACGAAAGTCATGTTTAAAGGCCGAATTTCGTTCAAAGTGATTTAGAATGATTTACTGACAAAAGGAGACGCAAAAATATGACTTTAAGTCTAAACAAATGCTTAGTTGCCATCAATAGATCAATTAAAAGTTATGCATGAAATTCGCGTTCTAAATGCAAAAAGAGAATTGTTTCGAAGTGCCTTCAAACAATTTAATGATTGAAAAGACTGAGTGATATGCTTTTTAACGCTAAAATAATGCATTGTTGTCTTCAATAGATTAATTACAGGTTATGTAAGAAAATAATGTTTGAAGGGGAAAAATAGAATTCGTTCGAATTAATTTAGAATGATTTAATGACTAGAAGAGACTCAGTGACATGACTTTAAGGCTAAACAAATGCATTGTTGCCTTCAATAGATCAACTGCAAGTTATGCACGAAAGTCATGTTTAAAGGCCGAATTTCGTTCGAAGTGATTCAGAATGATTTTAGTGACAAAAAGAGACGCAAAAATATGACTTTAAGGGTAAAAAATTGCATAGGTGCCATCAATAGACAAATTGCAAGTTATGCATGAAAGTCGCGTTCTAAATGCAAAAAGAGAATTGGTTCGATGTGCCTTCAAACAATTTAATGATTGAAAAGACTGAGTCATATGCTTTTTAATGCTAAAATAATGCATTGTTGTCTTCAATAGATTAATTACAAGTTATGTAAGAAAATAATGTTTGAAGGGCGAAAATAGAATTCGTTCGAATTAATTCAGAATGATTTAATGACTAGAAGAGACTCAGTGACAAGAGTTTAAGGCTAAACAAATGCATTGTAGCCTTCAATAGATCAACTGCGGGTTACGCACGAAAGTCATGTTTAAAGGCTGAATTTCGTTCGAAGTGATTTAGAATGATTTACTGACTAAAACAGACGCAAAAATATAACTTTAAGGGTAAAAAATGCATAGGTGCCATCAATAGATCAATTGCAAGTTAAGCATGAAAGTCGCGTTCTAAATGCAAAAAGAGAATTGGTTATAAGTGCCTTCAAACAATTTAATGATTGAAAAGACTGAGTGATATGCTTTTTAACGCTAAAATAGTGCATTGTCGTCCTCAATAGATTAATTAAAAGTTATGTAAGAAAATAATGTTTGAAGGGCAAAAATAGAATTTGTTCGAATTAATTTAGAATGATTTAATGACTAGAAGAGACTCAATGACATGACTTTAAGGCTAAACAAATACATTGTTGCCTTCAGTAGATCAACTACAAGTTACGCACGAAAGTCATGTTTAAAGGCCGAATTTCATTCGAAGTGATTTAAAATGATTTACTGATAAAAAGAGACGCAAAAATATGACTTTAAGGCTAAAAAAATGCATAGTTGCCATCAATAGATCAATTACAAGTTATGCATGAAAGTCGCGTTCTAAATGCAAAAAGAGAATTGGTTCAAAGTGCCTTCAAACAATTTAATGATTGAAAAGACTGAGTGATATGCTTTTTAATGCTAAAATATTGCATTGTTGTCTTGAATAGATTAATTACAAGTTATGTAAGAAAATAATGTTTGAAGGGTAAAAATAGAATTCGTTCGAATTAATTTAGATTGATTTAATGACTAGAAGAGACTCAGGGACATGACTTTAGGCCTAAACAAATGCATTGTTGCCTTCAATAGATCAACTGCAAGTTACGCACGAAAGTCATGTTTAAAGGCCGAATTTCGTTCAAAGTGATTTAGAATGATTTACTGACAAAAGGAGACGCAAAAATATGACTTTTATGTCTAAAAAAATGCTTAGTTGCCATCAATAGATCATTAACAAGTTATACATGAAATTCGCGTTCCAACTGCAAAAAGAAAATTGGTTCGAAGTGCCTTCCAACAATTTAATGATTGAAAAGACTGAGTGATACGCTTTTTAACGCTAAAATAATGCATTGTGGTCTTGAATAGATTAATTACAGGTTATGTAAGAAAATAATGTTTGAAGGGCAAAAATAGAATTCGTTCGAATTAATTTAGAATGATTTAATGACTAGAAGAGACTCAGTGACATGACTTTAAGGCTAACTAAATGCATTGTTGCCTTCAATAGATCAACTGCAAGTTACGGACAAAAGTCATGTTTAAAGGCTGAATGTTGTTCGAAGTGAATTAGAATGATTTACTAACAAAAAGAGACGCAAAAATATGACTTTAAGGCTAAAAAAATGCATAGTTGCCATGAATAGATCAATTACAAGTTATGCATGAAAGTCGCGTTCTAAATGCAAAAAGAGAATTGGTTCGAAGTGCCTTCAAACAATTTAATGATTGAAAAGACTGAGTGATATGCTTTTTAACGCTAAAATAATGCATTGTGGTCTTCAATAGATTAATTACAAGTTATGTAAGAAAATAATGTTTGAAGGGCAAAAATAGAATTCGTTCGAATTAATTTAGAATGATTTAATGACTAGAAGAGACTCAGTGACATGACTTTAAGGCTAAACAAATGCATTGTTGCCTTCAATAGATCAACCGCAAGTTACAGACAAAAGTCATGTTTAAAGGCTGAATTTTGTTCGAAGTGATTTAGAATGATTTACTGAAAAAAAGAGATGCAAAAATATGACTTTAAGGCTAAAAAAATGCATAGTTGCCATCAATAGATCAATTACAAGTTATGCATGAAAGTCGCGTTCTAAATGCAAAAAGAGAATTGTTTCGAAGTGCTTTCAAACAATTTAGTGATTGAAAAGACTGAGTGATATGCTTTTTAACGCTAAAATAATGCATTGTCGTCTTCAATAGATTAATTACAGGTTATGTAAGAAAATAATGTTTGAAGGGGAAAAATAGAATTCGTTCGAATTAATTTGGAATGATTTAATGACTAGAAGAGACTCAGTGACATGACTTTAAGGCTAAACAAATGCATTGTTGCCTTCAATAGATCAACTGCAAGTTACGGACAAAAGTCATGTTTAAAGGCTGAATTTCGTTCGAAGTGATTTAGAATGATTTACTGACAAAAAGAGACGCAAAAATATGACTTTAAGGCTAAAAAAATGCATAGTTGCCATCAATAGATCAATTACAAGTTATGCATGAAAGTCGCGTTCTAAATGCAAAAAGAGAATTGGTTTGAAGTCCTTCAAACAATTTAATGATTGAAAAGACTGAGTAATATGCTTCTTAACGCTAAAATAAGGCATTGTGGTCTTCAATAGATTAATTAAAAGTTATGTAAGAAAATAATGTTTGAAGGGGAAAAATAGAATTCGTTCCAATTAATTTAGAATGATTTAATGACTAGAAGAGACTCAGTGACATGACTTTAAGGCTAAACAAATGCATTGTTGCCTTCAATAGATCAACTGCAAGTTATGGACAAAAGTCATGTTTAAAGGCTGAATTTCGTTCGAAGTGATTTAGAATGATTTACTGACAAAAAGAGACGCAAAAATATGACTTTAAGGCTAAAAAAATGCATAGTTGCCATCAATAGATCAATTACAAGTTATGCATGAAAGTCGCGTTCTAAATGCAAAAAGAGAATTGTTTCGAAGTCCTTCAAACAATTTAATGATTGAAAAGACTGAGTGATATGCTTTTTAACGCTAAAATAATGCATTGTGGTCCTCAATAGATTAATTACAGGTTATGTAAGAAAATAATGTTTGAAGGGGAAAAATAGAATTCGTTCGAATTAATTTGGAATGATTTAATGACTAGAAGAGACTCAGTGACATGACTTTAAGGCTAAACAAATGCATTGTTGCCTTCAATAGATCAACTGCAAGTTACGGACAAAAGTCATGTTTAAAGGCTGAATTTCGTTCGAAGTGATTTAGAATGATTTACTGACAAAAAGAGACGCAAAAATATGACTTTAAGGCTAAAAAAATGCATAGTTGCCATCAATAGATCAATCACAAGTTATGCATGAAAGTCGCGTTCCAAATGCAAAAAGAGAATTGGTTCAAAATGCCTTCAAACAATTTGATGATTGAAAAGACTGAGTGATATGCTTTTTAATGCTAAAATAAATGCATTGTTGTCTTGAATAGATAAATTACAAGTTATGTAAGAAAATAATGTTTAAAGGGCAAAAATAGAATTCATTCGAATTAATTTAGAATGATTTAATGACTAGAAGAGACTCAGTGACATGACTTTAAGGCTAAAGAAATGCATTGTTGCCTTCAATAGATCAACTACAAGTTACGCACGAAAGTCATGTTTAAAGGCTGAATTTTGTTCGAAGTGATTTAGAATGATTTACTGACTAAAAGAGACGCAAAAATACGACTTTAAGGGTAAAAAATGCATAGGTGCCACCAACAGATCAATTGCAAGTTATGCATGAAAGTCGCGTTCTAAATGCAAAAAGAGAATTGGTTCGGAGTGCCTTCAAAAAATTTAATGATTGAAAAGACTGAGTGATATGCTTTTTAACGCTAAAATAATGCATTGTTGTCTTCAATAGAATAATTACAAGTTATGTAAGAAAATAATGTTTAAAGGGCAAAAATAGAATTCATTCGAATTAATTTAGAATGATTTAATGACTAGAAGAGACTCAGTGACATGACTTTAAGGCTAAACAAATGCATTGTTGCCTTCAATAGATCAACTGCAAGTTACGGACAAAAGTCATGTTTAAAGGCTGAATTTCGTTCGAAGTGATTTAGAATGATTTACTGACAAAAAGAGACGCAAAAATATGACTTTAAGGCTAAAAAAATGCATAGTTGCCATCAATAGATCAATTACAAGTTATGCATGAAAGTCGCGTTCTAAATGCAAAAAGAGAATTGTTTCAAAGTGCCTTCAGACAATTTAATGATTGAAAAGACTGAGTGATATGCTTTTTAACGCTAAAATAATGCATTGTGGTCTTTAATAGATGAATTACAAGTTATGTAAGAAAATAATGTTTGAAGGGCAAAAATAGAATTCGTTCGAACTAATTTAGAATGATTTAATGACTAGAAGAGACTCAGTGACATGACTTTAAGGCTAAACAAATGCATTGTAGCCTTCAATAGATCAACTGCGGGTTACGCACGAAAGTCATGTTTAAAGGCTGAATTTCGTTCGAAGTGATTTAGAATGATTTACTGACAAAAAGAGACGCAAAAATATGACTTTAAGGCTAAAAAAATGCATAGTTGCCATCAATAGATCAATTACAAGTTTTGCATGAAAGTCGCATTCTAAATGCAAAAAGAGAATTGTTTCGAAGTGCTTTCAAACAATTTAATGATTGAAAAGACTGAGTGATATGCTTTTTAACGCTAAAATAATGCATTGTGGTCTTCAATAGATTAATTACAAGTTATGTAAGAAAATAATGTTTGAAGGGCAAAAATAGAATTCGTTCGAACTAATTTAGAATGATTTAATGACTAGAAGAGTCTCAGTGACATGACTTTAAGGCTAAACAAATGCATTGTTGCCTTCAATAGATCAACTGCGGGTTACGCACGAAAGTCATGTTTAAAGGCTGAATTTCGTTCGAAGTGATTTAGAATGATTTACTGACAAAAAGAGACGCAAAAATATGACTTTAAGGCTAAAAAAATGCATAGTTGCCATCAATAGATCAATTACAAGTTATGCATGAAAGTCGCATTCTAAATGCAAAAAGAGAATTGTTTCGAAGTGCTTTCAAACAATTTAATGATTGAAAAGACTGAGTGATATGCTTTTTCACGCTAAAATATTGCATTGTCGTCTTCAATAGATTAATTACAGGTTATGTAAGAAAATAATGTTTGAAGGGGAAAAATAGAATTCGTTCGAATTAATTTAGAATGATTTAATGACAAGAAGAGACTCAGTGACATGACTTTAAGGCTAAACAAATGCATTGTTGCCTTCAATAGATCAACTGCAAGTTACGGACAAAAGTCATGTTTAAAGGCCGAATTTCGTTCGAAGTTATTTAGAATGATTTACTGACTAAAAGAGACGCAAAAATACGACTTTAAGGGTAAAAAATGCATAGGTGCCATCAATAGATCAATTGCAAGTTATGCATGAAAGTCGCGTTCTAAATGCAAAAAGAGAATTGGTTCGAAGTGCCTTCAAACAATTTAATGATTGAAAAGACTGAGTGATATGCTTTTTAACGCTAAAATAATGCATTGTGGTCTTCAATAGATTAATTACAAGTTATGTAAGAAAATAATGTTTGAAGGGCAAAAATAGAATTCGTTCGAACTAATTTAGAATGATTTAATGACTAGAAGAGACTCAGTGACATGATTTTAAGGGTAAAGAAATGCATTGTTGCCTTCAATAGATCAACTACAAGTTATGGACAAAAGTCATGTTTAAAGGCCGAATTTCGTTCGAAGTTATTTAGAATGATTTACTGACTAAAAGAGACGCAAAAATACGACTTTAAGGGTAAAAAATGCATAGGTGCCATCAATAGATCAATTGCAAGTTATGCATGAAAGTCGCGTTCAAAATGCAAAAAGGGAATTGGTTCGAAGTGCCTTCAAACAATTTAATGATTGAAAAGACTGAGTGATATGCTTTTTAACGCTAAAATAAGGCATAGTGGTCTTCAATAGATTAATTAAAAGTTATGTAAGAAAATAATGTTTGAAGGGGAAAAATAGAATTCGTTCCAATTAATTTAGAATGATTTAATGACTAGAATAGACTCAGTGACATGACTTTAAGGCTAAACAAATGCATTGTTGCCTTCAATAGATCAACTGCAAGTTATGGACAAAAGTCATGTTTAAAGGCTGAATTTCGTTCGAAGTGATTTAGAATGATTTACTGACAAAAAGAGACGCAAAAATATGACTTTAAGGCTAAAAAAATGCATAGTTGCCATCAATAGATCAATTACAAGTTATGCATGAAAGTCGCGTTCTAAATGCAAAAAGAGAATTGTTTCGAAGTCCTTCAAACAATTTAATGATTGAAAAGACTGAGTGATATGCTTTTTAACGCTAAAATAATGCACTGTGGTCCTCAATAGATTAATTACAGGTTATGTAAGAAAATAATGTTTGAAGGGGAAAAATAGAATTCGTTCGAATTAATTTGGAATGATTTAATGACTAGAAGAGACTCAGTGACATGACTTTAAGGCTAAACAAATGCATTGTTGCCTTCAATAGATCAACTGCAAGTTACGGACAAAAGTCATGTTTAAAGGCTGAATTTCGTTCGAAGTGATTTAGAATGATTTACTGACAAAAAGAGACGCAAAAATATGACTTTAAGGCTAAAAAAATGCATAGTTGCCATCAATAGATCAATCACAAGTTATGCATGAAAGTCGCGTTCCAAATGCAAAAAGAGAATTGGTTCAAAATGCCTTCAAACAATTTGATGATTGAAAAGACTGAGTGATATGCTTTTTAATGCTAAAATAAATGCATTGTTGTCTTGAATAGATAAATTACAAGTTATGTAAGAAAATAATGTTTAAAGGGCAAAAATAGAATTCATTCGAATTAATTTAGAATGATTTAATGACTAGAAGAGACTCAGTGACATGACTTTAAGGCTAAAGAAATGCATTGTTGCCTTCAATAGATCAACTACAAGTTACGCACGAAAGTCATGTTTAAAGGCTGAATTTTGTTCGAAGTGATTTAGAATGATTTACTGACTAAAAGAGACGCAAAAATACGACTTTAAGGGTAAAAAACGCATAGGTGCCACCAATAGATCAATTGCAAGTTATGCATGAAAGTCGCGTTCTAAATGCAAAAAGAGAATTGGTTCGGAGTGCCTTCAAAAAATTTAATGATTGAAAAGACTGAGTGATATGCTTTTTAACGCTAAAATAATGCATTGTTGTCTTCAATAGAATAATTACAAGTTATGTAAGAAAATAATGTTTAAAGGGCAAAAATAGAATTCATTCGAATTAATTTAGAATGATTTAATGACTAGAAGAGACTCAGTGACATGACTTTAAGGCTAAACAAATGCATTGTTGCCTTCAATAGATCAACTGCAAGTTACGGACAAAAGTCATGTTTAAAGGCTGAATTTCGTTCGAAGTGATTTAGAATGATTTACTGACAAAAAGAGACGCAAAAATATGACTTTAAGGCTAAAAAAATGCATAGTTGCCATCAATAGATCAATTACAAGTTATGCATGAAAGTCGCGTTCTAAATGCAAAAAGAGAATTGTTTCAAAGTGCCTTCAGACAATTTAATGATTGAAAAGACTGAGTGATATGCTTTTTAACGCTAAAATAATGCATTGTGGGCTTTAATAGATTAATTACAAGTTATGTAAGAAAATAATGTTTGAAGGGCAAAAATAGAATTCGTTCGAACTAATTTAGAATGATTTAATGACTAGAAGAGACTCAGTGACATGACTTTAAGGCTAAACAAATGCATTGTAGCCTTCAATAGATCAACTGCGGGTTACGCACGAAAGTCATGTTTAAAGGCTGAATTTCGTTCGAAGTGATTTAGAATGATTTACTGACAAAAAGAGACGCAAAAATATGACTTTAAGGCTAAAAAAATGCATAGTTGCCATCAATAGATCAATTACAAGTTATGCATGAAAGTCGCATTCTAAATGCAAAAAGAGAATTGTTTCGAAGTGCTTTCAAACAATTTAATGATTGAAAAGACTGAGTGATATGCTTTTTAACGCTAAAATAATGCATTGTGGTCTTCAATAGATTAATTACAAGTTATGTAAGAAAATAATGTTTAAAGGGCAAAAATAGAATTCGTTCGAACTAATTTAGAATGATTTAATGACTAGAAGAGTCTCAGTGACATGACTTTAAGGCTAAACAAATGCATTGTTGCCTTCAATAGATCAACTGCGGGTTACGCACGAAAGTCATGTTTAAAGGCTGAATTTCGTTCGAAGTGATTTAGAATGATTTACTGACAAAAAGAGACGCAAAAATATGACTTTAAGGCTAAAAAAATGCATAGTTGCCATCAATAGATCAATTACAAGTTATGCATGAAAGTCGCATTCTAAATGCAAAAAGAGAATTGTTTCGAAGTGCTTTCAAACAATTTAATGATTGAAAAGACTGAGTGATATGCTTTTTAACGCTAAAATAATGCATTGTGGTCTTCAATAGATTAATTACAAGTTATGTAAGAAAATAATGTTTAAAGGGCAAAAATAGAATTCGTTCGAACTAATTTAGAATGATTTAATGACTAGAAGAGTCTCAGTGACATGACTTTAAGGCTAAACAAATGCATTGTTGCCTTCAATAGATCAACTGCGGGTTACGCACGAAAGTCATGTTTAAAGGCTGAATTTCGTTCGAAGTGATTTAGAATGATTTACTGACAAAAAGAGACGCAAAAATATGACTTTAAGGCTAAAAAAATGCATAGTTGCCATCAATAGATCAATTACAAGTTATGCATGAAAGTCGCATTCTAAATGCAAAAAGAGAATTGTTTCGAAGTGCTTTCAAACAATTTAATGATTGAAAAGACTGAGTGATATGCTTTTTAACGCTAAAATATTGCATTGTCGTCTTCAATAGATTAATTACAGGTTATGTAAGAAAATAATGTTTGAAGGGGAAAAATAGAATTCGTTCGAATTAATTTAGAATGATTTAATGACAAGAAGAGACTCAGTGACATGACTTTAAGGCTAAACAAATGCATTGTTGCCTTCAATAGATCAACTGCAAGTTACGGACAAAAGTCATGTTTAAAGGCCGAATTTCGTTCGAAGTTATTTAGAATGATTTACTGACTAAAAGAGACGCAAAAATACGACTTTAAGGGTAAAAAATGCATAGGTGCCATCAATAGATCAATTGCAAGTTATGCATGAAAGTCGCGTTCTAAATGCAAAAAGAGAATTGGTTCGAAGTGCCTTCAAACAATTTAATGATTGAAAAGACTGAGTGATATGCTTTTTAACGCTAAAATAATGCATTGTGGTCTTCAATAGATTAATTACAAGTTATGTAAGAAAATAATGTTTGAAGGGCAAAAATAGAATTCGTTCGAACTAATTTAGAATGATTTAATGACTAGAAGAGACTCAGTGACATGATTTTAAGGGTAAAGAAATGCATTGTTGCCTTCAATAGATCAACTACAAGTTATGGACAAAAGTCATGTTTAAAGGCCGAATTTCGTTCGAAGTTATTTAGAATGATTTACTGACTAAAAGAGACGCAAAAATACGACTTTAAGGGTAAAAAATGCATAGGTGCCATCAATAGATCAATTGCAAGTTATGCATGAAAGTCGCGTTCAAAATGCAAAAAGGGAATTGGTTCGAAGTGCCTTCAAACAATTTAATGATTGAAAAGACTGAGTGATATGCTTTTTAACGCTAAAATAAGGCATTGTGGTCTTCAATAGATTAATTAAAAGTTATGTAAGAAAATAATGTTTGAAGGGGAAAAATAGAATTCGTTCCAATTAATTTAGAATGATTTAATGACTAGAATAGACTCAGTGACATGACTTTAAGGCTAAACAAATGCATTGTTGCCTTCAATAGATCAACTGCAAGTTATGGACAAAAGTCATGTTTAAAGGCTGAATTTCGTTCGAAGTGATTTAGAATGATTTACTGACAAAAAGAGACGCAAAAATATGACTTTAAGGCTAAAAAAATGCATAGTTGCCATCAATAGATCAATTACAAGTTATGCATGAAAGTCGCGTTCTAAATGCAAAAAGAGAATTGTTTCGAAGTCCTTCAAACAATTTAATGATTGAAAAGACTGAGTGATATGCTTTTTAACGCTAAAATAATGCACTGTGGTCCTCAATAGATTAATTACAGGTTATGTAAGAAAATAATGTTTGAAGGGGAAAAATAGAATTCGTTCGAATTAATTTGGAATGATTTAATGACTAGAAGAGACTCAGTGACATGACTTTAAGGCTAAACAAATGCATTGTTGCCTTCAATAGATCAACTGCAAGTTACGGACAAAAGTCATGTTTAAAGGCTGAATTTCGTTCGAAGTGATTTAGAATGATTTACTGACAAAAAGAGACGCAAAAATATGACTTTAAGGCTAAAAAAATGCATAGTTGCCATCAATAGATCAATCACAAGTTATGCATGAAAGTCGCGTTCCAAATGCAAAAAGAGAATTGGTTCAAAATGCCTTCAAACAATTTGATGATTGAAAAGACTGAGTGATATGCTTTTTAATGCTAAAATAAATGCATTGTTGTCTTGAATAGATAAATTACAAGTTATGTAAGAAAATAATGTTTAAAGGGCAAAAATAGAATTCATTCGAATTAATTTAGAATGATTTAATGACTAGAAGAGACTCAGTGACATGACTTTAACGCTAAAGAAATGCATTGTTGCCTTCAATAGATCAACTACAAGTTACGCACGAAAGTCATGTTTAAAGGCTGAATTTTGTTCGAAGTGATTTAGAATGATTTACTGACTAAAAGAGACGCAAAAATACGACTTTAAGGGTAAAAAACGCATAGGTGCCACCAATAGATCAATTGCAAGTTATGCATGAAAGTCGCGTTCTAAATGCAAAAAGAGAATTGGTTCGGAGTGCCTTCAAAAAATTTAATGATTGAAAAGACTGAGTGATATGCTTTTTAACGCTAAAATAATGCATTGTTGTCTTCAATAGAATAATTACAAGTTATGTAAGAAAATAATGTTTAAAGGGCAAAAATAGAATTCATTCGAATTAATTTAGAATGATTTAATGACTAGAAGAGACTCAGTGACATGACTTTAAGGCTAAACAAATGCATTGTTGCCTTCAATAGATCAACTGCAAGTTACGGACAAAAGTCATGTTTAAAGGCTGAATTTCGTTCGAAGTGATTTAGAATGATTTACTGACAAAAAGAGACGCAAACATATGACTTTAAGGCTAAAAAAATGCATAGTTGCCATCAATAGATCAATTACAAGTTATGCATGAAAGTCGCGTTCTAAATGCAAAAAGAGAATTGTTTCAAAGTGCCTTCAGACAATTTAATGATTGAAAAGACTGAGTGATATGCTTTTTAACGCTAAAATAATGCATTGTGGTCTTTAATAGATTAATTACAAGTTATGTAAGAAAATAATGTTTGAAGGGCAAAAATAGAATTCGTTCGAACTAATTTAGAATGATTTAATGACTAGAAGAGACTCAGTGACATGACTTTAAGGCTAAACAAATGCATTGTAGCCTTCAATAGATCAACTGCGGGTTACGCACGAAAGTCATGTTTAAAGGCTGAATTTCGTTCGAAGTGATTTAGAATGATTTACTGACAAAAAGAGACGCAAAAATATGACTTTAAGGCTAAAAAAATGCATAGTTGCCATCAATAGATCAATTACAAGTTATGCATGAAAGTCGCATTCTAAATGCAAAAAGAGAATTGTTTCGAAGTGCTTTCAAACAATTTAATGATTGAAAAGACTGAGTGATATGCTTTTTAACGCTAAAATAATGCATTGTGGTCTTCAATAGATTAATTACAAGTTATGTAAGAAAATAATGTTTAAAGGGCAAAAATAGAATTCGTTCGAACTAATTTAGAATGATTTAATGACTAGAAGAGTCTCAGTGACATGACTTTAAGGCTAAACAAATGCATTGTTGCCTTCAATAGATCAACTGCGGGTTACGCACGAAAGTCATGTTTAAAGGCTGAATTTCGTTCGAAGTGATTTAGAATGATTTACTGACAAAAAGAGACGCAAAAATATGACTTTAAGGCTAAAAAAATGCATAGTTGCCATCAATAGATCAATTACAAGTTATGCATGAAAGTCGCATTCTAAATGCAAAAAGAGAATTGTTTCGAAGTGCTTTCAAACAATTTAATGATTGAAAAGACTGAGTGATATGCTTTTTAACGCTAAAATATTGCATTGTCGTCTTCAATAGATTAATTACAGGTTATGTAAGAAAATAATGTTTGAAGGGGAAAAATAGAATTCGTTCGAATTAATTTAGAATGATTTAATGACAAGAAGAGACTCAGTGACATGACTTTAAGGCTAAACAAATGCATTGTTGCCTTCAATAGATCAACTGCAAGTTACGGACAAAAGTCATGTTTAAAGGCCGAATTTCGTTCGAAGTTATTTAGAATGATTTACTGACTAAAAGAGACGCAAAAATACGACTTTAAGGGTAAAAAATGCATAGGTGCCATCAATAGATCAATTGCAAGTTATGCATGAAAGTCGCGTTCTAAATGCAAAAAGAGAATTGGTTCGAAGTGCCTTCAAACAATTTAATGATTGAAAAGACTGAGTGATATGCTTTTTAACGCTAAAATAATGCATTGTGGTCTTCAATAGATTAATTACAAGTTATGTAAGAAAATAATGTTTGAAGGGCAAAAATAGAATTCGTTCGAACTAATTTAGAATGATTTAATGACTAGAAGAGACTCAGTGACATGATTTTAAGGGTAAAGAAATGCATTGTTGCCTTCAATAGATCAACTACAAGTTATGGACAAAAGTCATGTTTAAAGGCCGAATTTCGTTCGAAGTTATTTAGAATGATTTACTGACTAAAAGAGACGCAAAAATACGACTTTAAGGGTAAAAAATGCATAGGTGCCATCAATAGATCAATTGCAAGTTATGCATGAAAGTCGCGTTCAAAATGCAAAAAGGGAATTGGTTCGAAGTGCCTTCAAACAATTTAATGATTGAAAAGACTGAGTGATATGCTTTTTAACGCTAAAATAAGGCATTGTGGTCTTCAATAGATTAATTAAAAGTTATGTAAGAAAATAATGTTTGAAGGGGAAAAATAGAATTCGTTCCAATTAATTTAGAATGATTTAATGACTAGAATAGACTCAGTGACATGACTTTAAGGCTAAACAAATGCATTGTTGCCTTCAATAGATCAACTGCAAGTTATGGACAAAAGTCATGTTTAAAGGCTGAATTTCGTTCGAAGTGATTTAGAATGATTTACTGACAAAAAGAGACGCAAAAATATGACTTTAAGGCTAAAAAAATGCATAGTTGCCATCAATAGATCAATTACAAGTTATGCATGAAAGTCGCGTTCTAAATGCAAAAAGAGAATTGTTTCGAAGTCCTTCAAACAATTTAATGATTGAAAAGACTGAGTGATATGCTTTTTAACGCTAAAATAATGCATTGTGGTCCTCAATAGATTAATTACAGGTTATGTAAGAAAATAATGTTTGAAGGGGAAAAATAGAATTCGTTCGAATTAATTTGGAATGATTTAATGACTAGAAGAGACTCAGTGACATGACTTTAAGGCTAAACAAATGCATTGTTGCCTTCAATAGATCAACTGCAAGTTACGGACAAAAGTCATGTTTAAAGGCTGAATTTCTTTCGAAGTGATTTAGAATGATTTACTGACAAAAAGAGACGCAAAAATATGACTGTAAGGCTAAAAAAATGCATAGTTGCCATCAATAGATCAATCACAAGTTATGCATGAAAGTCGCGTTCCAAATGCAAAAAGAGAATTGGTTCAAAATGCCTTCAAACAATTTGATGATTGAAAAGACTGAGTGATATGCTTTTTAATGCTAAAATAAATGCATTGTTGTCTTGAATAGATAAATTACAAGTTATGTAAGAAAATAATGTTTAAAGGGCAAAAATAGAATTCATTCGAATTAATTTAGAATGATTTAATGACTAGAAGAGACTCAGTGACATGACTTTAAGGCTAAAGAAATGCATTGTTGCCTTCAATAGATCAACTACAAGTTACGCACGAAAGTCATGTTTAAAGGCTGAATTTTGTTCGAAGTGATTTAGAATGATTTACTGACTAAAAGAGACGCAAAAATACGACTTTAAGGGTAAAAAATGCATAGGTGCCACCAATAGATCAATTGCAAGTTATGCATGAAAGTCGCGTTCTAAATGCAAAAAGAGAATTGGTTCGGAGTGCCTTCAAAAAATTTAATGATTGAAAAGACTGAGTGATATGCTTTTTAACGCTAAAATAATGCATTGTTGTCTTCAATAGAATAATTACAAGTTATGTAAGAAAATAATGTTTAAAGGGCAAAAATAGAATTCATTCGAATTAATTTAGAATGATTTAATGACTAGAAGAGACTCAGTGACATGACTTTAAGGCTAAACAAATGCATTGTTGCCTTCAATAGATCAACTGCAAGTTACGGACAAAAGTCATGTTTAAAGGATGAATTTCGTTCGAAGTGATTTAGAATGATTTACTGACAAAAAGAGACGCAAAAATATGACTTTAAGGCTAAAAAAATGCATAGTTGCCATCAATAGATCAATTATAAGTTATGCATGAAAGTCGCATTCTAAATGCAAAAAGAGAATTGTTTCGAAGTGCTTTCAAACAATTTAATGATTGAAAAGACTGAGTGATATGCTTTTTAACGCTAAAATATTGCATTGTCATCTTCAATAGATTAATTACAGGTTATGTAAGAAAATAATGTTTGAAGGGGAAAAATAGAATTCGTTCGAATTAATTTAGAATGATTTAATGACTAGAAGAGACTCAGTGACATGACTTTAAGGCTAAACAAATGCATTGTAGCCTTCAATAGATCAACTGCGGGTTACGCACGAAAGTCATGTTTAAAGGCTGAATTTCGTTCGAAGTGATTTAGAATGATTTACTGACAAAAAGAGACGCAAAAATATGACTTTAAGGCTAAAAAAATGCATAGTTGCCATCAATAGATCAATTACAAGTTATGCATGAAAGTCGCATTCTAAATGCAAAAAGAGAATTGTTTCGAAGTGCTTTCAAACAATTTAATGATTGAAAAGACTGAGTGATATGCTTTTTAACGCTAAAATAATGCATTGTGGTCTTCAATAGATTAATTACAAGTTATGTAAGAAAATAATGTTTGAAGGGCAAAAATAGAATTCGTTCGAACTAATTTAGAATGATTTAATGACTAGAAGAGTCTCAGTGACATGACTTTAAGGCTAAACAAATGCATTGTTGCCTTCAATAGATCAACTGCGGGTTACGCACGAAAGTCATGTTTAAAGGCTGAATTTCGTTCGAAGTGATTTAGAATGATTTACTGACAAAAAGAGACGCAAAAATATGACTTTAAGGCTAAAAAAATGCATAGTTGCCATCAATAGATCAATTACAAGTTATGCATGAAAGTCGCATTCTAAATGCAAAAAGAGAATTGTTTCGAAGTGCTTTCAAACAATTTAATGATTGAAAAGACTGAGTGATATGCTTTTTAACGCTAAAATATTGCATTGTCATCTTCAATAGATTAATTACAGGTTATGTAAGAAAATAATGTTTGAAGGGGAAAAATAGAATTCGTTCGAATTAATTTAGAATGATTTAATGACTAGAAGAGACTCAGTGACATGACTTTAAGGCTAAACAAATGCATTGTTGCCTTCAATAGATCAACTGCAAGTTACGGACAAAAGTCATGTTTAAAGGCCGAATTTCGTTCGAAGTTATTTAGAATGATTTACTGACTAAAAGAGACGCAAAAATACGACTTTAAGGGTAAAAAATGCATAGGTGCCATCAATAGATCAATTGCAAGTTATGCATGAAAGTCGCGTTCTAAATGCAAAAAGAGAATTGGTTCGAAGTGCCTTCAAACAATTTAATGATTGAAAAGACTGAGTGATATGCTTTTTAACGCTAAAATAATGCATTGTGGTCTTCAATAGATTAATTACAAGTTATGTAAGAAAATAATGTTTGAAGGGCAAAAATAGAATTCGTTCGAACTAATTTAGAATGATTTAATGACTAGAAGAGACTCAGTGACATGACTTTAAGGCTAAAGAAATGCATTGTTGCCTTCAATAGATCAACTACAAGTTACGCACGAAAGTCATGTTTAAAGGCTGAATTTCGTTCGAAGTGATTTAGAATGATTTACTGACAAAAAGAGACGCAAAAATATGACTTTAAGGCTAAAAAAATGCATAGTTGCCATCAATAGATCAATTACAAGTTATGCATGAAAGTCGCGTTCTAAATGCAAAAAGAGAATTGGTTTGAAGTCCTTCAAACAATTTAATGATTGAAAAGACTGAGTGATATGCTTCTTAACGCTAAAATAAGGCATTGTGGTCTTCAATAGATTAATTAAAAGTTATGTAAGAAAATAATGTTTGAAGGGGAAAAATAGAATTCGTTCCAATTAATTTAGAATGATTTAATGACTAGAAGAGACTCAGTGACATGACTTTAAGGCTAAACAAATGCATTGTTGCCTTCAATAGATCAATTGCAAGTTATGGACAAAAGTCATGTTTAAAGGCTGAATTTCGTTCGAAGTGATTTAGAATGATTTACTGACAAAAAGAGACGCAAAAATATGACTTTAAGGCTAAAAAAATGCATAGTTGCCATCAATAGATCAATTACAAGTTATGCATGAAAGTCGCGTTCTAAATGCAAAAAGAGAATTGTTTCGAAGTCCTTCAAACAATTTAATGATTGAAAAGACTGAGTGATATGCTTTTTAACGCTAAAATAATGCATTGTGGTCCTCAATAGATTAATTACAGGTTATGTAAGAAAATAATGTTTGAAGGGGAAAAATAGAATTCGTACGAATTAATTTGGAATGATTTAATGACTAGAAGAGACTCAGTGACATGACTTTAAGGCTAAACAAATGCATTGTTGCCTTCAATAGATCAACTGGAAGTTACGGACAAAAGTCATGCTTAAAGGCTGAATTTCGTTCGAAGTGATTTAGAATGATTTACTGACAAAAAGAGACGCAAAAATATGACTTTAAGGCTAAAAAAATGCATAGTTGCCATCAATAGATCAATCACAAGTTATGCATGAAAGTCGCGTTCCAAATGCAAAAAGAGAATTGGTTCAAAATGCCTTCAAACAATTTGATGATTGAAAAGACTGAGTGATATGCTTTTTAATGCTAAAATAAATGCATTGTTGTCTTGAATAGATAAATTACAAGTTATGTAAGAAAATAATGTTTAAAGGGCAAAAATAGAATTCATTCGAATTAATTTAGAATGATTTAATGACTAGAAGAGACTCAGTGACATGACTTTAAGGCTAAAGAAATGCATTGTTGCCTTCAATAGATCAACTACAAGTTACGCACGAAAGTCATGTTTAAAGGCTGAATTTCGTTCGAAGTGATTTAGAATGATTTACTGACTAAAAGAGACGCAAAAATACGACTTTAAGGGTAAAAAATGCATAGGTGCCATCAATAGATCAATTGCAAGTTATGCATGAAAGTCGCGTTCTAAATGCAAAAAGAGAATTGGTTCGGAGTGCCTTCAAAAAATTTAATGATTGAAAAGACTGAGTGATATGCTTTTTAACGCTAAAATAATGCATTGTTGTCTTCAATAGAATAATTACAAGTTATGTAAGAAAATAATGTTTAAAGGGCAAAAATAGAATTCATTCGAATTAATTTAGAATGATTTAATGACTAGAAGAGACTCAGTGACATGACTTTAAGGCTAAACAAATGCATTGTTGCCTTCAATAGATCAACTGCAAGTTACGGACAAAAGTCATGTTTAAAGGCGGAATTTCGTTCGAAGTGATTTAGAATGATTTACTGACAAAAAGAGACGCAAAAATATGACTTTAAGGCTAAAAAAATGCATAGTTGCCATCAATAGATCAATTACAAGTTATGAATGAAAGTCGCGTTCTAAATGCAAAAAGAGAATTGTTTCAAAGTGCCTTCAAACAATTTAATGATTGAAAAGACTGAGTGATATGCTTTTTAACGCTAAAATAATGCATTGTGGTCTTCAATAGATTAATTACAAGTTATGTAAGAAAATAATGTTTGAAGGGCAAAAATAGAATTCGTTCGAACTAATTTAGAATGATTTAATGACTAGAAGAGACTCAGTGACATGATTTTAAGGGTAAAGAAATGCATTGTTGCCTTCAATAGATCAACTACAAGTTACGCACGAAAGTCATGTTTAAGGCCTGAATTTCGTTCGAAGTGATTTAGAATGATTTACTGACTAAAAGAGATGCAAAAATACGACTTTAAGGGTAAAAAATGCATAGGTGCCATCAATAGATCAATTGCAAGTTATGCATGAAAGTCGCGTTCTAAATGCAAAAAGAGAATTGGTTTGAAGTGCCTTCAAACAATTTAATGATTGAAAAGACTGAGAGATATGCTTTTAAGGCTAACATAGTGCATTGTTGTCTTCAAATAGAATTCGTTCGAATTAATTTAGAATGATTTAATGAGTAGAAGAGACTCAATGACATGACTTTAAGGCTAAACAAATGCATTGTTGCCTTCAATAGATCAACTGCAAGTTACGGACAAAAGTCAAGTTTAAAGGCTGAATTTCGTTCGAAGTGATTTAGAATGATTTACTGACAAAAAGAGACGCAAAAATATGACTTTAAGGCTATAAAAATGCATAGTTGCCATCAATAGATCAATTACAAGTTATGCATGAAAGTCGCGTTCTAAATGCAAAAAGAGAATTGTTTCAAAGTGCCTTCAAACAATTTAATGATTGAAAAGACTGAGTCATATGCTTTTTAATGCTAAAATAATGCATTGTTGTCTTGAATAGATTAATTACAAGTTATGTAAGAAATCAATGTTTGAAGGGGAAAAATAGAATTTGTTAGAATTAATTTAGAATGATTTAATGACTAGAAGAGACTCAGTGAGATGTGACTTTAAGGCTAAACAAATGCATTGTTGCCTTCAATAGATCAACTGCAAGTTACGCATGACAGTCATGTTTGAAGGCCGAATTTCGTTCGAAGTGATTTAGAATGATTTACTGACAAAAAGAGACGCAAAAATATGACTTTAAGGCTAAAAAATGCATAGGTGCCATCAATAGATCAATTGCAAGTTATGCATGAAAGTCGCGTTTCAAATGCAAAAAGAGAATTGGTTCGAAGCGCCTTCAAACAATTTAATGATTGAAAAGACTGAGTGATATGCTTTTTAACGCTAAAATAATGCATTGTCGTCTTTAATAGATTAATTACAAGTTATGTAAGAAAATAATGTTTGAAGGGCAAAAATAGAATTCGTTCGAATTAATTTAGAATGATTTAATGACTAGAAGAGACTCAATGACATGACTTTAAGGCTAAACAAATGCATTATTGCCTTCAATAGATCAACTGCAAGTTACGCCCAAAAGTAATGTTTAAAGGCCGAATTTCGTTCGAAGTGATTTAGAATGATTTACTGACAAAAAGAGACGCAAAAATATGACTTTAAGGCTAAAAAAATGCATAGTTGCCATCAATAGATCAATTACAAGTTATGCATGAAAGTCGCATTCTAAATGCAAAAAGAGAATTGGTTCGAAGTGCCTTCAAACAATTTAATGATTGAAAAGACTGAGTGATATGCTTTCTAATGCTAAAATAATGCATTGTCGTCTTCAATAGATTAATTACAAGTTATGTAAGAAAATAATGTTTGAAGGGCAAAAATAGAATTCGTTCGAACTAATTTAGAATGATTTAATGACTAGAAGAGACTCAGTAGCATGACTTTAAGGCTAAACAAATGCATTGTTGCCTTCAATAGATCAACTGCAAGTTACGCACGAAAGTCATGTTTAAAGGCCGAATTTCGTTCGATGTGATTTAGAATGATTTACTGACAAAAAGAGACGCAAAAATATGACTTTAAGGCAAAAAAATGGATAGTTGCCATCAATAGATCAATTGCAAGTTATGCATGAAAGTCGCGTTTTAAATGCAAAAATAGAATTGGTTCGAAGAGCCTTCAAACAATTTAATGATTGAAAAGACAGAGTGATATTCTTTTTAACGCTAAAATAATGCATTGTTGTCTTCAGTAGATTAATTACAAGTTATGTAAGAAAATAATGTCTGAAGGGCAAAAATAGAATTCGTTCGAATTAATTTAGAATGATTTAATGACTAGAAGAGACTCAGTGGCATGACTTTAAGGCTAAACAAATGCATTGTTGCCTTCAATAGATCAACTGCAAGTTACGCACGAAAGTCATGTTTAAAGGCCGAATTTCGTTCGATGTGATTTAGAATGATTTACTGACAAAAAGAGACGCAAAAATATGACTTTAAGGCAAAAAAATGGATAGTTGCCATCAATAGATCAATTGCAAGTTATGCATGAAAGTCGCGTTTTAAATGCAAAAATAGAATTGGTTCGAAGAGCCTTCAAACAATTTAATGATTGAAAAGACAGAGTGATATTCTTTTTAACGCTAAAATAATGCATTGTTGTCTTCAGTAGATTAATTACAAGTTATGTAAGAAAATAATGTCTGAAGGGCAAAAATAGAATTCGTTCGAATTAATTTAGAATGATTTAATGACTAGAAGAGACTCAATGACATGAATTTAAGGCTAAACAAATGCATTGTTGCCTTCAATAGATCAACTGCAAGTTACGCACGAAAGTCATGTTTAAAGGCCGAATTTCGTTTGAAGTGATTTAGAATGATTTACTGAGAAAAAGAGATGCAAAAATATGACTTTAAGGCTAAAAAATGCATAGTTGCCATCAATAGATCAATTGCAAGTTAGGCATGAAAGTCGCGTTCTAAATGCAAAAAGAGAATTGGTTCGAAGTCCTTCAAACAATTTAATGATTGAAAAGACTGAGTGATATGCTTCTTAACGCTAAAATAATGCATTGTCGTCTTCAATAGATTAATTACAAGTTATGTAAGAAAATAATGTTTGAAGGGCAAAAATAGAATTCGTTCGAATTAATTTAGAATGATTTAATGACTAGAAGAGACTCAATGACAGGACTTTAAGGCTAAACAAATGCATTGTTGCCTTCAATAGATCAACTGCAAGTTACGCACGAAAGTCATGTTTGAAGGCTGAATTTCATTCGAAGTGATTTAGAATGATTTACTGACAAAAAGAGACGCAAAAATATGACTTTAAGGCTAAAAAATGCATAGGTGCCATCAATAGATCAATTGCAAGTTATGCATGAAAGTCGCGTTTCAAATGCAAAAAGAGAATTGGTTCGAAGTGCCTTCAAACAATTTAATGATTGAAAAGACTGAGTGATATGTTTTTTAACGGTAAAATAATGCATTGTCGTCTTCAATAGATTAATTACAAGTTATGTAAGAAAATAATGTTTGAAGGGCAAAAATAGAATTCGTTCGAATTAATTTAGAATGATTTAATGACTAGAAGAGACTCAAGGACATGACTTTAAGGCTAAACAAATGCAGTGTTTCCTTCAATAGATCAACTGCAAGTTACGCACAAAAGTCATGTTTAAAGGCCGAATTTCGTTTGAAGTGATTTAGAATGATTTACTGACAAAAAGAGACGCAAAAATATGACTTTAAGGCTAAAAAAATGCATAGTTGCCACCAATAGATCAATTACAAGTTATGCATGAAAGTCGCGTTCTAAATGCAAAAAGAGAATTACTTTTAATTGATTTAATGACTAGAAAAGACTCGATGACATGATTTTAAGGCTAAACAAACGCATAATTGCCTTCAACAGATCAATTGCATGTTTTGCACAAAAGTCGTGTTTGAAATGCGAAAATAGAATTCGTTTGAATTGATTTCGAATGATTTACTGACTAAAAGTGACTCAATGACATGATTTTAAGGCTATACAAATGCCTAGTTGCCTTCAAAAGATCCATTGCAAATTATGTTCAAAAGCCGTGGTTCAGGTGCGAAAAAAGATTTCGTTTAAATTTCTTTGAAATGATTTAATTACAAGAAGACACTCGATGACATGATTTCGGGGCTAAACAATGGCTAATTTGCTTGAATAGATCAATTCCAAGTTATGCACCAAAGTCTCGTTTAAAGAGCGAAAATAGAATTTGTTCGGAATGGTTTTAAATGATTTGATGACTAGAAGAGACTCAATGACATGATTTAAGGCGAAAAAGATACATAGTTGCCTTTAATTGGTGAATTGCAAGTTCTGAACAAAAGTCGTGTTTGAAGTGCGAAAAAATAGAATTCTTTCGAATTACTTTTAATTGATTTAATGACTAGAGAAGACTCAATGACATGATTTTAAGGCAAAACAAACGCATAATTGCCTTCAATAGATCAATTGCATGTTTTGCACAAAAGTCGTGTTTGAAATGCGAAAATATAATTCGTTTGAATTGATTACGAATGATTTACTGACTAAAAGTGACTCAATGACATGATTTTAAGGCTATACAAATGCCTAGTTGCCTTCAAAAGATCAATTGCAAATTATGCACGAAAGTATTGGTTTAAGTGCGAAAAAACATTTCCTTCGAATTTCTTTGAAATGATTTAATTACTAAAAGAGACTCAATGACATGATTTCAAGGCTAAACAGTGGATAATTTGCTTGAATACATCAATTGCAAGTTATGCACAAAAGTCTCGATTGAAGAGCGAAAATAGAATTTGTTCAAAATGCTTTCAAATGATTTGATGACTAGAAGAGACTCAATGATATGATTTTAAGGCTAAAAAGATGCATAGTTGCCTTCAATTATTGAATTGAAGGTTTTGAACGAAAGTCGTGTTTGAAGTGCGAAAAAATAAAATTCTTTCGAATTACTTTTAATTGATTTAATGACTAGAGAAGACTCAATGACATGATTTTAAGGCCAAACAAACGCATAATTGCCTTCAATAGATCAATTGCATGTTTTGCACAAAAGTCGTGTTTGAAATGCGAAAATAGAATTCGTTTGAATTGATTTCGAATGATTTACTGACTAAAAGTGACTCAATGACATGATTTTAAGGCTATACAAATGCCTAGTTGCCTTCAGAAGATCCATTGCAAATTATGTACAAAAGCTGTGGTTCAGGTGTGAAAAAAGATTTCGTTTAAATTTCTTTGAAATGATTTAATTACTAGAAGAGACTCGATGACATGATTTCAAGGCTAAACAATGGATAATTTGCTTGAATAGATCAATTGCAAGTTATGCATAAAAGTCTCGTTTAAAGAGCGAAAATAGAATTTTTTCGTAATGGTTTTAAATGATTTGATGACTAGAAGAGACTCAATGACATGATTTTAAGGCGAAAAAGATGCACAGTTGCCTTCAATTGTTGAATTGGAAGTTCTGAACGAAAGTCGTGTTTGAAGTGCAAAAAAATAGAATTCTTTCGAATTACTTTTAATTGATTTAATGACTAGAGAAGACTCAATGACATGATTTTAAGGCCAAACAAACGCATAATTGCCTTCAATAGATCAATTGCATGTTTTGCACAAAAGTCGTGTTTGAAATACGAAAATAGAATTCGTTTGAAATGATTTCGAATGATTTACTAACTAAAAGTGACTCAATGACATGATTTTAAGGCTATACAAATGCCTAGTTGCCTTCAAAAGATCCATTGCAAATTATGTACAAAAGCCGTGGTTCAGGTGCGAAGAAAGATTTCGTTTAAATTTCTTTGAAATGATTTAATTACTAGAAGAGACTCGATGACATGATTTCAAGGCTAAACAATGGATAATTTGCTTGAATAGATCAATTGCAAGTTATGCACAAAAGTCTCGTTTAAAGAGCGAAAATAGAATTTGTTCGGAATGGTTTTAAATGATTTGATGACTAGAAGAGACTCAATGACATGATTTTAAGGCTAAAAAGATGCATAGTTGGCTTCAATTATTGAATTGAAAGTTCTGAACGAAACTCGTGTTTGAAGTGTGAAAAAATAAAATTCTTTCGAATTACTTTTAATTGATTTAATGACTAGAGAAGACTCAATGACATGATTTTAAGGCAAAACAAACGCATAATTGCCTTCAATAGATCAATTGCATGTTTTGCACAAAAGTCGTGTTTGAAATGCGAAAATAGAATTCGTTCAATTGATTTCGAATGATTTACTGACTAAAAGTGACTCAATGACATGATTTTAAGGCTATACAAATGCCTAGTTGCCTTCAAATGATCCATTGCAAATTATGCACGAAAATATTGGTTTAAGTGCGAAAAAAGATTTCCTTCGAATTTCTTTGAAATGATTTAATTACTAAAAGAGACTCAATGACATGATTTCAAGGCTAAACAGTGGATAATTTGCTTGAATACATCAATTGCAAGTTATGCACAAAAGTCTCGATTGAAGAGCGAAAATAGAATTTGTTCAAAATGCTTTCAAATGATTTGATGACTAGAAGAGACTCAATGACATGATTTTAAGGCTAAAAAGATGCATAGTTGCCTTCAATTATTGAATTGAAGGTTCTGAACGAAAGTCGTGTTTGAAGTGCGAAAAAATAAAATTCTTTCGAATTACTTTTAATTGATTTAATGAGTAGAGAAGACTCCATGACATGATTTTAAGGCCAAACAAACGCATAATTGCCTTCAATAGATCAATTGCATGTTTTGCACAAAAGTCGTGTTTGAAATGCGAAAATAGAATTCGTTTGAATTGATTTCGAATGATTTACTGACTAAAAGTGACTCAATGACATGATTTTAAGGCTATACAAATGCCTAGTTGCCTTCAGAAGATCTATTGCAAATTATGTACAAAAGCTGTTGTTCAGGTGTGAAAAAAGATTTCGTTTAAATTTCTTTGAAATGATTTAATTACTAGAAGAGACTCGATGACATGATTTCAAGGCTAAACAATGGATAATTTGCTTGAATAGATCAATTGCAAGTTATGCATTAAAGTCTCGTTTAAAGAGCGAAAATAGAATTTTTTCGTAATGGTTTTAAATGATTTCATGACTAGAAGAGACTCAATGACATGATTTTAAGGCGAAAAAGATGCACAGTTGCCTTCAATTGTTGAATTGGAAGTTCTGAACGAAAGTCGTGTTTGAAGTGCGAAAAAATAGAATTCTTTCGAATTACTTTTAATTGATTTAATGACTAGAGAAGACTCAATGACATGATTTTAAGGCCAAACAAACGCATAATTGCCTTCAATAGATCAATTGCATGTTTTGCACAAAAGTCGTGTTTGAAATGCGAAAATAGAATTCGTTTGAATTGATTTCGAATGATTTACTGACTAAAAGTGACTCAATGACATGATTTTAAGGCTATACAAATGCCTAGTTGCCTTCAAAAGATCCATTGCAAATTATGTACAAAAGCCGTGGTTCAGGTGCGAAGAAAGATTTCGTTTAAATTTCTTTGAAATGATTTAATTACTAGAAGAGACTCGATGACATGATTTCAAGGCTAAACAGTGGATAATTTGCTTGAATACATCAATTGCAAGTTATGCACAAAAGTGTCGATTGAAGAGCGAAAATAGAATTTGTTCAAAATGCTTTCAAATGATTTGATGACTAGAAGAGACTCAATGACATGATTTTAAGGCTAAAAAGATGCATAGTTGCCTTCAATTACTGAATTGGAAGTTCTGAACGAAAGTCGTGTTTGAAGTGTGAAAAAATAGAATTCTTTCGAGTTACTTGTAATTGATTTAATGACTAGAGAAGACTCAATGACATGATTTTAAGGCTAAACAAACGCATAATTGCCTTCAATAAATCAATTGCATGTTTTGCACAAAAGTCGTGTTTGAAATGCGAAAATAGAATTCGTTTGAATTGATTACGAATGATTTACTGACTAAAAGTGACTCAATGACATGATTTTAAGGCTATACAAATGCCTAGTTGCCTTCAAAAGATCCATTGCAAATTATGCACGAAAGTATTGGTTTAAGTGCGAAAAAAGATTTCCTTCGAATTTCTTTGAAATGATTTAATTACTAAAAGAGACTCAATGACATGATTTCAAGGCTAAACAGTGGATAATTTGCTTGAATACATCAATCGCAAGTTATGCACAAAAGTCTCGATTGAAGAGCGAAAATAGAATTTGTTCAAAATGCTTTCAAATGATTTGATGACTAGAAGAGACTCAATGACATGATTTTAAGGCTAAAAAGATGCATAGTTGCATTCAATTATTGAATTGAAAGTTCTGAACGAATGTCGTGTTTGAAGTGCGAAAAAATTGAATTCTTTCGAATTACTTTTAATTGATTTAATGACTAGAGAAGACTCAATGACATGATTTTAAGGCTAAAGAAACGCATAATTGCCTTCAATAGATCAATTGCATGTTTTGCACAAAAGTTGTGTTTGAAATGCGAAAATAGAATTCGTTTGAGTTGATTTCGAATGATTTACGGACTAAAAGTGACTCAATGACATGATTTTAAAGCTAAAAAGATGCATAGTTTCATTTAAAAGATCCATTGCAAATTATGCACGAAAGTATTGGTACAAGTGCGAAAAAAGATTTCGTTCGAATTTCTTTGAAATGATTTAATTACTAAAAGAGACTCAATGACATGATTTCAAGGCTAAACAATGGATAATTTGCTTGAATAGATAAATTGCAAGTTATGCACAAAAGTCTCGTTTAAAGAGCGAAAATAGAATTTGTTCGTAATGGTTTTAAATGATTTGATGACTAGAAGAGACTCAATGACATGATTTCAAGGCGAAAAATATGCAAAGTTGCCTTTAATTGGGGAATTGCAAGTTCTGAACAAAAGTCGTGTTTGAAGTGTGAAAAAATAGAATTCTTTCGAATTACTTTTAATTGATTTAATGACTAGAGAGGACTCAATGACATGATTTTAAGGCAAAACAAACACATAATTGCCTTCAATAGATCAATTGCATGTTTTGCACAAAAGTCGTGTTTGAAATACGAAAATAGAATTCGTTTGAATTGATTTCGAATGATTTACTGACTAAAAGTGACTCAATAACATGATTTTATGGCTATACAAATGCCTAGTTGCCTTCAAAAGATCCATTGCAAATTATGCACGAAAGTATTGGTTTAAGTGCGAAAAAAGATTTCGTTCGAATTTCTTTGAAATGATTTAATTACTAAAAGAGACTCAATGACATAATTTCAAGGCTAAACAATGGATAATTTGCTTGAATACATCAATTGCAAGTTATGCACAAAAGTCTCGATTGAATAGCGAACATAGAATTTGTTCGTAATGGTTTTAAATGATTTGATGACTAGAAGAGACTCAATGACATGATTTTAAGGCGAAAAAGATGCATAGTTGCCTTTAATTGGGGAATTGCAAGTTCTGAACGAAAGTCGTGTTTGAAGTGCGAAAAAGTAGAATTCTTTCGAATTACTTTTAATTGATGTAATGACTAGAGAAGACTCAATGACATGATTTTAAGGCAAAACAAACGCATAATTGCCTTCAATAGATCAATTGCATGTTTTGCACAAAAGTCGTGTTTGAAATGCGAAAATAGAATTCGTTTCAATTGATTTCGAATGATTTACTGACTAAAAGTGACTCAATGACATGATTTTAAGGCTATACAAATGCCTAGTTGCCTTCAAAAGATCCATTGCAAATTATGCACGAAAGTATTGGTTTAAGTGCGAAAAAAGATTTCCTTCGAATTTCTTTAAAATGATTTAATTACTAAAAGAGACTCAATGACATGATTTCGAGGCTAAACAGTGGATAATTTGCTTGAATACATCAATTGCAAGTTATGCACAAAAGTCTCGATTGAAGAGCGAAAATAGAATTTGTTCAAAATGCTTTCAAATGATTTGATGACTAGAAGAGACTCAATGACATGATTTTAAGGCTAAAAAGATGCATAGTTGCCTTCAATTATTGAATTGAAAGTTCTGAACGAAAGTCGTGTTTGAAGTGCGAAAAAATAAAATTCTTTCGAATTACTTTTAATTGATTTAATGACTAGAGAAGACTCAATGACATGATTTTAAGGCCAAACAAACGCATAATTGCCTTCAATAGATCAATTGCATCTTTTGCACAAAAGTCGTGTTTGAAATGCGAAAATAGAATTCGTTTGAATTGATTTCGAATGATTTACTGACTAAAAGTGACTCAATGACATGATTTTAAGGCTATACAAATGCCTAGTTGCCTGCAGAAGATCCATTGCAAATTATGTACAAAAGCTGTGGTTCAGGTGTGAAAAAAGATTTCGTTTAAATTTCTTTGAAATGATTTAATTACTAGAAGAGACTCGATGACATGATTTCAAGGCTAAACAATGGATAATTTGCTTGAATAGATCAATTGCAAGTTATGCACAAAAGTCTCGTTTAAAGAGCGAAAATAGAATTTTTTCGTAATGGTTTTAAATGATTTGATGACTAGAAGAGACTCAATGACATGATTTTAAGGCGAAAAAGATGCACAGTTGCCTTCAATTGTTGAATTAGAAGTTCTGAACGAAAGTCGTGTTTGAAGTGCGAAAAAATAGAATTTTTTCGAATTACTTTTAATTGATTTAATGACTAGAGAAGACTCAATGACATGATTTTAAGGCCAAACAAACGCATAATTGCCTTCAATAGATCAATTGCATGTTTTGCACAAAAGTCGTGTTTGAAATGCGAAAATAGAATTCGTTTGAATTGATTTCGAATGATTTACTGACTAAAAGTGACTCAATGACATGATTTTAAGGCTATACAAATGCCTAGTTGCCTTCAAAAGATCCATTGCAAATTATGCACGAAAGTATTGGTTTAAGTGCGAAAAAAGATTTCCTTCGAATTTCTTTGAAATGATTTAATTACTAATAGAGACTCGATGACATGATTTCGAGGCTAAACAATGGATAATTTGCTTGAATACATCAATTGCAAGTTATGCACAAAAGTCTCGATTGAAGAGCGAAAATAGAATTTGTTCAAAATGCTTTCAAATGATTTGATGACTACAAGAGACTCAATGACATGATTTTAAGGCTAAAAAGATGCATAGTTGCCTTCAATTATTGAATTGAAAGTTCTGAACGAAAGTCGTGTTTGAAGTGCGAAAAAATAGAATTCTTTCGAATTACTTTTAATTGATTTATTGACTAGAGAAGACTCAATGACATGATTTTAAGGCCAAACAAACGCATAATTGCCTTCAATAGATCAATTGCATGTTTTGCACAAAAGTCGTGTTTGAAATGCGAAAATAGAATTCGTTTGAATTGATTTCGAATGATTTACTGACTAAAAGTGACTCAATGACATGATTTTAAGGCTATACAAATGCCTAGTTGCCTTCAAAAGATCCATTGCAAATTATGTACAAAAGCTGTGGTTCAGGTGTGAAAAAAGATTTCGTTTAAATTTCTTTGAAATGATTTAATTACTAGAAGAGACTCGATGACATGATTTCAAGGCTAAACAATGGATAATTTGCTTGAATAGATCAATTGCAAGTTATGCACAAAAGTCTCGTTTAAAGAGCGAAAATAGAATTTTTTCGTAATGGTTTTAAATGATTTGATGACTAGAAGAGACTCAATGACATGATTTTAAGGCGAAAAAGATGCACAGTTGCCTTCAATTGTTGAATTAGAAGTTCTGAACGAAAGTCGTGTTTGAAGTGCGAAAAAATAGAATTCTTTCGAATTACTTTTAATTGATTTAATGACTAGAGATAACTCAATGACATGATTTTAAGGCCAAACAAACGCATAATTGCCTTCAATAGATCAATTGCATGTTTTGCACAAAAGTCGTGTTTGAAATGCGAAAATAGAATTCGTTTGAATTGATTTCGAATGATTTACTGACTAAAAGTGACTCAATGACATGATTTTAAGGCTATACAAATGCCTAGTTGCCTTCAAAAGATCCATTGCAAATTATGCACGAAAGTATTGGTTTAAGTGCGAAAAAAGATTTCCTTCGAATTTCTTTGAAATGATTTAATTACTAATAGAGACTCGATGACATGATTTCGAGGCTAAACAATGGATAATTTGCTTGAATACATCAATTGCAAGTTATGCACAAAAGTCTCGATTGAAGAGCGAAAATAGAATTTGTTCAAAATGCTTTCAAATGATTTGATGACTAGAAGAGACTCAATGACATGATTTTAAGGCTAAAAAGATGCATAGTTGCCTTCAATTATTGAATTGAAAGTTCTGAACGAAAGTCGTGTTTGAAGTGCGAAAAAATAGAATTCTTTCGAATTACTTTTAATTGATTTATTGACTAGAGAAGACTCAATGACATGATTTTAAGGCCAAACAAACGCATAATTGCCTTCAATAGATCAATTGCATGTTTTGCACAAAAGTCGTGTTTGAAATGCGAAAATAGAATTCGTTTGAATTGATTTCGAATGATTTACTGACTAAAAGTGACTCAATGACATGATTTTAAGGCTATACAAATGCCTAGTTGCCTTCAAAAGATCCATTGCAAATTATGCACGAAAGTATTGGTTTAAGTGCGAAAAAAGATTTCCTTCGAATTTCTTTGAAATGATTTAATTACTGATAGAGACTCAATGACATGATTTTGAGGCTAAACAATGGATAATTTGCTTGAATACATCAATTGCAAGTTATGCACAAAAGTCTCGATTGAAGAGCGAAAATAGAATTTGTTCAAAATGCTTTCAAATGATTTGATGACTAGAACAGACTCAATGACATGATTTTAAGGCTAAAAAGATGCACAGTTGCCTTCAATTGTTGAATTAGAAGTTCTGAACGAAAGTCGTGTTTGAAGTGCGAAAAAACAGAGTTCTTTCGAATTACTTTTAATTGATTTAATGACTAGAGAAGACTCAATGACATGATTTTAAGGCAAAACAAACGCATAATTGCCTTCAATAGATCAATTGCATGTTTTGCACAAAAGTCGTGTTTGAAATGCGAAAATAGAAGTCGTTTGAATTGATTACGAATGATTTACTGACTAAAAGTGACTCAATGACATGATTTTAAGGCTATACAAATGCCTAGTTGCCTTCAAAAGTTCCATTGCAAATTATGCACGAAAGTATTGCTTTAGGTGCGAAAAAAGATTTCCTTCGAATTTCTTTGAAATGATTTAATTACTAAAAGAGACTCAATGACATGATTTCAAGGCTAAACAACGGATAATTTACTTGAATACATCAATTGCAAGTTATGCACAAAAGTCTCGATTGAAGAGCGAAAATAGAATTTGTTCAAAATGCTTTCAAATGATTTGATGACTAGAAGAGACTCAATGACATGATTTTAAGGCTAAAAAGATGCATAGTTGCCTTCAATTATTGAATTGAAAGTTCTGAACGAAAGTCGTGTTTGAAGTGCGAAAAAATAGAATTCTTTCGAATTACTTTTAATTGATTTAATGACTAGAGAAGACTCAATGACATTATTTTAAGGCTAAACAAACGCATAATTGCCTTCAATAGATCAATTGCATGTTTTGCACAAAAGCCGTGTTTGAAATGCGGAAATAGAATTCGTTTGAATTGATTTCGAATGATTTACTGACTAAAAGTGATTAATGACATGATTTTAAGCCTATACAAATGCCTAGTTGCCCTCAAAAGATCCATTGCAAATTATGTACAAAAGCCGTGGTTCAGGTGCGAAAAAAGATTTCGTTTAAATTTCTTTGAAATGATTTAATTACTAGAAGACACTCGATGACATGATTTCAAGGCTAAACAATGGATAATTTGCTTGAATAGACCAATTGCAAGTTATGCACAAAAGTCTCGTTTAAGGAGCGAAAATGGAATTTGTTCGTAATGGTTTTGAATGATTTGATGACTAGAAGAGACTCAATGACATGATTTTAAGGCGAAAAGGATGCATAGTTGCGTTCAATTGTTGAATTGGAAGTTCTGAATGAAAGTCGTGTTTGTAGAGCGAAAAAATAGAATTCTTTCGAATTACTTTTAATTGATTTAATGACTATAGAAGACTCAATGACATGATTTTAAGGCTAAACAAACGCATAATTGCCTTCAATAGATCTATTGCATGTTTTGCACAAAAGTCGTGTTTGAAATGCGAAAATAGAATTCGTTTAAATTGTTTTTGAATGATTTACTGACTAAAAGTGACTCAATGACATGATTTTAAAGCTAAAAAGATGCATAGTTGCATTTAAAAGATCCATTGCAAATTATGCACGAAAGTATTGGTTCAAGTGCGAAAAAAGATTTCGTTCGAATTTCTTTGAAATGATTTAATTACTAAAAGAGACTCAATGACATGATTTCAAGGCTAAACAATGGATAATTTGCTTGAATAGATAAATTGGAAGTTATGCACAAAAGTCTCGTTTAAAGAGCGAAAATAGAATTTGTTCGTAATGGTTTTAAATGATTTGATGACTAGAAGAGACTCATTGACATGATTTTAAGGCGAAAAAGATGCATAGTTGCCTTTAATTGGAGAATTGCAAGTTCTGAACGAAAGTCGTGTTTGAAGTGCGAAAAAATAGAATTCTTTCGAATTACTTTTAATTGATTTAATGACTAGAGAAGACTCAATGACATGATTTTAAGGCAAAACAAACGCATAATTGCCTTCAATAGATCAATTGCATGTTTTGCACAAAAGTCGTGTTTGAAATGCGAAAATAGAATTCGTTTGAATTGATTACGAATGATTTACTGACTAAAAGTGACTCAATGACATGATTTTAAGGCTATACAAATGCCTAGTTGCCTTCAAAAGATCCATTGCAAATTATGCACGAAAGTATTGGTTTACGTGCGAAAAAAGATTTCCTTCGAATTTCTTTGAAATGATTTAATTACTAAAAGAGACTCAATGACATGATTTCAAGGCTAAACAATGGATAATTTGCTTGAATACATCAATTGCAAGTTATGCACAAAAGTCTCGATTGAAGAGCGAAAATAGAATTTGTTCAAAATGCTTTCAAATGATTTGATGACTAGAAGAGACTCAATGACATGATTTTAAGGCTAAAAAGATGCATAGTTGCCTTCAATTATTGAATTGAAAGTTCTGAACGAAAGTCGTGTTTGAAGTGCGCAAAAATAGAATTTTTTCGAATTACTTTTAATTCATTTAATGACTAGAGAAGACTCAATGACATGATTTTAAGGCTAAACAAACGCATAATTGCCTTCAATAGATCAATTGCATGTTTTGCACAAAAGTCGTGTTTGAAATGCGAAAATAGAATTCGTTTGAATTGATTTCGAATGATTTACTGACTAAAAGTGACTCAATGACATGATTTTAAGGCTATACAAATGCCTAGTTGCCTTCAAAAGATCCATTGCAAATTATGCACGAAAGTATTGCTTTAGGTGCGAAAAAAGATTTCCTTCGAATTTCTTTGAAATGATTTAATTACTAGAAGACACTCGATGACATGATTTCAAGGCTAAACAATGGATAATTTGCTTGAATAGATCAATTGCAAGTTATGCACAAAAGTCTCGTTTAAGGAGCGAAAATGAAATTTGTTCGTAATGGTTTTAAATGATTTGATGACTAGAAGAGACTCAATGACATGATTTTAATGCGAAAAGGATGCATAGTTGCCTTCAATTGTTGAATTGGAAGTTCTGAACGAAAGTCGTTTTTGAAGTGCGAAAAAATAGAATTCTTTCGAATTACTTTTAATCGATTTAATGACTAGAGAAGACTCAATGACATGATTTTAAGGCTAAACAAACGCATAATTGCCTTCAATAAATCAATTGCATGTTTTGCACAAAAGTCGTGTTTGAAATGCGAAAATAGAATTCGTTTGAATTGATTTCGAATGATTTACTGACTAAAAGTGACTCAATGACATGATTTTAAGGCTAAAAAGATGCATAGTTGCATTTAAAAGATCCATTGCAAATTATGCACGAAAGTATTGGTTCAAGTGCGAAAAAAGATTTCGTTCGAATTTCTTTGAAATGATTTAATTACTAAAAGAGACTCAACGACATGATTTCAAGGCTAAACAATGGATAATTTGCTTGAATAGATAAATTGCAAGTTATGCACAAAAGTCTCGTTTAAAGAGCGAAAATAGAATTTGTTCGTAATTGTTTTAAATGATTTGATGACTAGAAGAGACTAAATGACATGATTTTACGACGAAAAATATGCATAGTTGCCTTTAATTGGTGAATTGCAAGTTCTGAACGAAAGTCGTGTTTGAAGTGCGAAAAAATAGAATTCTTTCGAATTACTTTTAATTGATTTAATGACTAGAGAAGACTCAATGACATGATTTTAAGGCTAAACAAACGCATAATTGCCTTCAATCGATCAACTGCAAGTTTTGTACAAAAGTCGTGTTTGAAATGCGAAAATAGAATTCGTTTGAATTGATTACGAATGATTTACTGATGAAAAGTGACTCAATGACATGATTTTAAAGCTATACAAATGCCTAGTTGCCTTCAAAAGATCCATTGCAAATTATGCACGAAAGTATTGGTTTAAGTGCGAAAAAAGATTTCGTTCGAATTTCTTTGAAATGATTTAATTACTAAAAGAGACTCAATAACATGATTTCAAGGCTAAACAATGGATAATTTGCTTGAATAGATCAATTGCAAGTTATGCACAAAAGTGTCGATTGAAGAGCGAAAATAGAATTTGTTCAAAATGCTTTCAAATGATTTGATGACTAGAAGAGACTCAATGACATGATTTTAAGGCTAAAAAGATGCATAGTTGCCTTCAATTACTGAATTGGAAGTTCTGAACGAAAGTCGTGTTTGAAGTGTGAAAAAATAGAATTCTTTCGAGTTACTTGTAATTGATTTAATGACTAGAGAAGACTCAATGACATGATTTTAAGGCTAAACAAACGCATAATTGCCTTCAATAAATCAATTGCATGTTTTGCACAAAAGTCGTGTTTGAAATGCGAAAATAGAATTCGTTTGAATTGATTTCGAATGATTTACTGACTAAAAGTGACTCAATGACATGATTTTAAGGCTATACAAATGCCTAGTTGCCTTCAAAAGATCCATTGCAAATTATGCACGAAAGTATTGGTTCAAGTGCGAAAAAAGATTTCGTTCGAATTTCTTTGAAATGATTTAATTACTAAAAGAGACTCAATGACATGATTTCAAGGCTAAACAATGGATAATTTGCTTGAATACATCAATTGCAAGTTATGCACAAAAGTCACGATTGAAGAGCAAAAATAGAATTTGTTCAAAACGCTTTCAAATAATTTGATGACTAGAAGATAATCAATGACATGATTTTAAGGCGAAAAAGATGCATAGTTGCCTTCAATTGTTGAATTGGAAGTTCTGAACGAAAGTCGTGTTTGAAGTGCGAAAAAATAGAATTCTTTCGAGTTACTTGTAATTGATTTAATGCCTAGAGAAGACTCAATGACATGATTTTTAGGCTAAACAAACGCATAATTGCCTTCAATAGATCAATTGCATGTTTTGCACAAAAGTCGTGTTTCAAATGCGAAAATAGAATTCGTTTGAATTGATTTCGAATGATTTATTGACTAAAAGTGACTCAATGACATGATTTTAAAGCTAAAAAGATGCATAGTTGCATTTAAAAGATCCATTGCAAATTATGCACGAAAGTATTGGTTCAAGTGCGAAAAAAGATTTCGTTCGAATTTCTTTGAAATGATTTAATTACTAGAAGAGACTCGATGACATGATTTCAAGGCAAAACAATAGTTAATTTGCTTGAATATATCAATTGCAAGTTATGTACAAAAGTCTCGTTTAAAGAGCAAAAATAGAATTTGTTCGTAATGGTTTTAAATGATTTGATGAGTAGACGAGACTCAATGACATGATTTTAAGGCTAAAAAGATGCATAGTTGCCTTCAATTATTGAATTGAAAATTCTGAACGAAAGTCGGGTTTGAAGTGCGAAAAAATAGAATTCTTTCGAATTACTTTTAATTGATTTAATGACTAGAGAAGACTCAATGACATGATTTTAAGGCTAAACAAACACATAATTGCATTCAATAGATCAATTGCGTGTTTTGCACTAAAGTCGTGTTTGAAATGCGAAAATAGAATTCGTTTGAATTGATTTTGAATGATTTACTGACCAAAAGTGACTCAATGACATGATTTTAAGGTTATACAAATTCCTAGTTGCCTTCAAAAGATCCATTGCAAATTATGTACAAAAGCCGTGGTTCAGGTGCGAAAAAAGATTTCGTTTAAATTTCTTTGAAATGATTTAATTACTAGAAGAGACTCGATGACATGATTTCAAGGCTAAACAATGGATAATTTGCTTGAATAGATCAATTGCAAGTTATGCACAAAATTCTCGTTGAAAGAGCGAAAATAGAATTTGTTCCTAATGATTTTAAATGATTTGATGACTAGAAGAGACTCAATGACATGATTTTAAGGCGAAAAAGATGCCTAGTTGCCTTCAATTGTTGAATTGGAGGTTCTGAACGAAAGTCGTGTTTGAAGTGCGAAAAAATAGAATTCTTTCGAATTACTTTTAATTGATTTAATGACTAGAGAAGACTCAATGACATGATTTTAAGGCTAAACAAACGCATAATTGCCTTCAATAGATCAATTGCATGTTTTGCACAAAAGTCGTGTTTGAAATGCGAAAATAGAATTTGTTTGATGTGATTTCGAATGATTTACTGACTAAAAGTGACTCAATGACATGATTTTAAGTTTACAAATATGCATAGTTGAATTTAAAAGATCCATTGCAAATTATGCACGAAAGTATTGGTTCAAGTGCGAAAAAAGATTTCGTTCGAATTTCTTTGAAATGATTTAATTACTAGAAGAGACTCGATGACATGATTTCAAGGCTAAACAATGGATAATTTGCTTGAATAGATCAATTGCAAGTTATGCGAAAATAGAATTTGTTCCTAATGGTTTTAAATGATTTGATGACTAGAAGAGACTCAATGACATGATTTTAAGGCGAAAAAGATGCATAGTTGCCTTTAATTGGTGAATTGCAAGTTCTGAACGAAAGTCGTGTTTGAAGTGCGAAAAAATAGAATTCTTTCGAATTACTTTTAATTGATTTAATGACTAGAGAAGACTCAATGACATGATTTTAAGGCTAAACAAACACATAATTGCCTTCAATAGATCAATTGCATGTTTTGCACTAAAGTCGTGTTTGAAATGCGAAAATAGAATTCGTTTGAATTGATTCTGAATGATTTACTGACTAAAAGTGACTCAATGACATGATTTTAAGGCTATACAAATGCCTAGTTGCCTTCAAAAGATCTATTGCAAATTATGTACAAAAGCCGTGGTTCTGGTGCGAAAAAAGATTTTGTTTAAATTTCTTTGAAATGATTTAATTACTAGAAGAGACTCGATGACATGATTTCAAGGCTAAACAATGGATAATTTGCTTGAATAGATAAATTGCAAGTTATGCACAAAAGTCTCGTTTAAAGAGCGAAAATAGAATTTGTTCGTAATGGTTTTAAATGATTGGATGACTAGAAGAGACTCAATGACATGATTTTAAGGCGAAAAAGATGCATAGTTGCCTTTAATTGGTGAATTGCAAGTTCTGAACGAAAGTCGTGTTTGAAGTGCGAAAAAATAGAATTCTTTCGAATTACTTTTAATTGATTTAATGACTAGAGAAGACTCAATGACATGATTTTAAGGCTAAACAAACACATAATTGCCTTCAATAGATCAATTGCATGTTTTGCACAAAAGTCGTGTTTGAAATGCGAAAATAGAATTCGTTTGAATTGATTACGAATGATTTACTGACTAAAAGTGACTCAATGACCTAATTTTAAGGCTATACAAATGCCTAGTTGCCTTCAGAAGATCCATTGCAAATTATGTACAAAAGCTGTGGTTCAGGTGTGAAAAAAGATTTCGTTTAAATTTCTTTGAAATGATTTAATTACTAGAAGAGACTCGATGACATGATTTCAAGGCTAAACAATGGATAATTTGCTTGAATAGATCAATTGCAAGTTATGCACAAAATTCTCGTTGAAAGAGCGAAAATAGAATTTGTTCCTAATGGTTTTAAATGATATGATGACTAGAAGAGACTCAATGACATGATTTTAAGGCGAAAAAGATGCCTAGTTGCCTTCAATTGTTGAATTGGAGGTTCTGAACGAAAGGCGTGTTTGAAGTGCGAAAAAATAGAATTCTTTCGAATTACTTTTAATTGATTTAATGACTAGAGAAGACTCAATGACATGATTTTAAGGCTAAACAAACGCATAATTGCCTTCAATAGATCAATTGCATGTTTTGCACAAAAGTCGTGTTTGAAATGCGAAAATAGAATTTGTTTGATGTGATTTCGAATGATTTACTGACTAAAAGTGACTCAATGACATGATTTTAAGTTTACAAATATGCATAGTTGAATTTAAAAGATCCATTGCAAATTATGCACGAAAGTATTGGTTCAAGTGCGAAAAAAGATTTCGTTCGAATTTCTTTGAAATGATTTAATTACTAGAAGAGACTCGATGACATGATTTCAATGCAAAACAATAGTTAATTTGCTTGAATATATCAATTGCAAGTTATGTACAAAAGTCTCGTTTAAAGAGCAAAAATAGAATTTGTTCGTAATGGTTTTAAATGATTTGATGAGTAGACGAGACTCAATGACATGATTTTAAGGCTAAAAAGATGCATAGTTGCCTTCAATTATTGAATTGAAAATTCTGAACGAAAGTCGGGTTTGAAGTGCGAAAAAATAGAATTCTTTCGAATTACTTTTAATTGATTTAATGACTAGAGAAGACTCAATGACATGATTTTAAGGCTAAACAAACACATAATTGCATTCAATAGATCAATTGCGTGTTTTGCACTAAAGTCGTGTTTGAAATGCGAAAATAGAATTCGTTTGAATTGATTTTGAATGATTTACTGACCAAAAGTGACTCAATGACATGATTTTAAGGTTATACAAATTCCTAGTTGCCTTCAAAAGATCCATTGCAAATTATGTACAAAAGCCGTGGTTCAGGTGCGAAAAAAGATTTCGTTTAAATTTCTTTGAAATGATTTAATTACTAGAAGAGACTCGATGACATGATTTCAAGGCTAAACAATGGATAATTTGCTTGAATAGATCAATTGCAAGTTATGCACAAAATTCTCGTTGAAAGAGCGAAAATAGAATTTGTTCCTAATGGTTTTAAATGATTTGATGACTAGAAGAGACTCAATGACATGATTTTAAGGCGAAAAAGATGCCTAGTTGCCTTCAATTGTTGAATTGGAGGTTCTGAACGAAAGTCGTGTTTGAAGTGCGAAAAAATAGAATTCTTTCGAATTACTTTTAATTGATTTAATGACTAGAGAAGACTCAATGACATGATTTTAAGGCTAAACAAACGCATAATTGCCTTCAATAGATCAATTGCATGTTTTGCACAAAAGTCGTGTTTGAAATGCGAAAATAGAATTTGTTTGATGTGATTTCGAATGATTTACTGACTAAAAGTGACTCAATGACATGATTTTAAGTTTACAAATATGCATAGTTGAATTTAAAAGATCCATTGCAAATTATGCACGAAAGTATTGGTTCAAGTGCGAAAAAAGATTTCGTTCGAATTTCTTTGAAATGATTTAATTACTAGAAGAGACTCGATGACATGATTTCAAGGCAAAACAATAGTTAATTTGCTTGAATATATCAATTGCAAGTTATGTACAAAAGTCTCGTTTAAAGAGCGAAAATAGAATTTGTTCGTAATGGTTTTAAATGATTTGATGAGTAGACGAGACTCAATGACATGATTTTAAGGCTAAAAAGATGCATAGTTGCCTTCAATTATTGAATTGAAAATTCTGAACGAAAGTCGGGTTTGAAGTGCGAAAAAATAGAATTCTTTCGAATTACTTTTAATTGATTTAATGACTAGAGAAGACTCAATGACATGATTTTAAGGCTAAACAAACACATAATTGCATTCAATAGATCAATTGCGTGTTTTGCACTAAAGTCGTGTTTGAAATGCGAAAATAGAATTCGTTTGAATTGATTTTGAATGATTTACTGACCAAAAGTGACTCAATGACATGATTTTAAGGTTATACAAATTCCTAGTTGCCTTCAAAAGATCCATTGCAAATTATGTACAAAAGCCGTGGTTCAGGTGCGAAAAAAGATTTCGTTTAAATTTCTTTGAAATGATTTAATTACTAGAAGAGAGTCGATGACATGATTTCAAGGCTAAACAATGGATAATTTGCTTGAATAGATCAATTGCAAGTTATGCACAAAAGTCTCGTTTAAAGAGCGAAAATAGAATTTGTTCGTAATGATTTTAAATGATTTGATGACTAGAAGAGACTCAATGACATGATTTTAAGGCGAAAAAGATGCATAGTTGCCTTCAATTGTTGAATTGGAAGTTCTGAACGAAAGTCGTGTTTGAAGTGTGAAAAAATAGAATTCTTTCGAATTACTTTTAATTTATTTAATTACTTGAGAAGACTCAATGACATGATTTTAAGGGTAAACAAACGCATAATTGCCTTCTATAGATCAATTGCATGTTTTGCACAAAAGTCGTGTTTGAAATGCGAAAATAGAATTCGTTTGAATTGATTTCGAATGATTTACTGACTAAAAGTGACTCAATGACATGATTTTAAGGCTATACAAATGCCTAGTTGCCTTCAAAAGATCCATTGCAAATTATGCACAAAAGCCGTGGTTCAGGTGCGAAAAAAGATTTCGTTCGAATTTCTTTGAAATGATTTAATTAGTAAAAGAGACTCAGTGACATGATTTCGAGGCTAAACAATGGATAATTTTCTTGAATAGATCAATTGCAAGTTATGTACAAAAGTCTCGTTTAAAGAGCGAAAATAGAATTTGTTCGTAATGGTTTTAAATGATTTGATGACTAGAAGAGACTCAATGACATGATTTTAAGGCGAAAAAGATGCATAGTTGCCTTCAATTGTTGAATTGGAAGTTCTGATCGAAAGTCGTGTTTGAAGTGCGAAAAAATAGAATTCTTTCGAATTACTTTTAATTTATTTAATGACTAGAGAAGACTCAATGACATGATTTTAAGGGTAAACAAACGCATAATTGCCTTCAATAGATCAATTGCATGTTTTGCACAAAAGTCGTGTTTGAAATGCGAAAATAGAATTCGTTTGAATTGATTTCGAATGATTTACGGACTAAAAGTGACACAATGACAAGATTTTAAGGCTAAAAAGATGCATAGTTGAATTTAAAAGATCCATTGCAAATTATGCACGAAAGTATTGGTTCAAGTGCGAAAATAAATGTTGTTCCATTTGCTTTGAAATGATTTAATTACTAAAAGAGACTCAATGAAATGATTTCAAGGATAAACAAAGGATAATTTGCTTGAACAGATCAATTGCAAGTTATGCACAAAAGTCTCGTTTAAAGAGTGGAATGAGAATTTGTTTGTAATGCTTTTAAATGATTTGATGACTAGAAAAGACTCAATGACATGATTTTAAGGCTAAAAAGATGCATAGTTGCCTTCAATGGTTGAATTGGAAGTTCTGAACGAAAGTCATGTTTGAAGTGCGAAAAAATAGAATTCTTTCGAATTACTTTTAATTCATTTAATGACTAGAGAAGACTCAATGACATGATTTTAAGGCTAAACAAACGCATAATTGCCTTCAATATATCAATTGCATGTTTTGCACTAAAGTCGTGTTTGAAATGCGAAAATAGAATTCGTTTGAATTGATTTTGAATGATTTACTGACTAAAAGTGACTCAATGACATGATTTTAAGGCTATAAAAATGCCTAGTTGCCTTCAAAAGATCCTTTGCAAATTATGTACAAAAGCCGTGGTTCAGGTGCGAAAAAAGATTTCGTTGAAATTTCTTTGAAATGATTTAATTACTAGAACAGACTCGATGACATGATTTCAAGGCTAAACAATGGATAATTTGCTTGAATAGATCAATTTCAAGTTATGCACAAAAGTCTCGTTTAAAGAGCGAAAATAGAATTTGTTCGTAATGGTTTTAAATGATTTGATGACTAGAAGAGACTCAATGACATGATTTTAAGGCGAAAAAGATGCATAGTTGCCTTCAATTGTTGAATTGGAAGTTCTGAACGAATGTCGTGTTTGAAGTGCGAAAAAATAGAATTCTTTCGAATTACTTTTAATTGATCTAATGACTAGAGAAGACTCAATGACATGATTTTAAGGCTAAACAAATGCATAATTGCCTTCAATAGATCAATTGCATGTTTTGCACAAAAGTCGTGTTTGAAATGCGAAAATAGAATTCGTTTGAATTGATTTCGAATGATTTACTGACTAAAAGTGACTCAATGACATGATTTTAAGGCTAAAAAGATGCATAGTTGAATTTAAAAGATCCATTGCAAATTATGCACCAAAGTATTAGTTCAAGTGCGAAAAAAGTTTTCGTTCGAATTTCTTTGAAATGATTTAATTACTAGAAGAGACTCGATGACATGATTTCAAGGCAAAACAATGGTTAATTTGCTTGAATATATCAATTGCAAGTTATGTACAAAAGTGTCGTTTAAAGAGCAAAAATAGAATTTGTTCGTAATGGTTTTAAATCATTTGATGAGTAGAAGAGACTCAATGACATGATTTTAAGGCTAAAAAGATGCATAGTTGCCTTCAATTATTGAATTGAAAGTTCTGAACGAAAGTCGTGTTTGAAGTGCGAAAAAATAGAATTCTTTCGAATTACTTTTAATTGATTTAATGACTAGAGAAGACTCAATGACATGATTTTAAGGGTAAACAAACGCATAATTGCCTTCAATAGATCAATTGCATGTTTTGCACAAAAGTCGTGTTTGAAATGCGAAAATAGAATTCGTTTGAATTGATTACGAATGATTTACTGACTAAAAGTGACTCAATGACATGATTTTAAGGCTATACAAATGCCTAGTTGCCTTCAAAAGATCCATTGCAAATTATGTACAAAAGCCGTGGTTCAAGTGCGAAAAAAGATTTCGTTTAAATTTCTTTGAAATGATTTAATTACTAGAAGAGACTCGATGACATGATTTCAAGGCTAAACAATGGATAATTTGCTTGAATAGATCAATTGCAAGTTATGCACAAAATTCTCGTTTAAAGAGCAAAAATAGAATTTGTTCCTAATGGTTTTAAATGATTTGATGACTAGAAGAGACTCAATGACATGATTTTAAGGCGAAAAAGATGCATAGTTGCCTTTAATTGTTGAATTGGAGGTTCTGAACGAAAGTCGTGTTTGAAGTGCGAAAAAATAGAATTCTTTCGAATTACTTTTAATTGATTTAATGACTAGAGAAGACTCAATGACATGATTTTAAGGGTAAACAAACGCATAATTGCCTTCAATAGATCAATTGCATGTTTTGCACAAAAGTCGTGTTTGAAATGCGAAAATAGAATTCGTTTGATTTGATTTCGAATGATTTACTGACTAAAAGTGACTCAATGACATGATTTTAAGGCTACAAAGATGCATAGTTGAATTTAAAAGATCCATTGCAAATTATGCACGAAAGTATTGGTTCAAGTGCGAAAAAAGATTTCGTTGAAATTTCTTTGAAATGATTTAATTACTAGAAGAGACTCGATGACATAATTTCAAGGCAAAACAATAGTTAATTTGCTTGAATATATAAATTGCAGGTTATGTACAAAAGTCTCATTTAAAGAGCGAAAATAGAATTTGTTCGTAATGGTTTTAAATGATTTGATGAGTAGACGAGACTCAATGACATGATTTTAAGGCTAAAAAGATGCATAGTTGCCTTCAATTATTGAATTGAAAATTCTGAACGAAAGTCGTGTTTGAAGTGCGAAAAAATTGAATTCTTTCGAATTACTTTTAATTGATTTAATGACTAGAGAAGACTCAATGACATGATCTTAAGGCTAAACAAACACATAATTGCCTTCAATAGATCAATTGCATGTTTTGCACTAAAGTCGTATTTGAAATGCGAAAATAGAATTCGTTTGAATTGATTTTGAATGATTTACTGACCAAAAGTGACTCAATGACATGATTTTAAGGTTATACAAATGCCTAGTTGCCTTCAAAAGATCCATTGCAAATTATGTACAAAAGCCGTGGTTCAGGTGCGAAAAAAGATTTCGTATAAATTTCTTTGAAATGATTTAATTACTAGAAGAGACTCGATGACATGATTTCAAGGCTAAACAATGGATAATTTGCTTGAATAGATCAATTGCAAGTTATGTACAAAAGTCTCGTTTAAAGAGCGAAAATAGAATTTGTTCGTAATGGTTTTAAATGATTTGATGACTAGAAGAGACTCAATGACATGATTTTACGGCGAAAAAGATGCATAGTTGCCTTTAATTGTCGGATTGGAAGTTCTGAACGAAAGTCGTGTTTGAAGTGAGAAAAAATAGAATTCTTTCGAATTACTTTTAATAGATTTAATGACTAGAGAGGACTCAATGACATGATTTTAAGGCTAAACAAACGCATAATTGCCTTCAATAGATCAATTGCATGTTTTGCACAAAAGTCGTGTTTGAAATGCGAAAATAGAATTCGTTTGGATTGATTTCGAATGATTTACTGACTAAAAGTGACTCAATGACATGATTTCAAGGCTAAAAAGATGCATAGTTGAATTTAAAAGATCCATTGCAAATTATGCACAAAAGTCGTGGTTCAGGTGCGAAAAAAGATTTCGTTCCAATTGCTTTGAAATGATTTAATTACTAGAAGAGACTCGATGACATGATTTCAAGGCTAACCAATGGATAATTTGCTTGAATAGATCAATTGCAAGTTATGTACAAAAGTCTCGTTTAAAGAGCGAAAAAAGAATTTGTTCGTAATGGTTTTAAATGATTTGATGACTAGAAGAGACTCAATGACATGATTTTAAGGCGAAAAAGATGCATAGTTGCCTTCAATTGTTGAATTGGAAGTTCTGAACGAAAGTCGTGTTTGGAGTGCGAAAAAATAGAATTCTTTCGAATTACTTTTAATTGATTTAATGACTAGAGAAGACTCAATGACATGATTTTAAGGCTAAACAAACGCATAATTGCCTTCAGTAGATCAATTGCATGTTTTGTACAAAAGTCGTGTTTGAAATGCGAAAATAGAATTCGTTTGGATTGATTACGAATGATTTACTGACTAAAAGTGACTCAATGACATGGTTTTAAGGCTATACAAATGCCTAGTTGCCTTCAAAAGATCCATTGCAAATTATGCACAAAAGCCGTGGTTCAGGTGCGAAAAAAGATTTCGTTCCAATTGCTTTGAAATGATTTAATTACTAGAAGAGACTCGATGACATGATTTCAAGGCTAAACAATGGACAATTTGCTTGAATACATGAATTGCAAGTTATGCACAAAAGTCTCGTTTAAAGAGCGAAAATAGAATTTGTTCGTAATGGTTTTAAATGATTTGATGACTATAAGAGACTCAATGACATGATTTTAAGGCGAAAAAGATGCATAGTTGCCTTCAATTGTTGAATTGGAAGTTCTGATCGAAAGTCATGTTTGGAGTGCGAAAAAATAGAATTGTTTCGAATTACTTTTAATTGATTTAATGACTAGAGAAGACTCAATGACATGAGTTTAAGGCTAAACAAACGCGTAATTGCCTTCAGTAGATCAATTGCATGTTTCGCACAAAAGTCGTGTTTGAAATGCGAAAATAGAATTCTTTTGGATTGATTCCGAATGATTTACTGACTAAAAGCGACTCAATGACATGATTTTAAGGCTATACAAATGCCTAGTTGCCCTCAAAAGATCCATTGCAAATTATGCACAAAACCCGTGGTTCAGGTGTGAAAAAAGATTTCGTTCCAATTGCTTTGAAATGATTTAATTACTAGGAGAGACTCGATGACATGATTTCAAGGCTAAACAATGGATAATTTGCTTGAGTACATCACTTGCAAGTTATGCCCAAAAGTCTCGTTTAAAGAGCGAAAATAGAATTTGTTCGTAATGCTTTTAAATGATTTGATGACTAGAAGAGACTGAATGACATGATTTTAAGGCGAAAAAGATGCATAGTTGCCTTCAATTGTTGAATTGGAACATCTGAATGAAAGTCGTGTTTGTAGCGCGAAAAAATAAAATTTTTTCGAATTACTTTTAATTGATTTATTGACTAGAGAAGACTCAATGACATGATTTTAAGGCTAAACAAACGCATAATTGCCTTCAACAGATTAATTGCATGTTTTGCACGAAAGTAGTGTTTGAAATGCGAAAATAGAATTCGTTTGAATTGATTCCGAATGATTTATTGACTAAAAGTGACTCAATGACATGATTTTAAGGCTATACAAATGCCTAGTTGCCTTCAAAAGATCCATTCCAAATTATGCACGAAAGTTGTCGTTCAAGTGCAAAAATAAATTTCGTTCCATTTGCTTTGAAATGATTCAATTACTAAAAGAGACTCGATGAGATGATTTCAAGGCTAAACAATGGATAATTTTCTTGAATAGATCAATTGCAAGTCATGCACAAAAGTCTCGTTTAAAGACTGGAAATAGAATTTGTTCGTAATGCTTTCAAATGATTTGATGACTAGAAAAGACTCAATGACATGATTTTAAGGCTAAAAAGATGCATAGTTTCCTTCAATGGTTGAATGGGAAGTTCTGAACGAAAGTCATGTTCGAAGTGCGAAAAAATAGAATTCTTTCGAATTACATTTAATTAATTTAATGACTAGAGAAGACTCAATGACATGATTTTAAGGCTAAACAAACGCATAATTGCCTTCAATAGATCAATTGCATGTTTTGCACAAAATTCGTGTTTGAAATGCGAAAATAGAATTCGTTTGAATTGATTTTGAATGATTTATTGACTAAAAGTGACTCAATGACATGATTTTAAGGCTATACAAATGCCGAGTTGCCTTCAAAAGATCCATTGCAAATTATGCACGAAAGTCGTCGTTCAAGTGCGAAAAAAGATTACGTTCAAATTGCTTTGAAATGATTTAATTACTAGAAGAGACTCAATGACATGATTTCAGGGCTAAACAATGGATAATTTGCTTGAACAGATCAATTGCAAGTTATGCACAAAAGTCTCGTTTAAAGAGTGGAAATAGAATTTCTTCGTACTGCTTTCAAATGATTTGATGACTAGAAAAGACTCAATGACATGATTTTAAGGCTGAAAATATGCATAGTTTCCTTCAATTCTTGAATTGGAAGTTCTGAACGAAAGTCATGTTTGAAGTGCGAAAAAATAGAATTCTTTCGAATTACTTTCAATTGATTTAATGACTAGAGAAGACTCAATGACATGATTTTAAGGTTAAACAAACGCATAATTGTCTTCAATAGATCAATTGCATGTTTTGCACAAAAGTCGTGTTTGAAATACGAAAATAGAATTCGTTGGAATTGATTTTGGAATGATTTATTGACTAAAAGTGACTCAATGACATGATTTTAAGGCTATACAAATGCCTAGTTGCCTTCAAAAGATCCATTGCAAATTATGCACGAAAGTCGTGGGTCAAGTGCAAAAATAAATTTCGTTCCAATTGCTTTGAAATGATTTAATTACTAGAAGAGACTCAATGACATGATTTCAAGGCTAAACAATGGATAATTTGCTTCAATAGATCAATTGCAAGTTATGCACAAAAGTCGTGGTTCAAGTGCAAAAATAAATTTCTTCCAATTGCTTCGAAATGATTTAATTACTAGAAGAGACTCAATGACATGATTTCAAGGCTAAACAATCGATAATTTGCTTCAATAGATCAATTGCAAGTTACGCACAAAAGTCTCATTTAAAGAGTGGAAACATAATTTTTTCGTAATGCTTTCAAATGATTTGATGACTAGAAAAGACTCAATGACATGATTTTAAGGCTATACAAATGCCTAGTTGCCTTCAAAAGATCAATTGCAAATTATGCACGAAAGTCGTGGTTCAAGTGCAAAAATAAATTTCTTCCAATTGCTTCGAAATGATTTAATTACTAGAAGAGACTCAATGACATGATTTCAAGGCTAAACAATGGATAATTTGCTTCAATAGATCAATTGCAAGTTACGCACAAAAGTCTCATTTAAAGAGTGGAAACATAATTTTTTCGTAATGCTTTCAAATGATTTGATGACTAGAAAAGACTCAATGACATGATTTTAAGGCTATACAAATGCCTAGTTGCCTTCAAAAGATCAATTGCAAATTATGCACGAAAGTCGTGGTTCAAGTGCAAAAATAAATTTCTTCCAATTGCTTCGAAATGATTTAATTACTAGAAGAGACTCAATTACATGATTTCAAGGCTAAACAATGGATAATTTGTTTTAATAGATCAATTGCAAGTTATGCACAAAAGTCTCGTTTAAAGAGTGGAAATAGAATTTGTTCGTAATGCTTTCAAATGATTTGATGACTAGAAAAGACTCAATGACATGACTTTAAGGCTAAAAAGATGCATAGTTGCCTTCAATGGTTGAATTGGAAGTTCTGAACGAAAGTCATGTTTGAAGTGCGAAAAAATAGAATTCTTTCGAATTACTTTTAATTGATTTAATGACTAGAGAAGACTCAATGACATGATATTAAGGCTAAACAAACGCATAATTGCCTTCAATAGATCAATTGCATGTTTTGTACAAAAGTCGTGTTTGAAATGCGAAAATAGAATTCGTTTGAATTGATTTCGAATGATTTACTAACTAAAAGTGACTCAATGACATGATTTTAAGGCTATACAAATGCCTAGTTGCCTTCAAAAGATCCATTGCAAATTATGCACGAAAGTCATGGTTCAAGTGCGAAAAATGATTTCGTTCGAATTTCTTTGAAATGATTTAATTACTAAAAGAGACTCAATGACATGATTTCAAGGCTAAACAATGGATAATTTGCTTCAATAGATCAATTGCAAGTTATGCACAAAAGTCTCGTTTAAAGAGCGAAAATAGAATTTGTTCGTAATGCTTTTAAATGATTTGATGACTAGAAGAGACTCAATGACATGATTTTAAGGCCAAAAAGATGCATAGTTACCTACAATTGTTGAATTGGATGTTCTGAATGAAAGTCGTGTTTTTACCGCGAAAAAATAGAATTCTTTCGAATTACTTTTAATTGATTTAATGACTAGAGAGGACTCAATGACATGATTTTAAGGCTAGACAAACGCATAATTGCATTCAGTAGATCAATTGTATGTTTTGCACAAAAGTCGTGTTTGAAATGCAAAAATAGAATACGTTTGAACTGATTTCGAATGATTTACTGACTACAAGTGACTCAATGACATGATTTTAAGGCTATACAAATACCTAGTTGCCTTCAAAAGATCCATTGCAAATTATGCACAAAAGTATTGGTTCAGGTGCGAAAAAAGATTTCGTTCAAATTTCTTTGAAATGATTTAATAACTAAAAGAGACTCAATGAAATGATTTCAAGGCTAAACAAGGGATAATTTGCTTGAATAGATCAATTGCAAGTTATGCACAAAAGTCTCGTTTAAAGAGCAAAAATAGAATTTGTTCGTAATGCATTTAAATGATTTGATGACTAGAAGAGACTCAATGACATGATTTTAAGCCTAAAAAGATGCATAGTTGCCATCAATTGTTGAATTGGAAGTTCTGAACGAAAGTCGTATTTAGAGCGCAAAAAAATAGAATTCTTTCAAATTACTTTTAATTGATTTAATGACTAGAGAAGACTCAATGACATGATTTTAAGGCTAAACAAATGCATAATTGCCTTCAATAGATCAATTGCATGTTTTGCACAAAACTCGTGTTTGTAATGCGAAAATAGAATTCGTTTGAATTGATTTCGAATGATTTACTACCTAAAAGTGACTCAATGACATGATTTTAAGGCTATACAAATGCCTAGTTGCCTTCAAAAGATCAATTGCAAATTATGCACGAAAGTCGTGGTTCAAGTGCAAAAATAAATTTCTTCCAATTGCTTCGAAATGATTTAATTACTAGAAGAGACTCAATGACATGATTTCAAGGCTAAACAATGGATAATTTGTTTCAATAGATCAATTGCAAGTTATGCACAAAAGTCTCGTTTAAAGAGTGGAAATAGAATTTGTTCGTAATGCTTTCAAATGATTTGATGACTAGAAAAGACTCAATGACATGACTTTAAGGCTAAAAAGATGCATAGTTGCCTTCAATGGTTGAATTGGAAGTTCTGAACGAAAGTCATGTTTGAAGTGCGAAAAAATAGAATTCTTTCGAATTACTTTTAATTGATTTAATGACTAGAGAAGACTCAATGACATGATTTTAAGGCTAAACAAATGCATAATTGCCTTCAATAGATCAATTGCATGTTTTGCACAAAACTCGTGTTTGTAATGCGAAAATAGAATTCGTTTGAATTGATTTCGAATGATTTACTACCTAAAAGTGACTCAATGACATGATTTTAAGGCTATACAAATGCCTAGTTGCCTTCAAAAGATCCATTGCAAATTATGCACGAAAGTGATGGTTCAAGTGCGAAAAAAGATTTCGTTCGAATTTCGTTGAAATGATTTAATTACTAGAAGTGACTCAATGACATGATTTCGAGGCTAAACAAGGGATAATTTGCTTAAATAGATGAATTGCAAGTTATGCACAAAAGTCTCGTTTAAAGAGCGAAAATAGAATTTGTTCGTAATGCTTTTAAATGATTTGATGACTAGAAGAGACTCAATGACATGATTTTAAGGCTAAAAAGATGCATAGTTGCCTTCAATTGTTGAATTGGAAGTTCTGAACGAAAGTCGTGTTTGAAGTGTGAAAAAATAGAATTCTTTCGAATTACTTTTAATTGATTTAATGACTAGAGAAGACTCAATGACATGATTTTAAGGCTAAACAAATGCATAATTGCCTTCAATAGATCAATTGCATGTTTTGCACAAAACTCGTGTTTGTAATGCGAAAATAGAATTCGTTTGAATTGACTCCGAATGATTTACTACCTAAAAGTGGCTCAATGACATGATTTTAAGGCTATACAAATGCATAGTTGCCTTCAAAAGATCCATTGCAAATTATGCATGAAAGTGATGGTTCAAGTGCGAAAAAAGATTTCGTTCGAATTTCCTTGAAATGATTTAATTACTAGAAGTGACTCAATGACATGATTTCGAGGCTAAACAATGGAAAATTTGCTTGAATAGATCAATCGCAAGTTATGCACAAAAGTCTCGTTTAAAGAGCGAAAATAGAATTTGTTCGTAATGCTTTTAAATGATTTGATGACTAGAAGAGACTCAATGACATGATTTTAAGGCTAAAAAGATGCATAGTTGCCTTCAATTGTTGAATTGGAAGTTCTGAACGAAAGTCGTGTTTGTAGCGCAAAAAAATAGAATTCTTTCGAATTACTTTTAAATGATTTAATGACTAGAGAAGACTCAGTGACACGATTTTAAGGCTAGACAAACGCATAATTTCCTTCAATAGGTCAATTGTATGTTTTGCACCAATGTCGTGTTTGAAATGCAAAAATAGAATTCTTTTGAATTGATTTCGAATGATTTATTGACTAAAAGTGACTCAATGACCTGATTTTAAGGCTATACAAATGCCTAGTTGCCTTCAAAAGATCCATTGCAAATTATGCACGAAAGTATTGGTTCAAGTGCGAAAAAAGATTTCGGTCGAATTTCTTTGAAATGATTTAATTACTAGAAGAGACTCGATCACATGATTTCGAGGCTAAACAATGGAAAATTTGCTTGAATAGATCAATCGCAAGTTATGCACAAAAGTCTCGTTTAAAGAGCGAAAATAGAATTTGTTCGTAATGCTTTTAAATGATTTGATGACTAGAAGAGACTCAATGACATGATTTTAAGGCTAAAAAGATGCATAGTTGCCTTCAATTATTGAATTGGAAGTTCTGAACGAAAGTCGTGTTTGTAGCGCGAAAAAAGAGAATTCTTTCGAATTACTTTTAATTGATTTAATGACTAGAGAAGACTCTATGACACGATTTTAAGGCTAAACAAACGCATAATTACCTTCAATAGATCAATTGCATGTCTTGCACAAATGTCGTGTTTGAAATGCCAAAATAGAATTCGTTTGAATTGATTTCGAATGATTTACTGACTAAAAGTGATTCAATAACATGATTCTAAGGCTATACAAATGCCTAGTTGCCTTCAAAAGATCCATTCCAAATTATGCACGAAAGTATTGGTTCATGTGCGAAAAAAGATTTCGTTTGAATTTCTTTGGAATGATTTAATTACTAGAAGAGGCTCGATCACATGATTTCGAGGCTAAACAATGGAAAATTTGCTTGAATAGATCAATCGCAAGTTATGCACAAAAGTCTCGTTTAAAGAGCGAAAATAGAATTTGTTCGTAATGCTTTTAAATGATTTGATGACTAGAAGAGACTCAATGACATGATTTTAAGGCTAAAAAGATGCATAGTTGCCTTCAATTATTGAATTGGAAGTTCAGAACGAAAGTCGTGTTTGTAGAGCGAAAAAAGAGAATTCTTTCGAATTACTTTTAATTGATTTAATGACTAGAGAAGACTCAATGACACGATTTTAAGGCTAAACAAACGCATAATTACCTTCAATAGATCAATTGCATGTCTTTCACAAATGTTGTGTTTGAAATGCCAAAATAGAATTCGTTTGAATTGATTTCGAATGATTTACTGACTAAAAGTGATTCAATAACATGATTCTAAGGCTATACAAATGCCTAGTTGCCTTCAAAAGATCCATTCCAAATTATGCACGAAAGTATTGGTTCAAGTGCGAAAAAAGATTTCGTTTGAATTTCTTTGGAATGATTTAATTACTAGAAGAGACTCGATCACATGATTTCAAGGCTAAACATTGGATAATTTGCTTGAATAGATCAATTGCAAGTGATGCACAAAAGTCTCGTTTAAAGAGTGGAAATAGAATTTGTTTGTAATGCTTTCAAATGATTTGATGACTAGAAAATACTCAACGACATGATTTTAAGGCTAAAAAAATGCATAGTTGCCTTCAATTGTTGAATTGGAACTTCTGAATGAAAGTCGTGTTTAAAGCGCAAAAAAATAGAATTCTTTCGAATTACTTTTAATTGATTTAATAACTAGAGAAGACTCAATGACACGATTTTAAGGCTAAACAAACGCATAATTACCTTCAATAGATCAATTGCATGTCTTGCACAAAAGTGTTTGAAATGCGAAAATAGAATTCGTTTGAATTGATTTCGAATAATTTACTGACTAAAAGTGACTCAATGACAAGATTTTAAGGCTATACAAATGCATAGTTGCCTTCAAAAAATCGATTGCAAATTATGCACGAAAGTCATGGTTCGAGTGGGAAAAAAGATTTCGTTCGAATTTCATTGAAATGATTTAATTACTAGAAGTGACTCAATGACATGATTTCGAGGCTAAACACGGGATAATTTGCTTAAATAGATGAATTGCAAGTTATGCACAAAAGTCTCGTTTAAAGAGCGAAAATAGAATTTGTTCGTAATTCTTTCAAATGATTTGATGACTAGAAGAGACCCGATGACATGATTTTAAGGCCAAAAGGATGCATAGTTGCCTTCAATTGTTGAATTGGAAGTTCTGAATGAAAGTCGTGTTTGTAGCGCGAAAAAATAGAATTCTTTCGAATTACTTTTAACTGATTTAATGACTAGAGAAGACTCAATGACACGATTTTAAGGCTAAACAAACGCATAATTACCTTCAATAGATCAATTGCATGTCTTGCACAAAAGTCGTGTTTGAAATGCGAAAATAGAATTCGTTTGAATTGATTTCGAATGATTTACTGACTAAAAGTGGCTCAATGACATGATTTTAAGGCTATACAAATGCCTAGTTGCCTTCAAAAGATCCATTCCAAATTATGCACGAAAGTATTGGTTCAAGTGCGAAAAAAGATTTCGTTCGAATTTCTTTGAAATGATTTAATTACTAAAAGAGACTCAATGACATGATTTCAAGGCTAAACAAAGGATAATTTGCTTAAATAGATGAGTTGCAAGTTATGCACAAAAGTCTCGTTTAAAGAGCGAAAACAGAATTTGTTCGTAATGCTTTCAAATGATTTGATGACTAGAAGAGACTCAATGACATGATTTTAAGGCTAAAAAGATGCATAGTTGCCTTCAATTATTGAATGGGAAGTTCTGAACGAAACTCGTGTTTGTAGCGCGTAAAAATAGAGATCTTTTGAATTACTTTTAATTGATTTAATGACTAGAAAAGACTCAATGACATGATTTTAAGGCCAGACAAACGCATCATTGCCTTCAATAGATCAATTGCATGTCTTGCACAAAAGTCGTGTTTGAAATGCGAAAATAGAATTCGTTTGAATTGATTTCGAATGATTTACTCACTAAAAGTGGCTCAATGACATGATTTTAATGCTATACAAATGCCTAGTTGCCTTCAAAAGATCCATTCCAAATTATGCACGAAAGTATTGGTTCAAGTGCGAAAAAAGATTTCGTTCGAATTTCTTTGAAATGATTTAATTACTAAAAGAGACTCAATGACATGATTTCAAGGCTAAAAAAGGATAATTTGCTTAAACAGATCAATTGCAAGTTATGCACAAAATTCTCGTTTAAAGAGCGAAAATAGAATTTGTTCGTAATGCTTTCAAATGATTTGATGACTAGAAGAGACCCAATGACATGATTTTAAGGCCAAAAAGATGCATAGTTGCCTTCAATTGTTGAATTGGAAGTTCTGAATGAAAGTCGTGTTTGTAGCGCGAAAAAATAGAATTCTTTCGAATTACTTTTAATTGATTTAATTACTAGAGAAGACTCAATGACACGATTTTAAGGCTAAACAAACGCATAATTACCTTCAATAGATCAATTGCATGTCTTGCACAAAAGTCGTGTTTGAAATGCAAAAATAGAATTCGTTTGAATTGATTTCGAATGATTTACTGACTAAAAGTGACTCAATGACATGATTCTAAGGCTATACAAATGCCTAGTTGCCTTCAAAAGATCCATTGCAAATTATGCACAAAAGTCGTGGTTCAGGTGCGAAAAAAGACTTCGTTTGAATTTCTTTGGAATGATTTAATTACTAGAAGAGACTCGATCACGTGATTTCAAGGCTAAACAATGGATAATTTGCTTGAATAGATCAATTGCAAGTTATGCACAAAAGTCTCGTTTAAACAGTGGAAATAGAATTTGTTCGTAATGCTTTCAAATGATTTGATGACTAAAAAAATACTCAATGACATGATTTTAAGGCTAAAAAGATGCATAGTTGCCTTCAATTGTTGAATTGGAAGTTCTGAATGAAAGTCGTGTTTGAAGCGCAAAAAAATAGAATTCTTTCGAATTACTTTTAATTGATTTAATGACTAGAGAAGACTCAATGACACGATTTTAAGGCTAAACAAACGCATAATTACCTTCAATAGATCAATTGCATGTCTTGCACAAAAGTCGTATTTGAAATGCGAAAATAGAATTCGTTTGAATTGATTTCGAATGATTTACTGACTAAAAGTGACTCAATGACATGATTTTAAGGCTATACAAATGCATAGTTGCCTTCAAAAGGTCGATTGCAAATTATGCACGAAAGTCATGGTTCAAGTGGGAAAAAAGATTTCTTTCGAATTTCGTTGAAATGATTTAATTACTAGAAGTGACTCAATGACATGATTTCGAGGCTAAACAAGGGATAATTTGCTTAAATAGATGAATTGCAAGTTATGCACAAAAGTCGCGTTTAAAGAGCGAAAATAGAATTTGTTCGTAATACTTTTAAATGATTTGATGACTAGAAGAAACTCAATGACATGATTTTAAGGCCAAAAAGATGCAGAGTTGCCTTCAATTATTGAATTGGAAGTTCTGGACGAAAGTCGTGCTTGTAGCGCGAAAAAGTAGAGATCTTTTGAATTACTTTTAATTGATTTAATTACTAGAGAAGACTCAATGACATGATTTTAAGGCCAGACAAACGCATCATTGCCTTCAATAGATCAATTGCATGTCTTGCACAAAAGTCGTGTTTGAAATGCGAAAATAGAATTCGTTTGAATTGATTTCGAATGATTTACTAACTAAAAGTGGCTCAATGACATGATTTTAAGGCTATACAAATCCCTAGTTGCCTTCAAAAGATCCATTCCAAATTATGCACGAAAGTCATGGTTCAAGTGCGAAAAAAGATTTCGTTCGAATTTCTTTGAAATGATTTAATTTCTAAAAGAGACTCAATGACATGATTTCAAGGCTAAACAAAGGATAATTTGCATAAATAGATCAATTGCAAGTTATGCACAAAAGTCTCATTTAAAGATCGAAAATAGAATTTGTTCGTAATGCTAACAAATGATTTGATTACTAGAAAAGACTCAATGACATGATTTTAAGGCCAAAAAGATGCATAGTTTCCTTCAATTCTTGAATTGGAAGTTCTGAATGAAAGTCGTGTTTGTAGCGCAAAAAAATAGAATTCGTTCGAATTACTTTTAATTGATTTAATGACTAGAGAAGAGTCAATGACATGATTTTAAGGCTAGACAAACGCATAATTGCCTTCAATAGATCAATTGCATGTCTTGCACAAAAGTCGTGTTGGGAATGCGAAAATAGAATTCTTTTGAATTGATTTCGAATGATTTACTAACTAAAAGTGGCTCAATGACATGATTTTAAGGCTATACAAAGGCCTAGTTGCCTTCAAAAGATCCATTGCAAATTATGCACAAAAGTCGTGGTTCAGGTGCGAAAAAAGACTTCGTTTGAATTTCTTTGGAATGATTTAATTACTAGAAGAGACTCGATCACGTGATTTCAAGGCTAAACAATGGATAATTTGCTTGAATAGATCAATTGCAAGTTATGCACAAAAGTCTCGTTAAAAGAGTGGAAATAGAATTTGTTCGTAATGCTTTCAAATGAATTGATGACTAAAAAATACTCAATGACATGATTTTAAGGCTAAAAAGATGCATAGTTGCCTTCAATTGTTGAATTGGAAGTTCTGAATGAAAGTCGTGTTTGAAGCGCAAAAAAATAGAATTCTTTCGAATTACTTTTAATTGATTTAATGACTAGAGAAGACTCAATGACACGATTTTAAGGCTAAACAAACGCATAATTACCTTCAATAGATCAATTGCATGTCTTGCACAAAAGTCGTGTTTGAAATGCGAAAATAGAATTCGTTTGAATTGATTTCGAATGATTTACAGACTAAAAGTGACTCAATGACATGATTTTAAGGCTACACAAATGCATAGTTGCCTTCAAAAGGTCGATTGCAAATTATGCACGAAAGTCATGGTTCAAGTGGGAAAAAAGATTTCTTTCGAATTTCGTTGAAATGATTTAATTACTAGAAGTGACTCAATGACATGATTTCGAGGCTAAACAAGGGATAATTTGCTTAAATAGATGAATTGCAAGTTATGCAAAAAAGTCACGTTTAAAGAGCGAAAATAGAATTTGTTCGTAATGCTTTTAAATGATTTGATGACTAGAAGAGACTCAATGACATGATTTTAATCCTAAAAAGATGCATAGTTGCCATCAATTGTTGAATTGGAAGTTCTGAACGAAAGTCGTATTTGGAGCGCAAAAAATAGAATTATTTCGAATTACTTTTAATTGATTTAATGACTAGAGAAGACTCAATGACATGATTTTAAGGCTAGACAAACGCATAATTGCCTTCAATAGATCAATTGCATGTCTTGCACAAAAGTCGTGTTTGAAATGCGAAAATAGAATTCGTTTGAATTGATTTCGAATGATTTACTAACCAAAAGTGGCTCAATGACATGATTTTAAGGCTATACAAATGCCTAGTTGCCTTCAAAAGATCCATTCCAAATTATGCACGAAAGTCATGGTTCAAGTGCGAAAAAAGATTTCGTTCGAATTTCTTTGAAATGATTTAATTACTAAAAGAGACTCAATGACATGATTTCAAGGCTAAACAAAGGATAATTTGCTTAAATAGATCAATTGCAAGTTATGCACAAAAGTCTCATTTAAAGAGCGAAAATAGAATTTGTTCGTAATGCTTTCAAATGATTTCATGACTAGAAAAGACTCAATGACATGATTTTAAGGCCAAAAAGATGCATAGTTTCCTTCAATTCTTGAATTGGAAGTTCTGAACGAAAGTCGTGTTTGTAGCGCGTAAAAATAGAGATCTTTTGAATTACTTTTAATTGATTTAATGACTAGAAAAGACTCAATGACATGATTTTAAGGCCAGACAAACGCATCATTGCCTTCAATAGATCAATTGCATGTCTTGCACAAAAGTCGTGTTTGAAATGCGAAAATAGAATTCGTTTGAATTGATTTCGAATGATTTACTCACTAAAAGTGGCTCAATGACATGATTTTAAGGCTATACAAATGCCTAGTTGCCTTCAAAAGATCCATTCCAAATTATGCACGAAAGTCATGGTTCAAGTGCGAAAAAAGATTTCGTTCGAATTTCTTTGAAATGATTTAATTACTAAAAGAGAATCAATGACATGATTTCAAGGCTAAACAAAGGATAATTTGCTTAAATAGATCAATTGCAAGTTATGCAGAAAAGCCTCTTTTAAAGATCGAAAATAGAATTTGTTCGTAATGCTCTCAAATGATTTGATGACTAGAAAAGACTCAATGACATGATTTTAAGGCTAAAAAGATGCATAGTTGCCTTGAATTGTTGAATTGGAAGTTCTGAACGAAAGTCGTCTTTGAAGTGCGAAAAAATAGAATTCTTTCGAATTACTTTCAATTGATTTAATGACTAGAGAAGACTCAATGACATGATTTTAAGGCTAAACAAACGCATAATTGCCTTCAATAGATCAATTGCATGTTTTGCACAAAAGTCGTCTTTGAAATGCGAAAATAGAATTCGTTTGAATTGATTTCGAATGATTAATTGACTAAAAGTGACTCAATGACATGATTTTAAGGCTATAAAAATGCCTAGTTGCCTTCAAAAGATCCATTGCAAATTATGCACGAAAGTATTGGTTCAAGTGCGAAAAAAGATTTCGTTCGAATTTCTTTGAAATGATTTAATTACTAAAAGAGACTCAATGACATGATTTCAAGGCTAAACAAAGGATAATTTGCTTAAATAGATCAATTGCAAGTTATGCACAAAAGTCTCGTTGAAAGAGCGAAAATAGAATTTGTTCGTAATGCTTTTAAATGATTTGATGACTAGAAGAGACTCAATGACATGATTTTAATCCTAAAAAGATGCATAGTTGCCATCAATTGTTGAATTGGAAGTTCTGAACGAAAGTCGTATTTGGAGCGCAAAAAATAGAATTATTTCGAATTACTTTTAATTGATTTAATGACTAGAGAAGACTCAATGACATGATTTTAAGGCTAGACAAACGCATAATTGCCTTCAATAGATCAATTGCATGTCTTGCACAAAAGTCGTGTTTGAAATGCGAAAATAGAATTCGTTTGAATTGATTTCGAATGATTTACTAACCAAAAGTGGCTCAATGACATGATTTTAAGGCTATACAAATGCCTAGTTGCCTTCAAAAGATCCATTCCAAATTATGCACGAAAGTCATGGTTCAAGTGCGAAAAAAGATTTCGTTCGAATTTCTTTGAAATGATTTAATTACTAAAAGAGAATCAATGACATGATTTCAAGGCTAAACAAAGGATAATTTGCTTAAATAGATCAATTGCAAGTTATGCAGAAAAGCCTCTTTTAAAGATCGAAAATAGAATTTGTTCGTAATGCTATCAAATGATTTGATGACTAGAAAAGACTCAATGACATGATTTTAAGGCCAAAAAGATGCATAGTTTCCTTCAATTCTTGAATTGGAAGTTCTGAATGAAAGTCGTGTTTGTAGCGCAAAAAAATAGAATTCGTTCGAATTACTTTTAATTGATTTAATGACTAGAGAAGAGTCAATGACATGATTTTAAGGCTAGGCAAACGCATAATTGCCTTCAATAGATCAATTGCATGTCTTGCACAAAAGTCGTGTTGGGAATGCGAAAATAGAATTCCTTTGAATTGATTTCGAATGATTTACTAACTAAAAGTTGCTCAATGACATGATTTTCAGGCTATACAAAGGCCTAGTTGCCTTCAAAAGATCCATTGCAAATTATGCACGAAAGTCATGGTTCAGTGCGAAAAAAGATTTCGTTCGAATTTCTTTGAAATGATTTAATTACTAAAAGAGACTCAATGACATGATTCCAAGGCTAAACAAAGGATAATTTGCTTAAATAGATCAATTGCAAGTTATGCACAAAAGTCTCGTTTAAAGAGCGAAAATAGAATTTGTTCGTAATGCTCTCAAATGATTTGATGACTAGAAAAGACTCAATGACATGATTTTAAGGCTAAAAAGATGCATAGTTGCCTTGAATTGTTGAATTGGAAGTTCTGAACGAAAGTCGTCTTTGAAGTGCGAAAAAATAGAATTCTTTCGAATTACTTTCAATTGATTTAATGACTAGAGAAGACTCAATGACATGATTTTAAGGCTAAACAAACGCATAATTGCCTTCAATAGATCAATTGCATGTTTTGCACAAAAGTCGTCTTTGAAATGCGAAAATAGAATTCGTTTGAATTGATTTCGAATGATTAATTGACTAAAAGTGACTCAATGACATGATTTTAAGGCTATAAAAATGCCTAGTTGCCTTCAAAAGATCCATTGCAAATTATGCACGAAAGTATTGGTTCAAGTGCGAAAAAAGATTTCGTTCGAATTTCTTTGAAATGATTTAATTACTAAAAGAGACTCAATGACATGATTTCAAGGCTAAACAAAGGATAATTTGCTTAAATAGATCAATTGCAAGTTATGCACAAAAGTCTCGTTGAAAGAGCGAAAATAGAATTTGTTCGTAATGCTTTCAAATAATTTGATGACTAGAAAAGAATCAATGACATGATTTTAAGGCCAAAAATATGCATAGTTTCCTTCAATTCTTGAATTGGAAGTTCTGAACGAAAGTCGTGTTTGTAGCGCGAAAAAATAGAATTCTTTCGAATTACTTTTGATTGATTTAATGACTTGAGAGGACTCAATGACATGATTTTAAGGCTAGACAAACGCATAATTGCCTTCAATAGATCAATTGCATGTCTTGCACAAAAGTCGTGTTTGAAATGCGAAAATAGAATTCGCTTGAATTGATTTCGAATGATTTACTGACTAAAAGTGGCTCAATGACATGATTTTAAGGCTATACAAATGCCTAGTTGCCTTCAAAAGATCCATTCCAAATTATGCACGAAAGTATTGGTTCAAGTGCGAAAAAAGATTTCGTTCGAATTTCTTTGAAATGATTTAATTACTAAAAGAGACTCAATGACATGATTTCAAGGCTAAACAAAGGATAATTTGCTTAAATAGATCAATTGCAAGTTATGCACAAAAGTCTCTTTTAAAGAGCGAAAATAGAATTTGTTCGTAATGCTTTCAAATGATTTCATGACTAGAAAAGACTCAATGACATGATTTTAAGGCCAAAAAGATGCATAGTTTCCTTCAATTCTTGAATTGGAAGTTCTGAACGAAAGTCGTGTTTGTAGCGCGTAAAAATAGAGATCTTTTGAATTACTTTTAATTGATTTAATGACTAGAAAAGACTCAATGACATGATTTTAAGGCCAGACAAACGCATCATTGCCTTCAATAGATCAATTGCATGTCTTGCACAAAAGTCGTGTTTGAAATGCGAAAATAGAATTCGTTTGAATTGATTTCGAATGATTTACTCACTAAAAGTGGCTCAATGACATGATTTTAATGCTATACAAATGCCTAGTTGCCTTCAAAAGATCCATTCCAAATTATGCACGAAAGTATTGGTTCAAGTGCGAAAAAAGATTTCGTTCGAATTTCTTTGAAATGATTTAATTACTAAAAGAGACTCAATGACATGATTTCAAGGCTAAAAAAGGATAATTTGCTTTAACAGATCAATTGCAAGTTATGCACAAAATTCTCGTTTAAAGAGCGAAAATAGAATTTGTTCGTAATGCTTTCAAATGATTTGATGACTAGAAGAGACCCAATGACATGATTTTAAGGCCAAAAAGATGCATAGTTGCCTTCAATTGTTGAATTGGAAGTTCTGAATGAAAGTCGTGTTTGTAGCGCGAAAAAATAGAATTCTTTCGAATTACTTTTAATTGATTTAATTACTAGAGAAGACTCAATGACACGATTTTAAGGCTAAACAAACGCATAATTACCTTCAATAGATCAATTGCATGTCTTGCACAAAAGTCGTGTTTGAAATGCAAAAATAGAATTCGTTTGAATTGATTTCGAATGATTTACTGACTAAAAGTGACTCAATGACATGATTCTAAGGCTATACAAATGCCTAGTTGCCTTCAAAAGATCCATTGCAAATTATGCACAAAAGTCGTGGTTCAGGTGCGAAAAAAGACTTCGTTTGAATTTCTTTGGAATGATTTAATTACTAGAAGAGACTCGATCACGTGATTTCAAGGCTAAACAATGGATAATTTGCTTGAATAGATCAATTGCAAGTTATGCACAAAAGTCTCGTTTAAACAGTGGAAATAGAATTTGTTCGTAATGCTTTCAAATGATTTGATGACTAAAAAAATACTCAATGACATGATTTTAAGGCTAAAAAGATGCATAGTTGCCTTCAATTGTTGAATTGGAAGTTCTGAATGAAAGTCGTGTTTGAAGCGCAAAAAAATAGAATTCTTTCGAATTACTTTTAATTGATTTAATGACTAGAGAAGACTCAATGACACGATTTTAAGGCTAAACAAACGCATAATTACCTTCAATAGATCAATTGCATGTCTTGCACAAAAGTCGTATTTGAAATGCGAAAATAGAATTCGTTTGAATTGATTTCGAATGATTTACTGACTAAAAGTGACTCAATGACATGATTTTAAGGCTATACAAATGCATAGTTGCCTTCAAAAGGTCGATTGCAAATTATGCACGAAAGTCATGGTTCAAGTGGGAAAAAAGATTTCTTTCGAATTTCGTTGAAATGATTTAATTACTAGAAGTGACTCAATGACATGATTTCGAGGCTAAACAAGGGATAATTTGCTTAAATAGATGAATTGCAAGTTATGCACAAAAGTCGCGTTTAAAGAGCGAAAATAGAATTTGTTCGTAATACTTTTAAATGATTTGATGACTAGAAGAAACTCAATGACATGATTTTAAGGCCAAAAAGATGCAGAGTTGCCTTCAATTATTGAATTGGAAGTTCTGGACGAAAGTCGTGCTTGTAGCGCGAAAAAGTAGAGATCTTTTGAATTACTTTTAATTGATTTAATTACTAGAGAAGACTCAATGACATGATTTTAAGGCCAGACAAACGCATCATTGCCTTCAATAGATCAATTGCATGTCTTGCACAAAAGTCGTGTTTGAAATGCGAAAATAGAATTCGTTTGAATTGATTTCGAATGATTTACTAACTAAAAGTGGCTCAATGACATGATTTTAAGGCTATACAAATCCCTAGTTGCCTTCAAAAGATCCATTCCAAATTATGCACGAAAGTCATGGTTCAAGTGCGAAAAAAGATTTCGTTCGAATTTCTTTGAAATGATTTAATTTCTAAAAGAGACTCAATGACATGATTTCAAGGCTAAACAAAGGATAATTTGCATAAATAGATCAATTGCAAGTTATGCACAAAAGTCTCATTTAAAGATCGAAAATAGAATTTGTTCGTAATGCTAACAAATGATTTGATTACTAGAAAAGACTCAATGACATGATTTTAAGGCCAAAAAGATGCATAGTTTCCTTCAATTCTTGAATTGGAAGTTCTGAATGAAAGTCGTGTTTGTAGCGCAAAAAAATAGAATTCGTTCGAATTACTTTTAATTGATTTAATGACTAGAGAAGAGTCAATGACATGATTTTAAGGCTAGACAAACGCATAATTGCCTTCAATAGATCAATTGCATGTCTTGCACAAAAGTCGTGTTGGGAATGCGAAAATAGAATTCTTTTGAATTGATTTCGAATGATTTACTAACTAAAAGTGGCTCAATGACATGATTTTAAGGCTATACAAAGGCCTAGTTGCCTTCAAAAGATCCATTGCAAATTATGCACAAAAGTCGTGGTTCAGGTGCGAAAAAAGACTTCGTTTGAATTTCTTTGGAATGATTTAATTACTAGAAGAGACTCGATCACGTGATTTCAAGGCTAAACAATGGATAATTTGCTTGAATAGATCAATTGCAAGTTATGCACAAAAGTCTCGTTAAAAGAGTGGAAATAGAATTTGTTCGTAATGCTTTCAAATGAATTGATGACTAAAAAATACTCAATGACATGATTTTAAGGCTAAAAAGATGCATAGTTGCCTTCAATTGTTGAATTGGAAGTTCTGAATGAAAGTCGTGTTTGAAGCGCAAAAAAATAGAATTCTTTCGAATTACTTTTAATTGATTTAATGACTAGAGAAGACTCAATGACACGATTTTAAGGCTAAACAAACGCATAATTACCTTCAATAGATCAATTGCATGTCTTGCACAAAAGTCGTGTTTGAAATGCGAAAATAGAATTCGTTTGAATTGATTTCGAATGATTTACAGACTAAAAGTGACTCAATGACATGATTTTAAGGCTACACAAATGCATAGTTGCCTTCAAAAGGTCGATTGCAAATTATGCACGAAAGTCATGGTTCAAGTGGGAAAAAAGATTTCTTTCGAATTTCGTTGAAATGATTTAATTACTAGAAGTGACTCAATGACATGATTTCGAGGCTAAACAAGGGATAATTTGCTTAAATAGATGAATTGCAAGTTATGCAAAAAAGTCGCGTTTAAAGAGCGAAAATAGAATTTGTTCGTAATGCTTTTAAATGATTTGATGACTAGAAGAGACTCAATGACATGATTTTAATCCTAAAAAGATGCATAGTTGCCATCAATTGTTGAATTGGAAGTTTTGAACGAAAGTCGTATTTGGAGCGCAAAAAATAGAATTATTTCGAATTACTTTTAATTGATTTAATGACTAGAGAAGACTCAATGACATGATTTTAAGGCTAGACAAACGCATAATTGCCTTCAATAGATCAATTGCATGTCTTGCACAAAAGTCGTGTTTGAAATGCGAAAATAGAATTCGTTTGAATTGATTTCGAATGATTTACTAACCAAAAGTGGCTCAATGACATGATTTTAAGGCTATACAAATGCCTAGTTGCCTTCAAAAGATCCATTCCAAATTATGCACGAAAGTCATGGTTCAAGTGCGAAAAAAGATTTCGTTCGAATTTCTTTGAAATGATTTAATTACTAAAAGAGAATCAATGACATGATTTCAAGGCTAAACAAAGGATAATTTGCTTAAATAGATCAATTGCAAGTTATGCAGAAAAGCCTCTTTTAAAGATCGAAAATAGAATTTGTTCGTAATGCTATCAAATGATTTGATGACTAGAAAAGACTCAATGACATGATTTTAAGGCCAAAAAGATGCATAGTTTCCTTCAATTCTTGAATTGGAAGTTCTGAATGAAAGTCGTGTTTGTAGCGCAAAAAAATAGAATTCGTTCGAATTACTTTTAATTGATTTAATGACTAGAGAAGAGTCAATGACATGATTTTAAGGCTAGGCAAACGCATAATTGCCTTCAATAGATCAATTGCATGTCTTGCACAAAAGTCGTGTTGGGAATGCGAAAATAGAATTCCTTTGAATTGATTTCGAATGATTTACTAACTAAAAGTGGCTCAATGACATGATTTTCAGGCTATACAAAGGCCTAGTTGCCTTCAAAAGATCCATTGCAAATTATGCACGAAAGTCATGGTTCAGTGCGAAAAAAGATTTCGTTCGAATTTCTTTGAAATGATTTAATTACTAAAAGAGACTCAATGACATGATTCCAAGGCTAAACAAAGGATAATTTGCTTAAATAGATCAATTGCAAGTTATGCACAAAAGTCTCGTTTAAAGAGCGAAAATAGAATTTGTTCGTAATGCTCTCAAATGATTTGATGACTAGAAAAGACTCAATGACATGATTTTAAGGCTAAAAAGATGCATAGTTGCCTTCAATTGTTGAATTGGAAGTTCTGAATGAAAGTCGTGTTTGAAGTGCGAAAAAATAGAATTCTTTCGAATTACTTTTAATTGATTTAATGACTAGAGAAGACTCAATGACACGATTTTAAGGCTAAACAAACGCATAATTACCTTCAATAGATCAATTGCATGTCTTGCACAAAAGTCGTGTTTGAAATGCGAAAATAGAATTCGTTTGAATTGATTTCGAATGATTTACAGACTAAAAGTGACTCAATGACATGATTTTAAGGCTACACAAATGCATAGTTGCCTTCAAAAGGTCGATTGCAAATTATGCACGAAAGTCATGGTTCAAGTGGGAAAAAAGATTTCTTTCGAATTTCGTTGAAATGATTTAATTACTAGAAGTGACTCAATGACATGATTTCGAGGCTAAACAAGGGATAATTTGCTTAAATAGATGAATTGCAAGTTATGCAAAAAAGTCGCGTTGAAAGAGCGAAAATAGAATTTGTTCGTAATGCTTTTAAATGATTTGATGACTAGAAGAGACTCAATGACATGATTTTAATCCTAAAAAGATGCATAGTTGCCATCAATTGTTGAATTGGAAGTTTTGAACGAAAGTCGTATTTGGAGCGCAAAAAATAGAATTATTTCGAATTACTTTTAATTGATTTAATGACTAGAGAAGACTCAATGACATGATTTTAAGGCTAGACAAACGCATAATTGCCTTCAATAGATCAATTGCATGTCTTGCACAAAAGTCGTGTTTGAAATGCGAAAATAGAATTCGTTTGAATTGATTTCGAATGATTTACTAACCAAAAGTGGCTCAATGACATGATTTTAAGGCTATACAAATGCCTAGTTGCCTTCAAAAGATCCATTCCAAATTATGCACGAAAGTCATGGTTCAAGTGCGAAAAAAGATTTCGTTCGAATTTCTTTGAAATGATTTAATTACTAAAAGAGAATCAATGACATGATTTCAAGGCTAAACAAAGGATAATTTGCTTAAATAGATCAATTGCAAGTTATGCAGAAAAGCCTCTTTTAAAGATCGAAAATAGAATTTGTTCGTAATGCTATCAAATGATTTGATGACTAGAAAAGACTCAATGACATGATTTTAAGGCCAAAAAGATGCATAGTTTCCTTCAATTCTTGAATTGGAAGTTCTGAATGAAAGTCGTGTTTGTAGCGCAAAAAAATAGAATTCGTTCGAATTACTTTTAATTGATTTAATGACTAGAGAAGAGTCAATGACATGATTTTAAGGCTAGGCAAACGCATAATTGCCTTCAATAGATCAATTGCATGTCTTGCACAAAAGTCGTGTTGGGAATGCGAAAATAGAATTCCTTTGAATTGATTTCGAATGATTTACTAACTAAAAGTGGCTCAATGACATGATTTTCAGGCTATACAAAGGCCTAGTTGCCTTCAAAAGATCCATTGCAAATTATGCACGAAAGTCATGGTTCAGTGCGAAAAAAGATTTCGTTCGAATTTCTTTGAAATGATTTAATTACTAAAAGAGACTCAATGACATGATTCCAAGGCTAAACAAAGGATAATTTGCTTAAATAGATCAATTGCAAGTTATGCACAAAAGTCTCGTTTAAAGAGCGAAAATAGAATTTGTTCGTAATGCTCTCAAATGATTTGATGACTAGAAAAGACTCAATGACATGATTTTAAGGCTAAAAAGATGCATAGTTGCCTTGAATTGTTGAATTGGAAGTTCTGAACGAAAGTCGTCTTTGAAGTGCGAAAAAATAGAATTCTTTCGAATTACTTTCAATTGATTTAATGACTAGAGAAGACTCAATGACATGATTTTAAGGCTAAACAAACGCATAATTGCCTTCAATAGATCAATTGCATGTTTTGCACAAAAGTCGTCTTTGAAATGCGAAAATAGAATTCGTTTGAATTGATTTCGAATGATTAATTGACTAAAAGTGACTCAATGACATGATTTTAAGGCTATAAAAATGCCTAGTTGCCTTCAAAAGATCCATTGCAAATTATGCACGAAAGTATTGGTTCAAGTGCGAAAAAAGATTTCGTTCGAATTTCTTTGAAATGATTTAATTACTAAAAGAGACTCAATGACATGATTTCAAGGCTAAACAAAGGATAATTTGCTTAAATAGATCAATTGCAAGTTATGCACAAAAGTCTCGTTGAAAGAGCGAAAATAGAATTTGTTCGTAATGCTTTTAAATGATTTGATGACTAGAAGAGACTCAATGACATGATTTTAATCCTAAAAAGATGCATAGTTGCCATCAATTGTTGAATTGGAAGTTCTGAACGAAAGTCGTATTTGGAGCGCAAAAAATAGAATTATTTCGAATTACTTTTAATTGATTTAATGACTAGAGAAGACTCAATGACATGATTTTAAGGCTAGACAAACGCATAATTGCCTTCAATAGATCAATTGCATGTCTTGCACAAAAGTCGTGTTTGAAATGCGAAAATAGAATTCGTTTGAATTGATTTCGAATGATTTACTAACCAAAAGTGGCTCAATGACATGATTTTAAGGCTATACAAATGCCTAGTTGCCTTCAAAAGATCCATTCCAAATTATGCACGAAAGTCATGGTTCAAGTGCGAAAAAAGATTTCGTTCGAATTTCTTTGAAATGATTTAATTACTAAAAGAGAATCAATGACATGATTTCAAGGCTAAACAAAGGATAATTTGCTTAAATAGATCAATTGCAAGTTATGCAGAAAAGCCTCTTTTAAAGATCGAAAATAGAATTTGTTCGTAATGCTATCAAATGATTTGATGACTAGAAAAGACTCAATGACATGATTTTAAGGCCAAAAAGATGCATAGTTTCCTTCAATTCTTGAATTGGAAGTTCTGAATGAAAGTCGTGTTTGTAGCGCAAAAAAATAGAATTCGTTCGAATTACTTTTAATTGATTTAATGACTAGAGAAGAGTCAATGACATGATTTTAAGGCTAGGCAAACGCATAATTGCCTTCAATAGATCAATTGCATGTCTTGCACAAAAGTCGTGTTGGGAATGCGAAAATAGAATTCCTTTGAATTGATTTCGAATGATTTACTAACTAAAAGTGGCTCAATGACATGATTTTCAGGCTATACAAAGGCCTAGTTGCCTTCAAAAGATCCATTGCAAATTATGCACGAAAGTCATGGTTCAGTGCGAAAAAAGATTTCGTTCGAATTTCTTTGAAATGATTTAATTACTAAAAGAGACTCAATGACATGATTCCAAGGCTAAACAAAGGATAATTTGCTTAAATAGATCAATTGCAAGTTATGCACAAAAGTCTCGTTTAAAGAGCGAAAATAGAATTTGTTCGTAATGCTCTCAAATGATTTGATGACTAGAAAAGACTCAATGACATGATTTTAAGGCTAAAAAGATGCATAGTTGCCTTGAATTGTTGAATTGGAAGTTCTGAACGAAAGTCGTCTTTGAAGTGCGAAAAAATAGAATTCTTTCGAATTACTTTCAATTGATTTAATGACTAGAGAAGACTCAATGACATGATTTTAAGGCTAAACAAACGCATAATTGCCTTCAATAGATCAATTGCATGTTTTGCACAAAAGTCGTCTTTGAAATGCGAAAATAGAATTCGTTTGAATTGATTTCGAATGATTAATTGACTAAAAGTGACTCAATGACATGATTTTAAGGCTATAAAAATGCCTAGTTGCCTTCAAAAGATCCATTGCAAATTATGCACGAAAGTATTGGTTCAAGTGCGAAAAAAGATTTCGTTCGAATTTCTTTGAAATGATTTAATTACTAAAAGAGACTCAATGACATGATTTCAAGGCTAAACAAAGGATAATTTGCTTAAATAGATCAATTGCAAGTTATGCACAAAAGTCTCGTTGAAAGAGCGAAAATAGAATTTGTTCGTAATGCTTTTAAATGATTTGATGACTAGAAGAGACTCAATGACATGATTTTAATCCTAAAAAGATGCATAGTTGCCATCAATTGTTGAATTGGAAGTTCTGAACGAAAGTCGTATTTGGAGCGCAAAAAATAGAATTATTTCGAATTACTTTTAATTGATTTAATGACTAGAGAAGACTCAATGACATGATTTTAAGGCTAGACAAACGCATAATTGCCTTCAATAGATCAATTGCATGTCTTGCACAAAAGTCGTGTTTGAAATGCGAAAATAGAATTCGTTTGAATTGATTTCGAATGATTTACTAACCAAAAGTGGCTCAATGACATGATTTTAAGGCTATACAAATGCCTAGTTGCCTTCAAAAGATCCATTCCAAATTATGCACGAAAGTCATGGTTCAAGTGCGAAAAAAGATTTCGTTCGAATTTCTTTGAAATGATTTAATTACTAAAAGAGAATCAATGACATGATTTCAAGGCTAAACAAAGGATAATTTGCTTAAATAGATCAATTGCAAGTTATGCAGAAAAGCCTCTTTTAAAGATCGAAAATAGAATTTGTTCGTAATGCTATCAAATGATTTGATGACTAGAAAAGACTCAATGACATGATTTTAAGGCCAAAAAGATGCATAGTTTCCTTCAATTCTTGAATTGGAAGTTCTGAATGAAAGTCGTGTTTGTAGCGCAAAAAAATAGAATTCGTTCGAATTACTTTTAATTGATTTAATGACTAGAGAAGAGTCAATGACATGATTTTAAGGCTAGGCAAACGCATAATTGCCTTCAATAGATCAATTGCATGTCTTGCACAAAAGTCGTGTTGGGAATGCGAAAATAGAATTCCTTTGAATTGATTTCGAATGATTTACTAACTAAAAGTGGCTCAATGACATGATTTTCAGGCTATACAAAGGCCTAGTTGCCTTCAAAAGATCCATTGCAAATTATGCACGAAAGTCATGGTTCAGTGCGAAAAAAGATTTCGTTCGAATTTCTTTGAAATGATTTAATTACTAAAAGAGACTCAATGACATGATTCCAAGGCTAAACAAAGGATAATTTGCTTAAATAGATCAATTGCAAGTTATGCACAAAAGTCTCGTTTAAAGAGCGAAAATAGAATTTGTTCGTAATGCTCTCAAATGATTTGATGACTAGAAAAGACTCAATGACATGATTTTAAGGCTAAAAAGATGCATAGTTGCCTTGAATTGTTGAATTGGAAGTTCTGAACGAAAGTCGTCTTTGAAGTGCGAAAAAATAGAATTCTTTCGAATTACTTTCAATTGATTTAATGACTAGAGAAGACTCAATGACATGATTTTAAGGCTAAACAAACGCATAATTGCCTTCAATAGATCAATTGCATGTTTTGCACAAAAGTCGTCTTTGAAATGCGAAAATAGAATTCGTTTGAATTGATTTCGAATGATTAATTGACTAAAAGTGACTCAATGACATGATTTTAAGGCTATAAAAATGCCTAGTTGCCTTCAAAAGATCCATTGCAAATTATGCACGAAAGTATTGGTTCAAGTGCGAAAAAAGATTTCGTTCGAATTTCTTTGAAATGATTTAATTACTAAAAGAGACTCAATGACATGATTTCAAGGCTAAACAAAGGATAATTTGCTTAAATAGATCAATTGCAAGTTATGCACAAAAGTCTCGTTGAAAGAGCGAAAATAGAATTTGTTCGTAATGCTTTCAAATAATTTGATGACTAGAAAAGAATCAATGACATGATTTTAAGGCCAAAAATATGCATAGTTTCCTTCAATTCTTGAATTGGAAGTTCTGAACGAAAGTCGTGTTTGTAGCGCGAAAAAATAGAATTCTTTCGAATTACTTTTGATTGATTTAATGACTTGAGAGGACTCAATGACATGATTTTAAGGCTAGACAAACGCATAATTGGCTTCAATAGATCAATTGCATGTCTTGCACAAAAGTCGTGTTTGAAATGCGAAAATAGAATTCGCTTGAATTGATTTCGAATGATTTACTGACTAAAAGTGGCTCAATGACATGATTTTAAGGCTATACAAATGCCTAGTTGCCTTCAAAAGATCCATTCCAAATTATGCACGAAAGTATTGGTTCAAGTGCGAAAAAAGATTTCGTTCGAATTTCTTTGAAATGATTTAATTACTAAAAGAGACTCAATGACATGATTTCAAGGCTAAACAAAGGATAATTTGCTTAAATAGATCAATTGCAAGTTATGCACAAAAGTCTCATTTAAAGAGCGAAAATAGAATTTGTTCGTAATGCTTTCAAATGATTTGATGACTAGAAAAGACTCAATGACATGATTTTAAGGCCAAAAAGATGCATAGTTTCCTTCAATTCTTGAATTGGAAGTTCTGAACGAAAGTCGTGTTTGTAGCGCGAAAAAATAGAATTCTTTCGAATTACTTTTGATTGATTTAATGACTTGAGAAGACTCAATCACATGATTTTAAGGCTAGACAAACGCATAATTGCCTTCAATAGATCAATTGCATGTCTTGCACAAAAGTCCTGTTTGAAATGTAAAAATAGAATTCTTTTGAATTGATTTCGAATGATTTACTAACTAAAAGTGACTCAATGACATGATTTTAAGGCTATACAAATGCATAGTTGCCTTCAAAAGATCCATTGCAAAATATGCACGAAAGTCATGGTTCAAGTGCGAAAAAAGATTTCGTTCGAATTTCTTTGAAATGATTTAATTACTAAAAGAGACTCAATGACATGATTTCAAGGCTAAACAAAGGATAATTTGCTTAAATAGATCAATTGCAAGTTATGCACAAAAGTCTCATTTAAAGAGCGAAAATAGAATTTGTTCGTAATGCTTTCAAATGATTTGATGACTAGAAAAGACTCAATGACATTATTTTAAGGCCAAAAAGAAGCATAGTTTCCTTCAATTCTTGAATTGGAAGTTTTGAACGAAAGTCGTGTTTGTAGCGCGAAAAAATAGAGATCTTTCGAATTACTTTTAATTGATTTAATGACTAGAGAAGACTGAATGACATGATTTTAAGGCTAGACAAACGCATAATTGCCTTCAATAGATCAATTGCATGTCTTGCACAAAAGTCGTGTTTGAAATGTAAAAATAGAATTCTTTTGAATTGATTTCGAATGATTTACTAACTAAAAGTGACTCAATGACATGATTTTAAGGCTATACAAATGCATAGTTGCCTTCAAAAGATCCATTGCAAAATATGCACGAAAGTCATGGTTCAAGTGCGAAAAAAGATTTCGTTCGAATTTCTTTGAAATGATTTAATTACTAAAAGAGACTCAATGACATGATTTCAAGGCTAAACAAAGGATAATTTGCTTGAATAGATCAATTGCAAGTTATGCACAAAAGTCTCGTTTAAAGAGCGAAAATAGAATTTGTTCGTAATGCTTTCAAATGATTGGATGACTAGAAAAGACTCAATGACATGATTTTAAGGCCAAAAAGATGCATAGTTTCCTTCAATTCTTGAATTGGAAGTTCTGAATGAAAGTCGTGTTTGTAGCGCGAAAAAATAGAATTCTTTCGAATTACTTTTAAATGATTTAATGACTAGAGAACACTCAATGACATGATTTTAAGGCTAGACAAACGCATAATTGCCTTCAATAGATCAATTGCATGTCTTGCACAAAAGTCGTGTTTGAAATGCGAAAATAGAATTCGCTTGAATTGATTTCGAATGATTTACTGACTAAAAGTGGCTCAATGACATGATTTTAAGGCTATACAAATGCCTAGTTGCCTTCAAAAGATCCATTCCAAATTATGCACGAAAGTATTGGTTCAAGTGCGAAAAAAGATTTCGTTCGAATTTCTTTGAAATGATTTAATTACTAAAATAGACTCAATGACATGATTTCAAGGCTAAACAAAGGATAATTTGCTTAAATAGATCAATTGCAAGTTATGCACAAAAGTCTCATTTAAAGAGCGAAAATAGAATTTGTTCGTAATGCTTTCAAATGATTTGATGACTAGAAAAGACTCAATGACATTATTTTAAGGCCAAAAAGAAGCATAGTTTCCTTCAATTCTTGAATTGGAAGTTCTGAACGAAAGTCGTGTTTGTAGCGCGAAAAAATAGAGATCTTTCGAATTACTTTTAATTGATTTAATGACTAGAGAAGACTGAATGACATGATTTTAAGGCTAGACAAACGCATAATTGCCTTCAATAGATCAATTGCATGTCTTGCACAAAAGTCGTGTTTGAAATGTAAAAATAGAATTCTTTTGAATTGATTTCGAATGATTTACTAACTAAAAGTGACTCAATGACATGATTTTAAGGCTATACAAATGCATAGTTGCCTTCAAAAGATCCATTGCAAAATATGCACGAAAGTCATGGTTCAAGTGCGAAAAAAGATTTCGTTCGAATTTCTTTGAAATGATTTAATTACTAAAAGAGACTCAATGACATGATTTCAAGGCTAAACAAAGGATAATTTGCTTGAATAGATCAATTGCAAGTTATGCACAAAAGTCTCGTTTAAAGAGCGAAAATAGAATTTGTTCGTAATGCTTTCAAATGATTGGATGACTAGAAAAGACTCAATGACATGATTTTAAGGCCAAAAAGATGCATAGTTTCCTTCAATTCTTGAATTGGAAGTTCTGAATGAAAGTCGTGTTTGTAGCGCGAAAAAATAGAATTCTTTCGAATTACTTTTAAATGATTTAATGACTAGAGAACACTCAATGACATGATTTTAAGGCTAGACAAACGCATAATTGCCTTCAATAGATCAATTGCATGTCATGCACAAAAGTCATGTTTGAAATGCGAAAATAGAATTCGTTTGAATTGATTTCGAATGATTTACTAACTAAAAGTGGCTCAATGACATGATTTTAAGGCTATAAAAATGCCTAGTTGCCTTCAAAAGATCCATTGCAAATTATGCACGAAAGTATTCGTTCAACTGCGAAAAAAGATTACGTTCGAATTTCTTTGAAATGATTTAATTACTAAAAGAGACTCAATGGCATGATTTCAGGGCTAAACAAAGGATAATTTGCTTGAATAGATCAATTGCAAGTTATGCACAAAAGTCTCGTTTAAAGAGCGAAAATAGAATTTGTTCGTAATGCTTTCAAATGATTGGATGACTAGAAAAGACTCAATGACATGATTTTAAGGCCAAAAAGATGCATAGTTTCCTTCAATTCTTGAATTGGAAGTTCTGAATGAAAGTCGTGTTTGCAGCGCGAAAAAATAGAATTCTTTCGAATTACTTTTAAATGATTTAATGACTAGAGAACACTCAATGACATGATTTTAAGGCTAGACAAACGCATAATTACCTTCAATAGATCAATTGCATGTCTTGCACAAAAGTCGTGTTTGAAATGCGAAAATAGAATTCGTTTGAATTGATTTCGAATGATTTACTAACTAAAAGTGACTCAATGACATGATTTTAAGGCTATACAAATGCCTAGTTGCCTTCGAAAGATCCATTCCAAATTATGCACGAAAGTATTGGTTCAAGTGCGAAAAAAGATTTCGTTCGAATTTCTTTGAAATGATTTAATTACTAAAAGAGACTCAATGACATGATTTCAAGGCTAAACAAAGGATAATTTGCTTAAATAGATCAATTGCAAGTTATGCACAAAAGTCTCATTTAAAGAGCAAAAATAGAATTTGTTCGTAATGCTTTCAAATGATTTAATGACAAGAAAAGACTCAATGACATGATTTTAAGGCCAAAAAGATGCATAGTTTCCTTCACTTCTTGAATTGGAAGTTCTGAATGAAAGTCGTGTTTGTAGCGCGAAAAAATAGAATTCTTTCGAATTACTTTTAATTGATTTAATGACTAGAGAAGACTCAATGACATGATTTTAAGGCTAGACAAACACATAATTGCCTTCAATAGATCAATTGCATGTCTGGCACAAAAGTCGTGTTTGAAATGCGAAAATAGAATTCGTTTTAATTGATTTCGAATGATTTACTGACTAAAAGTGGCTCAATGACATGATTTTAAGGCTATAAAAATGCCTAGTTGCCTTCAAAAGATCCATTGCAAATTATGCACAAAAGTGTTGGTTCAGGTGCGAAAAAAGATTACGTTTGAGTTTCTTTGAAATGATTTAATTACTAAAAGAGACTCGATGACATGATTTCAAGGCTAAACAATGGATAATTTGCTTAAATAGATCAATTGCAAGTTATGCACAAAAGTCTCATTTAAAGAGCGAAAATAGAATTTGTTCGTAATGCTTTCAAATGATTTAATGACAAGAAAAGACTCAATGACATGATTTTAAGGCCAAAAAGATGCATAGGAAACTTCACTTCTTGAATTGGAAGTTCTGAATGAAAGTCGTGTTTGTAGCGCGAAAAAATAGAATTCTTTCGAATTACTTTTAATTGATTTAATGACTAGAGAAGACTCAATGACATGATTTTAAGGCTAGACAAACGCATAATTGCCTTCAATAGATCAATTGCATGTCATGCACAAAAGTCGTGTTTGAAATGCGAAAATAGAATTCGTTTGAATTGATTTCGAATGATTTACTAACTAAAAGTGGCTCAGTGACATGATTTTAAGGCTATAAAAATGCCTAGTTGCCTTCAAAAGATCCATTCAAAATTATGCACGAAAGTCATGGTTCAAGTGCGAAAAAAGATTTCGTTCGAATTTCTTTGAAATGATTTAATTACTAAAAGAGACTCAATGACATGATTTCAAGGCTAAACAAAGGATAATTTGCTTAAACAGATCAATTGCAAGTTATGCACAAAAGTCTCGTTTGAAGAGCGAAAATAGAATTTGTTCGTAATACTTTCAAATGATTTGAAGACTAGAAAAGACTCAATGACATCATTTTAAGGCTAAAAAGATTCATAGTTGCCTTCAATTGTTGAATTGGAAGTTCTGAACGAAAGTCATGTTTGAAGTGCGAAAAAATAGAATTCTTTCGAATTACCTTTAATTGATTTAGTGACTAGAGAAGACTCAATGACATGATTTTAAGGCTAAACAAACACATAATTGCCTTCAATAGATCAATTGCATGTTTTGCACAAAAGTCGTGTTTGAAATGCAAAAATAGAATTCGTTTGAATTGATTTCGAATGATTTACTGACTAAAAGTGACTCAATGACATGATTTTAAGGCTATACAAATTCCTAGTTGCCTTTAAAAGATCCATTGCAAATTATGCACGAAAGTATTCGTTCAACTGCGAAAAAAGATTACGTTCGAATTTCTTTAAAATGATTTAATTACTAAAAGAGACTCAATGACATGATTTCAAGGCTAAACAAAGGCTAATTTGCTTGAATAGATCAATTGCAAGTCATGCACAAAAGTCTCGTTTAAAGAGCGAAAATAGAATTTGTTCGTAATGCTTTCAAATGATTGGATGACTAGAAAAGACTCAATGACATGATTTTAAGGCCAAAAAGATGCATAGTTTCCTTCAATTCTTGAATTGGAAGTTTTGAATGAAAGTCGTGTTTGTAGCGCGAAAAAATAGAATTCTTTCGAATTACTTTTAATTGATTTAATGACTAGAGAAGACTCAATGACATGATTTTAAGGCTAGACAAACACATAATTGCCTTCAATAGATCAATTGCATGTCTGGCACAAAAGTCGTGTCTGAAATGCGAAAATAGAATTCGTTTTAATTGATTTCGAATGATTTACTGACTAAAAGTGGCTCAATGACATGATTTTAAGGCTATAAAAATGCCTAGTTGCCTTCAAAAGATCCATTGCAAATTATGCACAAAAGTGTTGGTTCAGGTGCGAAAAAAGATTACGTTTGAGTTTCTTTGAAATGATTTAATTACTAAAAGAGACTCGATGACATGATTTCAAGGCTAAACAATGGATAATTTGCTTTAACAGATCAATTGCGAGTTATGCACAAAAGTCTCGTTTACAGAGCGAAAATAGAATTTGTTCGTAATGCTTTCAAATGATTTGATGACTAGAAAAGACTCAATGACATGATTTTAAGGCTAAAAAGATGCATAGTTGCCTTCAATTGTTGAATTGGAAGTTCTGAACGAAAGTCGTCTTTGAAGTGCGAAAATATAGAATTCTTTCGAATTACTTTTAATTGATATAATGACTAGAGATAACTCAATGACATGATTTTAAGGCTAAACAAACGCATAATTGCCTTCAATAGATCAATTGCATGTTTTGCACAAAAGTCGTGTTTGAAATGCGAAAATAGAATTCGTTGGAATTGATTTTGGAATGATTTATTGACTAAAAGTGACTCAATGACATGATTTTAAGGCCATAAAAATGCCTAGTTGCCTTCAAAAGATCCATTGCAAATTATGCACAAAAGTTGTTGTTCAAGTGCAAAAATAAATTTCGTTCCATTTGCTTTGAAATGATTTAATTACGAAAAGAGACTCAATGACATGATTTCAAGGCTAAACAATGGATAATTTGCTTGAATAGATCAATTGCAAGTTATGCACAAAAGTCTCATTTAAAGAGTGGAAATAGAATTTGTTCGTAATGCTTTGAAATGATTGGATGACTAGAAAAGACTCAATGACATGATTTTAAGGCTAAAAAGATGCATAGTTGCCTTCAATGGTTGAATTGGAAGTTCTGAATGAAAGTCGTGTTTGAAGTGCGAAAAAATAGAATTCTTTCGAATTACTTTCAATTGATTTAATGACTAGAGAAGACTCAATGACATGATTTTAAGGCTAAACAAACGCATGATTGTCTTCAATAGATCAATTGCATGTTTTGCACAAAAGACGTGTTTGAAATGCGAAAATAGAATTCGTTGGAATTGATTTTGGAATGATTTATTGACTAAAAGTGACTCAATGACATGATTTTAAGGCTATAAAAATGCCTAGTTGCCTTCAAAAGATCCATTGCAAATTATGCACGAAAGTCGTGGTTCAAGTGCAAAAATAAATTTCGTTCCATTTGCTTCGAAATGATTTAATTACTAGAAGAGACTCAATGACATGATTTGAAGGCTAAACAATGGATAATCTGCTTGAATAGATCAATTGCAAGTTATGCACAAAAGTCCCGTTTAAAGAGTGGAAATAGAATTTGTTCGTACTGCTTTCAAATGATTTGATGACTAGAAAAGACTCAATGACATGATTTTAAGGCTAAAAAGATGCATAGTTGCCTTCAATGGTTGAATTGGAAGTTCTGAATGAAAGTCGTGTTTGAAGTGCGAAAAAGTAGAATTCTTTCGAATTACTTTCAATTGATTTAATGACTAGAGAAGACTCAATGACATGATTTTAAGGCTAAACAAACGCATAATTGTCTTCAATAGATCAATTGCATGTTTTGCACAAAAGTCGTGTTTGAAATGCGAAAATAGAATTCGTTAGAATTGATTTTGGAATGATTTATTGACTAAAAGTGACTCAATGACATGATTTTAAGGCTATAAAAATGCCGAGTTTCCTTCAAAAGATCACTTGCAAATTATGCACGAAAGTCGTGGTTCACGTGCAAAAATAAATTTCGTTCCATTTGCTTTGAAATGATTTAATTACTAGAAGAGACTCAATGACATGATTTCAAGGCTAAACAACGGATAATTTGCTTGAATAGATCAATTGCAAGTTATGCACAAAAGTCTCATTTAAAGAGTGGAAATAGAAATTGTTATGCTTTCGAACGATTTGATGACTAGAAAAGACTCAATGACATGATTTTAAGGCTAAAAAGACGCATATTTGGCTTCAATGGTTGAATTGGAAGTTCAGAATGAAAGTTGTGTTTGAAGTGCGAAAAAATAGAATTCATTCGAATTACTTTCAATTGATTTAATGACTAGAGAAGACTCAATGACATGATTTTAAGGCTAAACAAACGCATAATTGTCTTGAATAGATCAATTGCATGTTTTGCACAAAAGTCGTGTTTGAAATGCGAAAATAGAATTCGTTGGAATTGATTTTGGAATGATTTATTGACTAAAAGAGACTCAATGACATGATTTTCAGGCTATAAAATTGACTAGTTGCCTTCAAAAGATCCATTGCAAATTATGAACGAAAGTCCTGGTTCAAGTGCAAAAATAAATTTCGTTCCAATTGCTTTGAAATGAATTAATTACTAGAAAAGACTCAATGACATGATTTCAAGCCTAAACAATGGATAATTTGCTTGAATAGATCAATTGCAAGTTATGCACAAAAGTCTCGTTTAAAGAGTGGAAATAGAATTTGTTCGTAATGCTTTCAAATGATTTGATGACTAGAAAATACTCAATGACATGATTTTAAAGCTAAAAAGATGCATAGTTGCCTTCAATTGTTGAATTGGAAGTTCTGAATGAAAGTCGTGTTTGAAGCGCAAAAAAATAGAATTCTTTCGAATTACTTTTAATTGATTTAATGACTAGAGAAGACTCAATGACACGATTTTAAGGCTAATCAAACGCATAATTACCTTCAATAGATCAATTGCATGTCTTGCACAAAAGTCGTGTTTGAAATGCGAAAATAGAATTCGTTTGAATTGATTTCGAATGATTTACTGACTAAAAGTGACTCAATGACATGATTTCAAGGCTATACAAATGCATAGTTGCCTTCAAAAGATCGATTGCAAATTATGCACGAAAGTATTCGTTCAAGTGGGAAAAAGGATTTCGTTCGAATTTCGTTGAAATTATTTAATTACTAGAAGTGACTCAATGACATCATTTCGAGGTTAAACAAAGGATAATTTGCTTAAATAGATGAATTGCAAGTTATGCACAAAAGTCTCGTTTAAAGAGCGAAAATAGAATTTGTTCGTAATGCTTTTAAATGATGTGATGACTAGAAGAGACTCAATGACATGATTTTAAGGCCAAAAAGATGCATAGTTTCCTTCAATTCTTGAATTGGAAGTTCTGAATGAAAGTCGTGTTTGTAGCGCGAAAAAATAGAATTCTTTCGAATTACTTTTAAATGATTTAATGACTAGAGAACACTCAATGACATGATTTTAAGGCTAGACAAACGCATAATTACCTTCAATAGATCTATTGCATGTCTGGCACAAAAGTCGTGTTTGAAATGCGAAAATAGAATTCGTTTTAATTGATTTCGAATGATTTACTGACTAAAAGTGGCTCAATGACATGATTTTAAGGCTATAAAAATGCCTAGTTGCCTTCAAAAGATCCATTGCAAATTATGCACAAAAGTGTTGGTTCAGGTGCGAAAAAAGATTACGTTTGAGTTTCTTTGAAATGATTTAATTACTAAAAGAGACTCGATGACATGATTTCAAGGCTAAACAAAGGATAATTTGCTTAAATAGATCAATTGCAAGTTATGCACAAAAGTCTCATTTAAAGAGCGAAAATAGAATTTGTTCGTAATGCTTTCAAATGATTTAATGACAAGAAAAGACTCAGTGACATGATTTTAAGGCCAAAAAGATGCATAGTTTCCTTCACTTCTTGAATTGGAAGTTCTGAATGAAAGTCGTGTTTGTAGCGCGAAAAAATAGAATTCTTTCGAATTACTTTTAATTGATTTAATGACTAGAGAAGACTCAATGACATGATTTTAAGGCTAGACAAACACATAATTGCCTTCAATAGATCTATTGCATGTCTGGCACAAAAGTCGTGTTTGAAATGCGAAAATAGAATTCGTTTTAATTGATTTCGAATGATTTACTGACTAAAATTGGCTCAATGACAAGATTTTAAGGCTATACAAATGCCTAGTTGCCTTCGAAAGATCCATTCCAAATTATGCACGAAAGTATTGGTTCAAGTGCGAAAAAAGATTTCGTTCGAATTTCTTTGAAATGATTTAATTACTAAAAGAGACTCAATGACATGATTTCAAGGCTAAACAAAGGATAATTTGCTTAAATAGATCAATTGCAAGTTATGCACAAAAGTCTCATTTAAAGAGCGAAAATAGAATTTGTTCGTAATGCTTTCAAATGATTTAATGACAAGAAAAGACTCAATGACATGATTTTAAGGCCAAAAAGATGCATAGTTTCCTTCACTTCTTGAATTGGAAGTTCTGAATGAAAGTCGTGTTTGTAGCGCGAAAAAATAGAATTCTTTCGAATTACTTTTAATTGATTTAATGACTAGAGAAGACTCAATGACATGATTTTAAGGCTAGACAAACACATAATTGCCTTCAATAGATCAATTGCATGTCATCCACAAAAGTCATGTTTGAAATGCGAAAATAGAATTCGTTTGAATTGATTTCGAATGATTTACTAACTAAAAGTGGCTCAATGACATGATTTTAAGGCTATAAAAATGCCTAGTTGCCTTCAAAAGATCCATTGCAAATTATGCACGAAAGTATTCGTTCAACTGCGAAAAAAGATTACGTTCGAATTTCTTTGAAATGATTTAATTACTAAAAGAGACTCAATGGCATGATTTCAGGGCTAAACAAAGGATAATTTGCTTGAATAGATCAATTGCAAGTTATGCACAAAAGTCTCGTTTAAAGAGCGAAAATAGAATTTGTTCGTAATGCTTTCAAATGATTGGATGACAAGAAAAGACTCAATGACATGATTTTAAGGCCAAAAAGATGCATAGTTTCCTTCACTTCTTGAATTGGAAGTTCTGAATGAAAGTCGTGTTTGTAGCGCGAAAAAATAGAATTCTTTCGAATTACTTTTAATTGATTTAATGACTAGAGAAGACTCAATGACATGATTTTAAGGCTAGACAAACACATAATTGCCTTCAATAGATCTATTGCATGTCTGGCACAAAAGTCGTGTTTGAAATGCGAAAATAGAATTCGTTTTAATTGATTTCGAATGATTTACTGACTAAAAGTGGCTCAATGACATGATTTTAAGGCTATAAAAATGCCTAGTTGCCTTCAAAAGATCCATTGCAAATTATGCACAAAAGTGTTGGTTCAGGTGCGAAAAAAGATTACGTTTGAGTTTCTTTGAAATGATTTAATTACTAAAAGAGACTCGATGACATGATTTCAAGGCTAAACAACGGATAATTTGCTTAAATAGATCAATTGCAAGTTATGCACAAAAGTCTCATTTAAAGAGCGAAAATAGAATTTGTTCGTAATGCTTTCAAATGATTTAATGACAAGAAAAGACTCAATGACATGATTTTAAGGCCAAAAAGATGCATAGTTTCCTTCACTTCTTGAATTGGAAGTTCTGAATGAAAGACGTGTTTGTAGCGCGAAAAAATAGAATTCTTTCGAATTACTTTTAATTGATTTAATGACTAGAGAAGACTCAATGACATGATTTTAAGGCTAGACAAACGCATAATTCCCTTCAATAGATCAATTGCATGTCATGCACAAAAGTCGTGTTTGAAATGCGAAAATAGAATTCGTTTGAATTGATTTCGAATGATTTACTAACTAAAAGTGGCTCAGTGACTTGATTTTAAGGCTATAAAAATGCCTAGTTGCCTTCAAAAGATCCATTCAAAATTATGCACGAAAGTCATGGTTCAAGTGCGAAAAAAGATTTCGTTCGAATTTATTTGAAATGATTTAATTACTAAAAGAGACTCAATGACATAATTTCAAGGCTAAACAACGGATAATTTGCTTAAACAGATCAATTGCAAGTTATGCACAAAAGTCTCGTTTGAAGAGCGAAAATAGAATTTGTTCGTAATACTTTCAAATGATTTGAAGACTAGAAAAGACTCAATGACATGATTTTAAGGCTAAAAAGATGCATAGTTGCCTTCAATTGTTGAATTGGAAGTTCTGAACGAAAGTCATGTTTGAAGTGCGAAAAAACAGAATTCTTTCGAATTACCTTTAATTGATTTAGTGACTAGAGAAGACTCAATGACATGATTTTAAGGCTAAACAAACACATAATTGCCTTCAATAGATCAATTGCATGTTTTGCACAAAAGTCGTGTTTGAAATGCAAAAATAGAATTCGTTTGAATTGATTTCGAATGATTTACTGACTAAAAGTGACTCAATGACATGATTTTAAGGCTATACAAATTCCTAGTTGCCTTTAAAAGATCCATTGCAAATTATGCACGAAAGTATTCGTTCAACTGCGAAAAAAGATTACGTTCGAATTTCTTGGAAATGATTTAATTACTAAAAGAGACTCAATGACATGATTTCAAGGCTAAACAAAGGCTAATTTGCTTGAATAGATCAATTGCAAGTCATGCACAAAAGTCTCGTTTAAAGAGCGAAAATAGAATTTGTTCGTAATGCTTTCAAATGATTGGATGACTAGAAAAGACTCAATGACATGATTTTAAGGCCAAAAAGATGCATAGTTTCCTTCAATTCTTGAATTGGAAGTTTTGAATGAAAGTCGTGTTTGTAGCGCGAAAAAATAGAATTCTTTCGAATTACTTTTAATTGATTTAATGACTAGAGAAGACTCAATGACATGATTTTAAGGCTAGACAAACACATAATTGCCTTCAATAGATCAATTGCATGTCTGGCACAAAAGTCGTGTTTGAAATGCGAAAATAGAATTCGTTTCAATTGATTTCGAATGATTTACTGACTAAAAGTGGCTCAATGACATGATTTTAAGGCTATAAAAATGCCTAGTTGCCTTCAAAAGATCCATTGCAAATTATGCACAAAAGTGTTGGTTCAGGTGCGAAAAAAGATTACGTTTGAGTTTCTTTGAAATGATTTAATTACTAAAAGAGACTCGATGACATGATTTCAAGGCTAAACAATGGATAATTTGCTTTAACAGATCAATTGCGAGTTATGCACAAAAGTCTCGTTTACAGAGCGAAAATAGAATTTGTTCGTAATGCTTTCAAATGATTTGATGACTAGAAAAGACTCAATGACATGATTTTAAGGCTAAAAAGATGCATAGTTGCCTTCAATTGTTGAATTGGAAGTTCTGAACGAAAGTCGTCTTTGAAGTGCGAAAATATAGAATTCTTTCGAATTACTTTTAATTGATATAATGACTAGAGATACCTCAATGACATGATTTTAAGGCTAAACAAACGCATAATTGCCTTCAATAGATCAATTGCATGTTTTGCACAAAAGTCGTGTTTGAAATGCGAAAATAGAATTCGTTGGAATTGATTTTGGAATGATTTATTGACTAAAAGTGACTCAATGACATGATTTTAAGGCCATAAAAATGCCTAGTTGCCTTCAAAAGATCCATTGCAAATTATGCACAAAAGTTGTTGTTCAAGTGCAAAAATAAATTTCGTTCCATTTGCTTTGAAATGATTTAATTACGAAAAGAGACTCAATGACATGATTTCAAGGCTAAACAATGGATAATTTGCTTGAATAGATCAATTGCAAGTTATGCACAAAAGTCTCATTTAAAGAGTGGAAATAGAATTTGTTCGTAACGCTTTGAAATGATTGGATGACTAGAAAAGACTCAATGACATGATTTTAAGGCTAAAAAGATGCATAGTTGCCTTCAATGGTTGAATTGGAAATTCTGAATGAAAGTCGTGTTTGAAGTGCGAAAAAATAGAATTCTTTCGAATTACTTTCAATTGATTTAATGACTAGAGAAGACTCAATGACATGATTTTAAGGCTAAACAAACGCATGATTGTTTTCAATAGATCAATTGCATGTTTTGCACAAAAGACGTGTTTGAAATGCGAAAATAGAATTCGTTGGAATTGATTTTGGAATGATTTATTGACTAAAAGTGACTCAATGACATGATTTTAAGGCTATAAAAATGCCTAGTTGCCTTCAAAAGATCCATTGCAAATTATGCACGAAAGTCGTGGTTCAAGTGCAAAAATAAATTTCGTTCCATTTGCTTCGAAATGATTTAATTACTAGAAGAGACTCAATGACATGATTTGAAGGCTAAACAATGGATAATCTGCTTGAATAGATCAATTGCAAGTTATGCACAAAAGTCCCGTTTAAAGAGTGGAAATAGAATTTGTTCGTACTGCTTTCAAATGATTTGATGACTAGAAAAGACTCAATGACATGATTTTAAGGCTAAAAAGATGCATAGTTGCCTTCAATGGTTGAATTGGAAGTTCTGAATGAAAGTCGTGTTTGAAGTGCGAAAAAGTAGAATTCTTTCGAATTACTTTCAATTGATTTAATGACTAGAGAAGACTCAATGACATGATTTTAAGGCTAAACAAACGCATAATTGTCTTCAATAGATCAATTGCATGTTTTGCACAAAAGTCGTGTTTGAAATGCGAAAATAGAATTCGTTAGAATTGATTTTGGAATGATTTATTGACTAAAAGTGACTCAATGACATGATTTTAAGGCTATAAAAATGCCGAGTTTCCTTCAAAAGATCACTTGCAAATTATGCACGAAAGTCGTGGTTCACGTGCAAAAATAAATTTCGTTCCATTTGCTTTGAAATGATTTAATTACTAGAAGAGACTCAATGACATGATTTCAAGGCTAAACAACGGATAATTTGCTTGAATAGATCAATTGCAAGTTATGACCAAAAGTCTCGTTTAAAGAGTGGAAATAGAAATTGTTATGCTTTCGAACGATTTGATGACTAGAAAAGACTTAATGACATGATTTTAAGGCTAAAAAGACGCATATTTGGCTTCAATGGTTGAATTGGAAGTTCAGAATGAAAGTTGTGTTTGAAGTGCGAAAAAATAGAATTCATTCGAATTACTTTCAATTGATTTAATGACTAGAGAAGACTCAATGACATGATTTTAAGGCTAAACAAACGCATAATTGTCTTGAATAGATCAATTGCATGTTTTGCACAAAAGTCGTGTTTGAAATGCGAAAATAGAATTCGTTGGAATTGATTTTGGAATGATTTATTGACTAAAACAGACTCAATGACATGATTTTCAGGCTATAAAATTGCCTAGTTGCCTTCAAAAGATCCATTGCAAATTATGAACGAAAGTCCTGGTTCAAGTGCAAAAATAAATTTCGTTCCAATTGCTTGGAAATGAATTAATTACTAGAAAAGACTCAATGACATGATTTCAAGCCTAAACAATGGATAATTTGCTTGAATAGATCAATTGCAAGTTATGCACAAAAGTCTCGTTTAAAGAGTGGAAATAGAATTTGTTCGTAATGCTTTCAAATGATTTGATGACTAGAAAGTACTCAATGACATGATTTTAAAGCTAAAAAGATGCATAGTTGCCTTCAATTGTTGAATTGGAAGTTCTGAATGAAAGTCGTGTTTGAAGCGCAAAAAAATAGAATTATTTCGAATTACTTTTAATTGATTTAATGACTAGAGAAGACTCAATGACACGATTTTAAGGCTAATCAAACGCATAATTACCTTCAATAGATCAATTGCATGTCTTGCACAAAAGTCGTGTTTGAAATGCGAAAATAGAATTCGTTTGAATTGATTTCGAATGATTTACTGACTAAAAGTGACTCAATGACATGATTTCAAGGCTATACAAATGCATAGTTGCCTTCAAAAGATCGATTGCAAATTATGCACGAAAGTATTCGTTCAAGTGGGAAAAAGGATTTCGTTCGAATTTCGTTGAAATTATTTAATTACTAGAAGTGACTCAATGACATGATTTCGAGGTTAAACAAAGGATAATTTGCTTAAATAGATGAATTGCAAGTTATGCACAAAAGTCTCGTTTAAAGAGCGAAAATAGAATTTGTTCGTAATGCTTTTAAATGATGTGATGACTAGAAGAGACTCAATGACATGATTTTAAGGCTAAAAAGATGCATAGTTGCCTTCAATGGTTGAATTGGAAGTTCTTGACGAAAGTCGTGTTTGTAGTGCGAAAAAATAGAATTCTTTCGAATTACTTTTAATTGATTTAATGACTAGAGAACACTCAATGACATGATTTTAAGGCTAGACAAACGCATAATTGCCTTCAATAGATCAATTGCATGTCTTGCACAAAAGTCGTGTTTGAAATGCGAAAATAGAATTCGTTTGAATTGATTTAGAATGATTTACTGACTAAAAGTGGCTCAATGACATGATTTTGAGGCTATAAAAATGCCTAGTTGCCTTCAAAAGATCCATTGCAAATTATGCACAAAAGTGTTGGTTTAGGTGCAAAAAAAGATTACGTTTGAATTTCTTTGAAATGATTTAATTACTAAAAGAGACTCGATGACATGATTTCAAGGCTAAACAATGGATAATTTGCTTTAATAGATCAATTGCGAGTTATGCACAAAAGTCTCGTTTACAGAGCGAAAATAGAAGTTGTTCGTAATGCTTTCAAATGATTTGATGACTAGAAAAGACTCAATGACATGATTTTAAGGCTAAAAAGATGCATAGTTGCCTTCAATTGTTGAATTGGAAGTTCTGAACGAAAGTCGTCTTTGAAGTGCGAAAATATAGAATTCTTTCGAATTACTTTTAATTGATATAATGACTAGAGATAACTCAATGACATGATTTTAAGGCTAAACAAACGCATAATTGCCTTCAATAGATCAATTGCATGTTTTGCACAAAAGTCGTGTTTGAAATGCGAAAATAGAATTCGTTGGAATTGATTTCGAATGATTAATTGACTAAAAGTGACTCAATGCATTGATTTTAAGGCTATAAAAAAGCCTAGTTGCCTTCAAAAGATCCATTGCAAATTATGCACGAAATTATTGGTTCAAGTTCAAAAATAAATTTTGTTCCATTTGCTTTGAAATGATTTAATTACTAGAAGAGACTCAATGACATGATTTCAAGGCTAAACAATGGATAATTTGCTTCAATAGATCAATTGCAAGTTACGCACAAAAGTCTCATTTAAAGAGTGGAAACAGAATTTGTTCGTAATGCTTTCAAATGATTTGATGACTAGAAAAGACTCAATGACATGATTTTAAGGCTTAAAAAGATGCATAGTTGCCTTCAATTGTTGAATTGGAAGTGCTCAATGAAAGTCGTGTTTGAAGTGCGAAAAAATAGAATTCTTTCGAATTAATTTTAATTTCTTTAATGACTAGAGAAGACTCAATGATATGATTTTAAGGCTAAACAAACGCATAATTGCCTTGAATAGATCAATTCCATGTTTTGCACAAAAGTCGTGTTTGAAATGCGAAAATAGAATTCGTTTGAATTGATTTCGAATGATTTATTGACTAAAAGTGACTCAATGACATGATTTTAAGGCTATACAAATGCCTAGTTGCCTTCAAAAGATCCATTGCAAATTATGCACGAAAGTCGTGGTTCAAGTGCAAAAATAAATTTCGTTCCATTTGCTTCGAAATGATTTAATTACTAGAAGAGACTCAAAGACATGATTTGCAGGCTAAACAATGGATAATCTGCTTGAATAGATCAATTGCAAGTTATGCACGAAAGTCTCGTTTAAAGAGTGGAAATAGAATTTGTTCGTACTGCTTTCAAATGATTTGATGACTACAAAAGACTCAATGACATGATTTTAAGGCTAAAAAGATGCATAGTTGCCTTCAATGGTTGAATTGGATGTTCTGAACGAAAGTCATGTTTGAAGTGCGAAAAAATAGAATTCTTTCGAATTACCTTTAACTGATTTAATGACTAGAGAAGACTCAATGACATGATTTTAAGGCTAAACAAACGCATAATTGTCTTGAATAGATCAATTGCATGTTTTGCACAAAAGTCGTGTTTGAAATGCGAAAATAGAATTCGTTGGAATTGATTTTGGAATGATTTATTGACTAAAAGTGAATCAATGACATGATTTTAAGGCCATAAAAATGCCTAGTTGCCTTCAAAAGATCCATTGGAAATTATGCACAAAAGGTTTTGTTCATATGCAAAAATAAATTTCGTTCCATTTGCTTTGAAATGATTTAATTACTAAAAGAGACTCAATGACATGATTTCAAGGCTAAACAATGGATAATTTGCTTGAATAGATCAATTGCAAGTTATGCACAAAAGTCTCATTTAAAGAGTGGAAATAGAATTTCTTCGTAATGCTTTCAAATGATTGGATGACTAGAAAAGACTCAATGACATGATTTTAAGGCTAAAAAGATGCATAGTTGCCTTCAATGGTTGAATTGGAAGTTCTGAATGAAAGTCGTGTTTGAAGTGCGAAAAAATAGAATTCTTTCGAATTACTTTCAATTGATTTAATGACTAGAGAAGACTCAATGACATGATTTTAAGGCTAAACAAACGCATGATTGTCTTCAATAGATCAATTGCATGTTTTGCACAAAAGACGTGTTTGAAATGCGAAAATAGAATTCGTTGGAATTGATTTTTGAATGTTTTATTGACTAAAAGTGACTCAATGACATGATTTTAAGGCTATAAAAATGCCTAGTTGCCTTCAAAAGATCCATTGCAAATTATGCACGAAAGTCGTGGTTCAAGTGCAAAAATAAATTTCGTTCCATTTGCTTCGAAATGATTTAATTACTAGAAGAGACTCAATGACATGATTTCAAGGCTAAACAATGGATAATCTGCTTGAATAGATCAATTGCAAGTTATGCACAAAAGTCTCGTTTAAAGAGTGGAAATAGAATTTGTTCGTACTGCTTTCAAATGATTTGATGACTAGAAAAGACTCAATGACATCATTTTAAGGCTAAAAAGATGCATAGTTGCCTTCAATGGTTGAATTTGAAGTTCTGAACGAAAGTCATGTTTGAAGTGCGAAAAAATAGAATTCTTTCGAATTACCTTTAATTGATTTAATGACTAGAGAAGACTCAATGACATAATTTTAAGGCTAAACAAACACATAATTGCCTTCAATAGATCAATTGCATGTTTTGCACAAAAGTCGTGTTTGAAATGCAAAAATAGAATTCGTTTGAATTGATTTCGAATGATTTACTGACTAAAAGTGACTCAATGACATAATTTTAAGGCTATACAAATGCCTAGTTGCCTTCAAAAGATCCATTGCAAATTATGCACGAAAGTATTGGTTTAAGTGCGAAAAAAGATTTCCTTCGAATTTTTTGAAATGATTTAATTACTAAAAGAGACTCAATGACATGATTTCAAGGCTAAACAATGGATAATTTGCTTGAATACATCAATTGGGAGTTATGCACAAAAGTCTCGTTTAAAGAGTGGAAATAGAATTTGTTCGTACTGGTTTCAAATGATTTGATGACTAGAAAAGACTCAATGACATGATTTTAAGGCTAAAAAGATGCATAGTTGCCTTCAATTGTTGAATTGGAAGTTTTGAACGAAAGTCGTCTTTGAAGTGCGAAAATATAGAATTCTTTCGAATTACTTTTAATTGATATAATGACTAGAGATAACTCAATGACATGATTTTAAGGCTAAACAAACGCATAATTGTCTTCAATAGATCAATTGCATGTTTTGCACAAAAGTCGTGTTTGAAATGCGAAAATAGAATTCGTTGGAATTGATTTTGGAATGATTTATTGACTAAAAGTGACTCAATGACATGATTTTAAGGCTATAAAAATGCCTAGTTGCCTTCAAAAGATCTATTGCAAATTATGCACGAAAGTCGTGGTTCAAGTGCAAAAATAAATTTCGTTCCATTTGCTTCGAAATGATTTAATTACTAGAAGAGACTCAATGACATGATTTGAAGGCTAAAATATGGATAATTTGCTTGAATAGATCAATTGCAAGTTATGCACAAAAGTCTCGTTTAAAGAGTGGAAATAGAATTTGTTCGTAATGCTTTCAAATGATTTGATGACTAGAAAAGACTCAATGACATGATTTTAAGGCTAAAAAGATGCATAGTTGCCTTCAATTGTTGAATTGGAAGTTCTGAATGAAAGTCGTGTTTTAAGTGCGAAAAAATAGAATTCTTTCGAATTACTTTCAATTGATTTACTGACTAGAGAAGACTCAATGACATGATTTTAAGGCTAAACAAACGCATAATTGTCTTCAATAGATCAATTGCATGTTTTGCACAAAAGTCGTGTTTGAAATGCGAAAATAGAATTCATCGAAATTGATTTTGGAATGATTTATTGACTAAAAGTGACTCAATGACATGATTTTAAGGCTATAAAAATGCCTAGTTGCCTTCAAAAGATCTATTGCAAATTATGCACGAAAGTCGTGGTTCAAGTGCAAAAATAAATTTCGTTCCATTTCCTTCGAAATGATTTAATTACTAGAAGAGACTCAATGACATGATTTGAAGGCTAAACAATGGATAATCTGCTTGAATAGATCAATTGCAAGTTATGCACACAAGTCTCGTTTAAAGAGTGGAAATAGAATTTGTTCGTAATGCTTTCAAATGGTTTGATGACTAGAAAAGACTCAATGACATGATTTTAAGGCTAAAAAGATGCATAGTTGCCTTCAATTGTTGAATTGGAAGTTCTGAATGAAAGTCGTGTTTTAAGTGCGAAAAAATAGAATTCTTTCAAATTACTTTCAATTGATTTAATGACTAGAGAAGACTCAATGACATGATTTCAAGGCAAAACAAACGCATAATTGTCTTCAATAGATCAATTGCATGTTTTGCACAAAAGTCGTGTTTGAAATGCGAAAATAGAATTCATTGGAATTGATTTCGAATGATTTACTGACTAAAAGTGACTCAATGACATGATTTTAAGGCTATACAAACGCCTAGTTGCCTTCAAAAGATCCATTGCAAATTATGTACAAAAGCCGTGGTTCAGGTGCGAAAAAAGATTTCGTTTAAATTTCTTTGAAATGATTTAATTACTAGAAGAGACTCAATGACATGATTTCAAGCCTAAACAATGGATAATTTGCTTCAATAGATCAATTGCAAGTTATGCACAAAAGTCTCGTTTAAAGAGTGGAAATAGAATTTGTTCGTACTGCTTTCAAATGATTTGATGACTAGAAAAGACTCAATGACATGATTTTAAGGCTAAAAAGATGCATAGTTGCCTTCAATGGTTGAATTGGAAGTTCTGAATGAAAGTCGTGTTTGAAGTGCGAAAAAATAGAATTCTTTCGAATTACTTTCAATTGATTTAATGACTAGAGAAGACTCAATGACATGATTTTAAGGCTAAACAAACGCATAATTGTCTTCAATAGATCAATTGCATGTTTTGCACAAAAGTCGTGTTTGAAATGCGAAAATAGAATTCGTTGGAATTGATTTTGGAATGATTTATTGACTAAAAGTGACTCAATGACATGATTTTAAGGCTATAAAAATGCCTAGTTGCCTTCAAAAGATCCATTGCAAATTATGCACGAAAGTCGTGGTTCAAGTGCAAAAATAAATTTCGTTCCATTTGCTTCGAAATGATTTAATTACTAGAAGAGACTCAATGACATGATTTGAAGGCTAAACAATGGATAATCTGCTTGAATAGATCAATTGCAAGTTATGCACAAAAGTCTCGTTTAAAGAGTGGAAATAGAATTTGTTCGCAATGCTTTCAAATGATTTGATGACTAGAAAAGGCTCAATGACATGATTTTAATGCTACAAAGATGCATAGTTGCCTTCAATGGTTGAATTGGAAGTTCTGAATGAATGTCGTGTTTGAAGTGCGAAAAAATAGAATTCTTTCGAATTACTTTCAATTGATTTAATGACTAGAGAAGACTCAATGACATAATTTTAAGGCTAAACAAACGCATAATTGTCTTCAATAGATCAATTGCATGTTTTGCACAAAAGTCGTGTTTGAAATGCGAAAATAGAATTCGTTGGAATTGATTTTGGAATGATTTATTGACTAAAAGTGACTCAATGACATGATTTTAAGGCTATACAAATGCCTAGTTGCCTTCAAAAGATCCATTGCAAATTATGTACAAAAGCTGTGGTTCAGGTGCGAAAAAAGATTTCGTTTAAATTTCTTTGAAATGATTTAATTACTAGAAGAGACTCAATGACATGATTTCAAGCCTAAACAATGGATAATTTGCTTCAATAGATCAATTGCAAGTTATGCACAAAAGTCTCGTTTAAAGAGTGGAAATAGAATTTCTTCGTACTGCTTTCAAATGATTTGATGACTAGAAAAGACTCAATGACATGATTTTAAGGCTGAAAAGATGCATAGTTTCCTTCAATTCTTGAATTGGAAGTTCTGAACGAAAGTCATGTTTGAAGTGCGAAAAAATAGAATTCTTTCGAATTACTTTCAATTGATTTAATGACTAGAGAAGACTCAATGACATGATTTTAAGGCTAAACAAACGCATAATTGTCTTCAATAGATCAATTGCATGTTTTGCACAAAAGTCGTGTTTGAAATGCGAAAATAGAATTCGTTGGAATTGATTTTGGAATGATTTATTGACTAAAAGTGACTCAATGACATGATTTTAAGGCTATAAAAATGCCTAGTTGCCTTCAAAAGATCCATTGCAAATTATGCACGAAAGTCGTGGTTCAAGTGCAAAAATAAATTTCGTTCCATTTGCTTCGAAATGATTTAATTACTAGAAGAGACTCAATGACATGATTTGAAGGCTAAACAATGGATAATCTGCTTGAATAGATCAATTGCAAGTTATGCACTAAAGTCTCGTTTAAAGAGTGGAAATAGAATTTGTTCGTACTGCTTTCAAATGATTTGATGACTAGAAAAGACTCAATGTCATGATTTTAAGGCTAAAACGATGCATAGTTGCCTTCAATTGTTGAATTGGAAGTTCTGAATGAAAGTCGTGTTTGAAGTGCGAAAAAATAGAATTCTTTCGAATTACTTTCAATTGATTTAATGACTAGAGAAGACTCAATGACATGATTTTAAGGCTAAACAAACGCATAATTGTCTTCCATAGATCAATCGCATGTTTTGCACAAAAGTCGTGTTTGAAATGCGAAAATAGAATTCGTTGGAATTGATTTTGGAATGATTTATTGACTAAAAGTGACTCAATGACATGATTTTAAGGCTATAAAAATGCCTAGTTGCCTTCAAAAGATCTATTGCAAATTATGCACGAAAGTCGTGGTTCAAGTGCAAAAATAAATTTCGTTCCATTTGCTTCGAAATGATTTAATTACTAGAATAGACTCAATGACATGATTTGAAGGCTAAACAATGGATAATCTGCTTGAATAGATCAATTGCAAGTTATGTACAAAAGTCTTGTTTAAAGAGTGGAAATAGAATTTGTTCGTAATGCTTTCAAATGGTTTGATGACTAGAAAAGACTCAATGACATGATTTTAAGGCTAAAAAGATCCATAGTTGCCTTCAATGGTTGAATTGGAAGTTCTGAATGAAAGTCGTGTTTGAAGTGCGAAAAAATAGAATTCTTTCGAATTACTTTCAATTGATTTAATGACTAGAGAAGACTCAATGACATGATTTTAAGGCTAAACAAACGCATAATTGTCTTCAATAGATCAATTGCATGTTTTGCACAAAAGTCGTGTTTGAAATGCGAAAATAGAATTCGTTGGAATTGATTTTGGAATGATTTATTGACTAAAAGTGACTCAATGACATGATTTTAAGGCTATAAAAATGCCTAGTTGCCTTCAAAAGATCCATTGCAAATTATGCACGAAAGTCGTGGTTCAAGTGCAAAAATAAATTTCGTTCCATTTGCTTCGAAATGATTTAATTACTAGAAGAGACTCAATGACATGATTTGAAGGCTAAACAATGGATAATCTGCTTGAATAGATCAATTGCAAGTTATGTACAAAAGTCTTGTTTAAAGAGTGGAAATAGAATTTGTTCGTAATGCTTTCAAATGGTTTGATGACTAGAAAAGACTCAATGACATGATTTTAAGGCTAAAAAGATCCATAGTTGCCTTCAATGGTTGAATTGGAAGTTCTGAATGAAAGTCGTGTTTGAAGTGCGAAAAAATAGAATTCTTTCGAATTACTTTCAATTGATTTAATGACTAGAGAAGACTCAATGACATGATTTTAAGGCTAAACAAACGCATAAATATCTTCAATAGATCAATTGCATGTTTTGCACAAAAGTCGTGTTTGAAATGCGAAAATAGAATTCGTTGGAATTGATTTTGGAATGATTTATTGACTAAAAGTGACTCAATGACATGATTTTAAGGCTATGAAAATGCCTAGTTGCCTTCAAAAGATCCATTGCAAATTATGCACGAAAGTTGTGGTTCAAGTGCAAAAATAAATTTCGTTCCATTTGCTTTGAAGTGATTTAATTACTAGAAGAGACTCAATGACATGATTTCAAGGCTAAACAATGGATAATTTGCTTGAATAGATCAATTGCAAGTTATGCACAAAAGTCTCGTTTAAAGAGTGGAAATAGAATTTGTTCGCAATGCTTTCAAATGATTTGATGACTAGGAAAGGCTCAATGACATGATTTTAATGCTACAAAGATGCATAGTTGCCTTCAATGGTTGAATTGGAAGTTCTGAATGAAAGTCGTGTTTGAAGTGCGAAAAAATAGAATTCTTTCGAATTACTTTCAATTGATTTAATGACTAGAGAAGAGTCAATGACATGATTTTAAGGCTAAACAAACGCATAATTGTCTTCAATAGATCAATTGCATGTTTTGCACAAAAGTCGTGTTTGAAATGCGGAAATAGAATTCGTTGGAATTGATTTTGGAATGATTTATTGACTAAAAGTGACTCAATGACATGATTTTAAGGCTATAAAAATGCCTAGTTGCCTTCAAAAGATCCATTGCAAATTATGCACGAAAGTCGTGGTTTAAGTGCAAAAATAAATTTCGTTCCATTTGCTTCGAAATGATTTAATTACTAGAAGAGACTCAATGACATGATTTGAAGGCTAAACAATGGATAATCCGCTTGAATAGATCAATTGCAAGTTATGCACAAAAGTCTCGTTTAAAGAGTGGAAATAGAATTTGTTCGTACTGCTTTCAAATGGTTTGATGACTAGAAAAGACTCAATGACATGATTTTAAGGCTAAAACGATTCATAGTTGCTTTCAATTGTTGAATTGGAAGTTCTGAATGAAAGTCGTGTTTCAAGTGCGAAAAAATAGAATTCTTTCGAATTACTTTCAATTGATTTAATGACTAGAGAAGACTCAATGACATGATTTTAAGGCTAAACAAACACATAATTGCCTTCAATAGATCAATTACATGTTTTGCACAAAAGTCGTGGTTGAAATGCGAAAATAGAATTCGTTTGAATTGATTTCGAATGATTAAATGACTAAAAGTGACTCAATGACATGATTTTAAGGCTATACAAATGGCTAGTTGCCTTCAAAAGATCCATTGCAAATTATGCACGAAAGTATTGGTTCAAGTGCAAACATAAATTTTGTTCCATTTGCTTTGAAATGATTTAATTACTAGAAGAGACTCAATGACATGATTTGAAGGCTAAACAATGGATAATTTGCTTGAATAGATCAATTCCAAGTTATGCACAAAAGTCTCGTTTAAAGAGTGGAAATAGAATTTGTTCGTAATGCTTTCAAATGATTTGATGACTAGAAAAGACTCAATGACAGGATTTTAAGGCTAAAAAGATGCATAGTTGCCTTCAATTGTTGAATTAGAAGTTCTGAACGAAAGTCGTGTTTGAAGTGCGAAAAAATAGAATTCTTTCGAATTACTTTTAATTGATTTAATGACTAGAGAAGACTCAATGACATGATTTTAAGGCTAAACAAACGCATAATTGCCTTCAATAGATCAATTGCATGTTTTGCACAAAAGTCGTGTTTGAAATGCAAAAATAGAATTCGTTTGAATTGATTTCGAATGATTTACTGACTAAGAGTCACTCCATGACATGATTTTAAGGCTATACAAATGCCTAGTTGCCTTAAAAAGATCCATTGAAAATTATGCACGAAAATCTTCGTTCAAGTGCCAAAAAAGATTACATTTGAATTTCTTTGAAATGATTTAATTACTAAAAGAGACTCAATGACATGATTTCAAGGATAAACAAAGGATAATTTGCTTGAATAGATTAATTGCAAGTTATGCACAAAAGTCTCGTTTAAAGAGCAAAAATAGAATTTGTGCGTAATGCTTTCAAATGATTTGATGACCAGAAAAGACTTAATGACATGATTTTAAGGCTAAAAAGATGCATAGTTGCCTTCAATGGTTGAATTGGAAGTTCTGAACGAAAGTCGTGTTTGAAGTGCGAAAAAATAGAATTCTTTCGAATTACTTTTAATTGATTTAATGACTAGAGAAGACTCGATGACATGAGTTTAAGGCTAAACAAACGCATAATTGCCTTCAATAGATCAACTGCATGTTTTGCACTAAAGTCGTGTTTGAAATGCAAAAATAGAATTCGTTTGAATTGATTTCGAATGATTTACTGACTAAAAGTGACTCAATGACATGATTTTAAGGCTATACAAATGCCTAGTTGCCTTCAAAATATCCATTGCAAATTATGCACAAAAGTGTTGGTTCAGGTGCGAAAAAAGATTACGTTTGAATTTCTTTGAAATGATTTAATTACTAGAAGAGACTCGATCACATAATTTCAAGGCTAAACAATGGATAATTTGCTTTAATAGATCAATTGCGAGTTATGCACAAAAGTCTCATTTAAAGAGCGAAAATAGAATTTGTTCGTAATGCTTTCAAATGATTTGATGACTAGAAAAGACACAATGACATGATTTTAAGGCTAAAAAGATGCATAGTTGCCTTCAATTGTTGAATTGGAAATTCTGAACGAAAGTCGTCTTTGAAGTGCGAAAAAATAGAATTCTTTCGAATTACTTTTAATTGATTTAATGACTAGAGAAGACTCAATGACATGATTTTAAGGCTAAACAAACGCATAATTGCCTTCAATAGATCAATTGCATGTTTTGCACAAAAGTCGTGTTTCAAATGCGAAAATAGAATTCGTTTGAATTGATTTTGAATGATTAAATAACTAAAAGTGACTCAATGACATGATTTTAAGGCTATACAAATGGCTAGTTGCCTTCAAAAGATCCATTGCAAATTATGCACGAAAGTATTGGTTCAAGTGCAAACATAAATTTTGTTCCATTTTCTTTGAAATGATTGAATTACTAGAAGAGACTCAATGACATGATTTCAAGGCTAAACAATGGATAATTTGCTTGAATAGATCAATTGCAAGTTATGCACAAAAGTCTCGTTTAAAGAGTGGAAATAGAATTTGTTCGTAATGCTTTGAAATGATTTGATGACTAGAAAAGACTCAATGACATGATTTTAAGGCTAAAAAGATGCATAGTTGCCTTCAATGGTTGAATTAGAAGTTCTGAACGAAAGTCGTGTTTGAAGTGCGAAAAAATAGAATTCTTTCGAATTACTTTTAATTGATTTAATGACTAAAGAAGACTCAATGACATGATTTTAAGGCTAAACAAACGCATAATTGCCTTCAATAGATCAATTGGATGTTTTGAACAAAAGTCGTGTTTGAAATACAAAAATAGAATTCGTTTGAATTGATTTCGAATGATTTACTGAATAAAAGTGACTTAATGACATGATTCTAAGGCTATACAAATGCCTAGTTGCCTTCAAAAGATCCATTGCAAATTATGCACAAAAGTCGTGGTTCAGGTGCGAAAAAAGATTTCGTTTGAATTTCTTTGGAATGATTTAATTACTAGAAGAGACTCGATCACATGATTTCAAGGCTAAACAATGGATAATTTGCTTGAATAGATCAATTGCAAGTTATGCACAAAAGTCTCGTTTAAAGAGTGGAAATAGAATTTGTTCATAATGCTTTCAAATGATTTGATGACTAGAAAATACTCAATGACATGATTTTAAAGCTAAAAAGATGCATAGTTGCCTTCAATTGTTGAATTGGAAGTTCTGAATGAAAGTCGTCTTTGAAGAGCAAAAAAATAGAATTCTTTCGAATTACTTTTAATTGATTTAATGACTAGAGAAGACTCAATGACACGATTTTGAGGCTAAACAAACGCATAATTACATTCAATAGATCAATTGCATGTCTTGCACAAAAGTCGTGTTTGAAATGCGAAAATAGAATTCGTTTGAATTGATTTCGAATGATTTACTGACTAAAAGTGACTTAATGACATGATTTTAAGGCTATACAAATGCCTAGTTGCCTTCAAAAGATCCATTGCAAATTATGCACGAAAGTATTCGTTCAAGTGCAAAAATAAATTTTGTTCCATTTGCTTTGAAATGATTTAATTACTAGAAGAGACTCAATGACATGATTTCAAGGCTAAACAATGGATAATTTGCTTTAATAGATCAATTGCGAGTTATGCACAAAAGTCTCGTTTAAAGAGCGAAAATAGAATTTGTTCGTAATGCTTTCAAATGATTTGATGACTAGAAAAGACTCAATGACATGATTTTAAGGCTAAAAAGATGCATAGTTGCCTTCAATTGTTGAATTGGAAGTTCTGAACGAAAGTCGTCTTTGAAGGGCGAAAAAATAGAATTCTTTCGAATTACTTTTAATTGATTTAATGACTAGAGCAGACTCAATGACATGATTTTAAGGCTAAACAAACGCATAATTGCCTTCAATAGATCAATTGCATGTTTTGCACAAAAGTCGTGTTTGAAATGCGAAAATAGAATTCGTTTGAATTGATTTCGAATGATTAAATGACTAAAAGTGACTCAATGACATGATTTTAAGGCTATGCAAATGCCTAGTTGCCTTCAAAAGATCCATTGCAAATTATGCACGAAAGTATTGGTTCAAGTGCGAAAAAAGATTTCGTTCGAATTTCTTTGAAATGATTTAATTACTAAAAGAGACTCAATGACATGATTTCAAGGCTAAACGAAAGATAATTTGCTTAAATAGATCAACTGCGAGTTATGCACAAAAGTCTCGTTTATAGAGCGAAAATAGAATTTGTTCGTAATGCTTTCAAATGATTTGATGACTAGAAGAGACTCAATGACATGATTTTAAGGCTAAAAAGATGCATAGTTGCCTTCAATTGTTGAATTGGAAGTTCTGAACGAAAGTCGTGTTTGAAGTGCGAAAAAATAGAATTCTTTCGAATTACTTTTAATTGATTTAATGACTAGAGAAGACTCGATGACATGAGTTTAAGGCTAAACAAACGCATAATTGCCTTCAATAGATCAACTGCATGTTTTGCACTAAAGTCGTGTTTGAAATGCAAAAATAGAATTCGTTTGAATTGATTTCGAATGATTTACTGACTAAAAGTGACTCAATGACATGATTTTAAGGCTATACAAATGCCTAGTTGCCTTCAAAATATCCATTGCAAATTATGCACAAAAGTGTTGGTTCAGGTGCGAAAAAAGATTACGTTTGAATTTCTTTGAAATGATTTAATTACTAGAAGAGACTCGATCACATAATTTCAAGGCTAAACAATGGATAATTTGCTTTAATAGATCAATTGCGAGTTATGCACAAAAGTCTCATTTAAAGAGCGAAAATAGAATTTGTTCGTAATGCTTTCAAATGATTTGATGACTAGAAAAGACACAATGACATGATTTTAAGGCTAAAAAGATGCATAGTTGCCTTCAATTGTTGAATTGGAAATTCTGAACGAAAGTCGTCTTTGAAGTGCGAAAAAATAGAATTCTTTCGAATTACTTTTAATTGATTTAATGACTAGAGAAGACTCAATGACATGATTTTAAGGCTAAACAAACGCATAATTGCCTTCAATAGATCAATTGCATGTTTTGCACAAAAGTCGTGTTTCAAATGCGAAAATAGAATTCGTTTGAATTGATTTTGAATGATTAAATAACTAAAAGTGACTCAATGACATGATTTTAAGGCTATACAAATGGCTAGTTGCCTTCAAAAGATCCATTGCAAATTATGCACGAAAGTATTGGTTCAAGTGCAAACATAAATTTTGTTCCATTTTCTTTGAAATGATTGAATTACTAGAAGAGACTCAATGACATGATTTCAAGGCTAAACAATGGATAATTTGCTTGAATAGATCAATTGCAAGTTATGCACAAAAGTCTCGTTTAAAGAGTGGAAATAGAATTTGTTCGTAATGCTTTGAAATGATTTGATGACTAGAAAAGACTCAATGACATGATTTTAAGGCTAAAAAGATGCATAGTTGCCTTCAATGGTTGAATTAGAAGTTCTGAACGAAAGTCGTGTTTGAAGTGCGAAAAAATAGAATTCTTTCGAATTACTTTTAATTGATTTAATGACTAAAGAAGACTCAATGACATGATTTTAAGGCTAAACAAACGCATAATTGCCTTCAATAGATCAATTGGATGTTTTGAACAAAAGTCGTGTTTGAAATACAAAAATAGAATTCGTTTGAATTGATTTCGAATGATTTACTGAATAAAAGTGACTTAATGACATGATTCTAAGGCTATACAAATGCCTAGTTGCCTTCAAAAGATCCATTGCAAATTATGCACAAAAGTCGTGGTTCAGGTGCGAAAAAAGATTTCGTTTGAATTTCTTTGGAATGATTTAATTACTAGAAGAGACTCGATCACATGATTTCAAGGCTAAACAATGGATAATTTGCTTGAATAGATCAATTGCAAGTTATGCACAAAAGTCTCGTTTAAAGAGTGGAAATAGAATTTGTTCATAATGCTTTCAAATGATTTGATGACTAGAAAATACTCAATGACATGATTTTAAAGCTAAAAAGATGCATAGTTGCCTTCAATTGTTGAATTGGAAGTTCTGAATGAAAGTCGTCTTTGAAGAGCAAAAAAATAGAATTCTTTCGAATTACTTTTAATTGATTTAATGACTAGAGAAGACTCAATGACACGATTTTGAGGCTAAACAAACGCATAATTACATTCAATAGATCAATTGCATGTCTTGCACAAAAGTCGTGTTTGAAATGCGAAAATAGAATTCGTTTGAATTGATTTCGAATGATTTACTGACTAAAAGTGACTTAATGACATGATTTTAAGGCTATACAAATGCCTAGTTGCCTTCAAAAGATCCATTGCAAATTATGCACGAAAGTATTGGTTCAAGTGCAAAAATAAATTTTGTTCCATTTGCTTTGAAATGATTTAATTACTAGAAGAGACTCAATGACATGATTTCAAGGCTAAACAATGGATAATTTGCTTTAATAGATCAATTGCGAGTTATGCACAAAAGTCTCGTTTAAAGAGCAAAAATAGAATTTGTTCGTAATGCTTTCAAATGATTTGATGACTAGAGAAGACTCAATGACACGATTTTAAGGCTAAACAAACCCATAATTACCTTCAATAGATCAATTGCATTTCTTGCACAAAAGTCGTGTTTGAAATGCAAAAATAGAATTCGTTTGAATTGATTTCGAATGATTTACCGACTAAAAGTGGCTCAATTACATGATTCTAAGGCTATACAAATGCCTAGTTGCCTTCAAAAGATCCATTGCAAATTATGCACAAAAGTCGTGGTTCAGGTGCGAAAAAAGATTTCGTTTGAATTTCTTTGGAATGATTTAATTACTAGAAGAGACTCGATCACATGATTTCAAGGCTAAACAATGGATAATTTGCTTTGATAGATCAATTGCAAGTTATGCACAAAAGTCTCGTTTAAAGAGTGGAAATAAAATTTGTTTCTAATGCTTTCAAATGATTTGATGACAAGAAAATACTCAATGACATGATTTTAAAGCTAAAAGGATGCATAGTTGCCTTTAATTGTTGAATTGGAAGTTCTTAATGAAAGTCGTGTTTGAAGCGCAAAAAAATAAAATTCTTTCGAATTACTTTTAATTGATTTAATGACTAGAGAAGACTCTATGACACGATTTTAAGGCTAAACAAACGCATAATTACCTTCAATAGATCAATTGCATGTCTTGCACAAAAGTCGTGTTTGAAATGCGAAAATAGAATTCGTTTGAATTGATTTCGAATGATTTACTAACTAAAAGTGACTCAATGACATGATTCTAAGGCTATACAAATGCCTAGTTGCCTTCAAAAGATCCATTGCAAATTATGCACGAAAGTATTGGTTCAAGTGCAAAAATAAATTTTGTTCCATTTGCTTTGAAATGATTTAATTACTAGAAGAGACTCAATGACATGATTTCAAGGCTAAACAATGGATAATTTGCTTTAATAGATCAATTGCGAGTTATGCACAAAAGTCTCGTTTAAAGAGCGAAAATAGAATTTGTTCGTAATGCTTTCAAATGATTTAATGACTAGAGAAGACTCCATGACACGATTTTAAGGCTAAACAAACGCATAATTACCTTCAATAGATCAATTGCATGTCTTGCACAAAAGTCGTGTTTGAAATGCGAAAATAGAATTCATTTGAATTGATTTCGAATGATTTACTGACTCAAAGTGACTCAATGACATGATTTTAAGGCTATACAAATGCCTAGTTGCCTTCAAAAGATCCATTGCAAATTATGCACGAAAGTATTGGTTCAAGTGCAAAAATAAATTTTGTTCCATTTGCTCTAAAATGATTTAATTACTAGAAGAGACTCAATGACATGATTTCAAGGCTAAACAATGGATAATTTGCTTTAATAGATCAATTGCGAGTTATGCACAAAAGTCTCGTTTAAAGAGCGAAAATAGAATTTGTTCGTAATGCTTTCAAATGATTTGATGACTAGAAAAGACTCAATGACATGATTTTAAGGCTAAAAAGATGCATAGTTGCCTTCAATTGTTGAATTGGAAGTTCTGAACGAAAGTCGTCTTTGAAGTGCGAAAAAATAGAATTCTTTCGAATTACTCTTAATTGATTTAATGACTAGAGAAGACTCAATGACATAATTTTAAGGCTAAACAAACGCATAGTTGCCTTCAATAGATCAATTGCATGTTTTGCACAAAAGTCGTGTTTGAAATGCAAAAATAGAATTCGTTTGAATTGATTTCGAATGATTTACTGACTAAGATTGACTCAATGACATGATTTTAAGGCTATACAAATCCCTAGTTGCCTTAAAAAGATCCATTGCAAATTATGCACGAAAGTATTCGTTCAAGTGCGAAAAAAGATTTCGTTCGAATTTCTTTGAAATGATTTAATTACTTAAAGAGACTCAATGACATGATTTCAAGGCTAAACAAAAGATAATTTGCTTAAATAGATCAATTGCGAGTTATGCACAAAAGTCTCGTTTATAGAGCGAAAAAAGAATTTGTTCGTAATGCTTTCAAATGATTTGATGACTAGAAGAGACTCAATGACATGATTTTAAGGCTAAAAAGATGCATAGTTGCCTTGAATTATTGAATTGGAAGTTCAGAACAAAAGTCGTGTTTGTAGCGCGAAAAAATAGAATTCTTTCGAATTACTTTTAATTGATTTAATGACTAGAGAAGACTCAATGACACGATTTTAAGGCAAAACAAACCCATAATTACCTTCAATAGATCAATTGCATGTCTTGCACAAAAGTTGTGTTTGAAATGCAAAAATAGAATTCATTTGAATTGATTTCGAATGATTTACTGACTAAAAGTGACTCAATGACATGATTCTAAGGCTATACAAATGCCTAGTTGCCTTCAAAAGATCCATTGCAAATTATGCACGAAAGTCGGGGTTCAGGTGCGAAAAAAGATTTCGTTTGAATTTCTTTTGAATGATTTAATTACTAGAAGAGACTCGATCACATGATTTCAAGGCTAAACAATGGATAATTTGCTTTAATATATCAATTGCAAGTTATGCACAAAAGTCTCGTTTAAAGAGTGGAAATAGAATTTATTCGTAATGCTTTCAAATGATTTGATGACTAGAAAATACTCAATGACATGATTTTAAAGCTAAAAAGAAGCATAGTTGCCTTCAATTGTTGAATTGGAAGTTCTGAATGAAAGTCGTGTTTGAAGCGCAAAAAAATAGAATTCTTTCGAATTACTTTTAATCGATTTAATGACTAGAGAAGACTCAATGACACGATTTTAAGGCTAAACAAACGCATAATTGCCTTCAATAGATCAATTGCATGTTTTGCACAAAAGTCGTGTTTGAAATGCAAAAATAGAATTCGTTTGAATTGATTTCGAATGATTTACTGACTAAAAGTGACTCAATGACATGATTTTAAGGCTATACAAATGCCTAGTTGCCTTCAAAAGATCCATTGCAAATTATGCACGAAAGTATTGGTTCAAGTGCGAAAAAAGATTTCGTTCAAATTTCTTTCAAATAATTTAATTACTAAAAGAGACTCAATGACATGATTTCAAGGCTAAACAAAAGATAATTTGCTTAAATAGATCAACTGCGAGTTATGCACAAAAGTCTCGTTTAAAGAGCGAAAATAGAATTTGTTCGTAAAGCTTTTAAATGATTTGATGACTAGAGGAGACTCAATGACATGATTTTAAGGCCAAAAAGATGCAGAGTTGCCGTTAATTGTTGAATTAGAAGTTCTGAACGAAAGTCGTGTTTGAAGCACAAAAAAATATAATTCTTTCGAATTACTTTTAATTGATTTAATGACTAGAGAAGACTCAATGACACGATTTTAAGGCTAAACAAACGCATAATTACCTTCAATAGATCAATTGCATGTCTTGCACAAAAGTCGTGTTCGAGATGCAAAAATAGAATTCCTTTGAATTGATTTCAAATGATTTACTGACTAAAAGTGACTCAATGACATGATTTTAAGGCTATACAAATGCATAGTTGCCTTCAAAAGATCGATTGCAAATTATGCACGAAAGTCATGGTTCAAGTGGGAAAAAAGATTTCGTTCGAATTTCGTTGAAATGATTTAATTACTAGAAGTGACTCAATGACATGATTTGGAGGCTAAACAAGGGATAATTTGCTTAAATAGATCAATTGCAAGTTATGCACAAAAGTCTCGTTTAAAGAGCGAAAATAGAATTTGTTCGTAATGCTTTTAAATGATTTGATGACTAGAAAATACTCAATTACATGATTTTAAGGCCAAAAAGATGCAGAGTTGCCTTCAATTGTTGAATTGGAAGTTCTGAATGAAAGTCGTGTTTGAAGCGCAAAAAAAAAGAGTTCTTTCGAATTACTTTTAATTGATTTAATGACTAGAGAAGACTCAATGACACGATTTTAAGGCTAAACAAACGCATAATTACCTTCAATAGATCAATTGCATGTCTTCCACAAAAGTCGTGTTTGAAATGCGAAAATAGAATTCGTTTGAATTGATTTCGAATGATTTACTGACTAAAAGTGGCTCAATGACATGATTTTAAGGCTATACAAATGCCTAGTTGCCTTCAAAAGATCCATTCCAAATTATGCACGAAAGTATTGGTTCAAGTGCGAAAAAAAATTTCGTTCGAATTTCTTTGAAATGATTTAATTACTAAAATAGACTCAATGACATGATTTCAAGGCTAAACAAAGGATGATTTGCTTAAATAGGTCAATTGCAAGTTATGCACAAAAGTCTCATTTAAAGAGCAAAAATAGAATTTGTTCGTAATGCTTTCAAATGATTTGATGACTTGAAGAGACTCAATGACATGATTTTAAGGCTAAAAAGATGCATAGTTGCCTTCAATTATTGAATTGGAAGTTCTGAATGAAAGTCGTTTTTGTAGCGCGAAAAAATAGAGATCTTTCGAATTACTTTTAATTGATTTAATGAGTAGAGAAGACTCAATGACATGATTTTATGGCTAGACAAACGCATAATTTCCTTCAATAGGTCAATTGTATGTTTTGCACAAAAGTCGTGTTTGAAATGAAAAAATAGAATTCTTTTGAATTGATTTCGAACGATTTACTAACTAAAAGTGACTCAATGACATGATTTTAAGGCTATACAAATGCCTAGTTGCCTTCAAAAGATCCATTCCAAATTATGCACGAAAGTATTGGTTCAAGTGCGAAAAAAGATTTCGTTCGAATTTCTTTGAAATGATTTAATTACTAAAAGAGACTCAATGACATGATTTCAAGGCTAAACAAAGGATAATTTGCTAAAATAGATCAATTGCAAGTTATGCACAAAAGTCTCATTTAAAGAGCGAAAATAGAATTTGTTCGTAATTCTTTCAAATGATTTGATGACTAGAAGAGACTCAATGACATGATTTTAAGGCCAAGAAGATGCATAGTTGCCTTCAATTGTTGAATTGGAAGTTCTGAATGAAAGTCGTGTTTGCAGCGCGAAAAAATAGAATTTTTTCGAATTACTTTTAATTGATTTAATGACTAGAGAAGACTCAATGACATAATTTTAAGGCTAAACAAACGCATAATTGCCTTCAATTGATCAATTGCATGTCTTGCACAAAAGTCGTGTTTGAAATGTGAAAATAGAATTCGTTTGAATTGATTTCGACTGATTTACTAACTAAAAGTGATTCAATGACATGATTTTAAGGCTATACAAATGCATAGTTGCCTTCAAAAGATCGATTGCAAATTATGCACGAAAGTCATGGTTCAAGTGGGAAAAAAGATTTCGTCCGAATTTCGTTGAAATGATTTAATTACTAGAAGTGACTCAATTACATGATTTCGAGGCTAAACAAGGGATAATTTGCTTAAATAGATGAATTGCAAGTTATGCACAAAAGTCTCGTTTAAAGAGCGAAAATAGAATTTGTTTGTAATGCTTTCAGATGATTTGATGACTAGAAGAGACTCAATGACATGATTTTAAGGCTAAAAAGATGCATAGTTGCCTTCAATTATTAAATTGGAAGTTCTGAACCAAAGTCGTGTTTGTAGCGCGTAAAAATAGAGAACTTTTGAATTACTTTTAATTGATTTAATGACTAGAGAGGACTCAATGACATGATTTTAAGGCTAGACAAACGCATAATTGCCTTCAATAGATCAATTGCATGTCTTGCACAAAAGTCGGGTTTGAAATGCGAAAATAAAATTCGTTTGAATTGATTTCGAATGATTTACTGACTAAAAGTGGCTCAATAACATGATTTTAAGGCTATACAAATGCCTAGTTGCCTTCAAAAGATCCATTCCAAATTATGAACGAAAGTATTGGTTCAAGTGCGAAAAAAGATTTCGTTCGAATTTCTTTGAAATGATTTAATTACTAAAAGAGACTCAATGACATGATTTCAAGGCTAAACAAAGGATAATTTGCTAAAATAGATCAATTGCAAGTTATGCACAAAAGTCTCGTTTAAAGAGCGAAAATAGAATTTGTTCGTAATTCTTTCAAATGATTTGATGACTAGAAGAGACTCAATGACATGATTTTAAGGCCAAGAAGATGCATAGTTGCCTTCAATTGTTGAATTGGAAGTTCTGAATGAAAGTCGTGTTTGTAGCGCGAAAAAATAGAATTTTTTCGAATTACTTTTAATTGATTTAATGACTAGAGAAGACTCAATGACATAATTTTAAGGCTAAACAAACGCATAATTGCCTTCATTTGATCAATTGCATGTCTTGCACAAAAGTCGTGTTTGAAATGCAAAAATAGAATTCGTTTGAATTGATTTCGAATGATTTACTAACTAAAAGTGACTCAATGACATGATTTTAAGGCTATACAAATGCCTAGTTGCCTTCAAAAGATCCATTGCAAATTATGCACGAAAGTATTGGTTCAAGTGCGAAAAAAGATTTCGTTCGAATTTCTTTAAAATGATTTAATTACTAAAAGAGACTCAATGACATGATTTCAAGGCTAAACAAAAGATAATTTGCTTAAATAGATCAATTGCAAGTTATGCACAAAAGTCTCGTTTAAAGAGCGAAAATACAATTTGTTCGTAATTCTTTCAAATGATTTGATGACTAGACGAGACTCAATGACATGATTTTAAGGCCAAGAAGATGCATAGTTGCCTTCAATTGTTGAATGGGAAGTTCTGAATGAAAGTCGTGTTTGTAGCGCGAAAAAATAGAATTCTTTCGAATTACTTTTAATTGATTTAATGACTAGAGAAGACTCAGTGACACGATTTTAAGGCTAAACAAACGCATAATTACCTTCAATAGATCAATTGCATGCCTTGCTCAAAAGTCGTGTTTGAAATGCAAAAATAGAATTCGTTTGAATTGATTTCGAATGATTTACTGACTAAAAGTGACTCAATGACATGATTCTAAGGCTATACAAATGCCTTGTTGCATTCAAAAGATCCATTGCAAATTATGCACAAAAGTCGTGGTTTAGGTGCGAAAAAAGATTTCGTTTGAATTTCTTTGGAATGATTTAATTACTAGAAGAGACTCGATCACGTGATTTCAAGGCTAAACAATGGATAATTTGCTTGAATAGATCAATTGCAAGTTATGCACAAAAGTCTCGTTTAAAGAGTCGAAATAGAATTTGTCCGTAATGCTTTCAAATGATTTGATGACTAGAAAATACTCAATGACATGAATTTAAGGCTAAAAAGATGCATAGTTGCCTTCAATTGTTGAATTGGAAGTTCTGAATGAAAGTCGTGTTTGAAGCGCAAAAAAATAGAATTCTTTCGAATTACTTTTAATTGATTTAATGACTAGAGAGGACTCAATGACACGATTTTAAGGCTAGACAAACGCATAATTGCTTTCAATAGATCAATTGCATGTCTTGCACAAAAGTCGTGTTTGAAACGCAAAAATAGAATTCGTTTGAATTGATTTCGAATGATTTACTGACTAAAAGTGACTCAATGACATGATTCTAAGGTTATACAAATGCCTAGTTCCCTTCAAAAGATCCATTGCAAATTATGCACAAATGTCGTGGTTCAGGTGCGAAAAAAGATTACGTTTGAATTTCTTTGAAATGATTTAATTACTAGAAGAGACTCGATCACATAATTTCAAGGCTCAACAATGGATAATTTGCTTTAATAGATCAATAGCGAGTTATACACAAAAGTCTCGTTTAAAGAGCGAAAATAGAATTTGTTCGTAATGCTTTTAAATGATTTGATGACTAGAAGAGGCTCAATGACATGATTTTAAGCCTAAAAAGATGCATAGTTGCCTTCAATTGTTGAATTGGAAGTTCCTAACGAAAGTCGTATTCGGAGCGCGAAAAAATAGAATTCTTTCGAATTGCTTTTAATTGATTTAATGACTAGAGAAGACTCAATGACATGATTTTAAGGCTAGACAAATGCATAATTGCCTTCAATAGATCAATTGCATGTTTTGCACAAAAGTCGTGTTTGAAATGCAAAAATAGAATTCGTTTGAATTGATTTCGAATGATTTACTGACTAAAAGTGACTCAATGACATGATTTTAAGGCTATACAAATGCCTAGTTGCCTTCAAAAGATCCATTGCAAATTATGCACGAAAGTATTGGTTCAAGTGCGAAAAAAGATTTCGTTCAAATTTCTTTCAAATAATTTAATTACTAAAAGAGACTCAATGACATGATTTCAAGGCTAAACAAAAGATAATTTGCTTAAATAGATCAACTGCGAGTTATGCACAAAAGTCTCGTTTAAAGAGCGAAAATAGAATTTGTTCGTAAAGCTTTTAAATGATTTGATGACTAGAGGAGACTCAATGACATGATTTTAAGGCCAAAAAGATGCAGAGTTGCCGTTAATTGTTGAATTAGAAGTTCTGAACGAAAGTCGTGTTTGAAGCACAAAAAAATATAATTCTTTCGAATTACTTTTAATTGATTTAATGACTAGAGAAGACTCAATGACACGATTTTAAGGCTAAACAAACGCATAATTACCTTCAATAGATCAATTGCATGTCTTGCACAAAAGTCGTGTTCGAGATGCAAAAATAGAATTCCTTTGAATTGATTTCAAATGATTTACTGACTAAAAGTGACTCAATGACATGATTTTAAGGCTATACAAATGCATAGTTGCCTTCAAAAGATCGATTGCAAATTATGCACGAAAGTCATGGTTCAAGTGGGAAAAAAGATTTCGTTCGAATTTCGTTGAAATGATTTAATTACTAGAAGTGACTCAATGACATGATTTGGAGGCTAAACAAGGGATAATTTGCTTAAATAGATCAATTGCAAGTTATGCACAAAAGTCTCGTTTAAAGAGCGAAAATAGAATTTGTTCGTAATGCTTTTAAATGATTTGATGACTAGAAAATACTCAATTACATGATTTTAAGGCCAAAAAGATGCAGAGTTGCCTTCAATTGTTGAATTGGAAGTTCTGAATGAAAGTCGTGTTTGAAGCGCAAAAAAAAAGAGTTCTTTCGAATTACTTTTAATTGATTTAATGACTAGAGAAGACTCAATGACACGATTTTAAGGCTAAACAAACGCATAATTACCTTCAATAGATCAATTGCATGTCTTCCACAAAAGTCGTGTTTGAAATGCGAAAATAGAATTCGTTTGAATTGATTTCGAATGATTTACTGACTAAAAGTGGCTCAATGACATGATTTTAAGGCTATACAAATGCCTAGTTGCCTTCAAAAGATCCATTCCAAATTATGCACGAAAGTATTGGTTCAAGTGCGAAAAAAAATTTCGTTCGAATTTCTTTGAAATGATTTAATTACTAAAATAGACTCAATGACATGATTTCAAGGCTAAACAAAGGATGATTTGCTTAAATAGGTCAATTGCAAGTTATGCACAAAAGTCTCATTTAAAGAGCAAAAATAGAATTTGTTCGTAATGCTTTCAAATGATTTGATGACTTGAAGAGACTCAATGACATGATTTTAAGGCTAAAAAGATGCATAGTTGCCTTCAATTATTGAATTGGAAGTTCTGAATGAAAGTCGTTTTTGTAGCGCGAAAAAATAGAGATCTTTCGAATTACTTTTAATTGATTTAATGAGTAGAGAAGACTCAATGACATGATTTTATGGCTAGACAAACGCATAATTTCCTTCAATAGGTCAATTGTATGTTTTGCACAAAAGTCGTGTTTGAAATGAAAAAATAGAATTCTTTTGAATTGATTTCGAACGATTTACTAACTAAAAGTGACTCAATGACATGATTTTAAGGCTATACAAATGCCTAGTTGCCTTCAAAAGATCCATTCCAAATTATGCACGAAAGTATTGGTTCAAGTGCGAAAAAAGATTTCGTTCGAATTTCTTTGAAATGATTTAATTACTAAAAGAGACTCAATGACATGATTTCAAGGCTAAACAAAGGATAATTTGCTAAAATAGATCAATTGCAAGTTATGCACAAAAGTCTCATTTAAAGAGCGAAAATAGAATTTGTTCGTAATTCTTTCAAATGATTTGATGACTAGAAGAGACTCAATGACATGATTTTAAGGCCAAGAAGATGCATAGTTGCCTTCAATTGTTGAATTGGAAGTTCTGAATGAAAGTCGTGTTTGCAGCGCGAAAAAATAGAATTTTTTCGAATTACTTTTAATTGATTTAATGACTAGAGAAGACTCAATGACATAATTTTAAGGCTAAACAAACGCATAATTGCCTTCAATTGATCAATTGCATGTCTTGCACAAAAGTCGTGTTTGAAATGTGAAAATAGAATTCGTTTGAATTGATTTCGACTGATTTACTAACTAAAAGTGATTCAATGACATGATTTTAAGGCTATACAAATGCATAGTTGCCTTCAAAAGATCGATTGCAAATTATGCACGAAAGTCATGGTTCAAGTGGGAAAAAAGATTTCGTCCGAATTTCGTTGAAATGATTTAATTACTAGAAGTGACTCAATTACATGATTTCGAGGCTAAACAAGGGATAATTTGCTTAAATAGATGAATTGCAAGTTATGCACAAAAGTCTCGTTTAAAGAGCGAAAATAGAATTTGTTTGTAATGCTTTCAGATGATTTGATGACTAGAAGAGACTCAATGACATGATTTTAAGGCTAAAAAGATGCATAGTTGCCTTCAATTATTAAATTGGAAGTTCTGAACCAAAGTCGTGTTTGTAGCGCGTAAAAATAGAGAACTTTTGAATTACTTTTAATTGATTTAATGACTAGAGAGGACTCAATGACATGATTTTAAGGCTAGACAAACGCATAATTGCCTTCAATAGATCAATTGCATGTCTTGCACAAAAGTCGGGTTTGAAATGCGAAAATAAAATTCGTTTGAATTGATTTCGAATGATTTACTGACTAAAAGTGGCTCAATAACATGATTTTAAGGCTATACAAATGCCTAGTTGCCTTCAAAAGATCCATTCCAAATTATGAACGAAAGTATTGGTTCAAGTGCGAAAAAAGATTTCGTTCGAATTTCTTTGAAATGATTTAATTACTAAAAGAGACTCAATGACATGATTTCAAGGCTAAACAAAGGATAATTTGCTAAAATAGATCAATTGCAAGTTATGCACAAAAGTCTCGTTTAAAGAGCGAAAATAGAATTTGTTCGTAATTCTTTCAAATGATTTGATGACTAGAAGAGACTCAATGACATGATTTTAAGGCCAAGAAGATGCATAGTTGCCTTCAATTGTTGAATTGGAAGTTCTGAATGAAAGTCGTGTTTGTAGCGCGAAAAAATAGAATTTTTTCGAATTACTTTTAATTGATTTAATGACTAGAGAAGACTCAATGACATAATTTTAAGGCTAAACAAACGCATAATTGCCTTCATTTGATCAATTGCATGTCTTGCACAAAAGTCGTGTTTGAAATGCAAAAATAGAATTCGTTTGAATTGATTTCGAATGATTTACTAACTAAAAGTGACTCAATGACATGATTTTAAGGCTATACAAATGCCTAGTTGCCTTCAAAAGATCCATTGCAAATTATGCACGAAAGTATTGGTTCAAGTGCGAAAAAAGATTTCGTTCGAATTTCTTTAAAATGATTTAATTACTAAAAGAGACTCAATGACATGATTTCAAGGCTAAACAAAAGATAATTTGCTTAAATAGATCAATTGCAAGTTATGCACAAAAGTCTCGTTTAAAGAGCGAAAATACAATTTGTTCGTAATTCTTTCAAATGATTTGATGACTAGACGAGACTCAATGACATGATTTTAAGGCCAAGAAGATGCATAGTTGCCTTCAATTGTTGAATGGGAAGTTCTGAATGAAAGTCGTGTTTGTAGCGCGAAAAAATAGAATTCTTTCGAATTACTTTTAATTGATTTAATGACTAGAGAAGACTCAGTGACACGATTTTAAGGCTAAACAAACGCATAATTACCTTCAATAGATCAATTGCATGCCTTGCTCAAAAGTCGTGTTTGAAATGCAAAAATAGAATTCGTTTGAATTGATTTCGAATGATTTACTGACTAAAAGTGACTCAATGACATGATTCTAAGGCTATACAAATGCCTTGTTGCATTCAAAAGATCCATTGCAAATTATGCACAAAAGTCGTGGTTTAGGTGCGAAAAAAGATTTCGTTTGAATTTCTTTGGAATGATTTAATTACTAGAAGAGACTCGATCACGTGATTTCAAGGCTAAACAATGGATAATTTGCTTGAATAGATCAATTGCAAGTTATGCACAAAAGTCTCGTTTAAAGAGTCGAAATAGAATTTGTCCGTAATGCTTTCAAATGATTTGATGACTAGAAAATACTCAATGACATGAATTTAAGGCTAAAAAGATGCATAGTTGCCTTCAATTGTTGAATTGGAAGTTCTGAATGAAAGTCGTGTTTGAAGCGCAAAAAAATAGAATTCTTTCGAATTACTTTTAATTGATTTAATGACTAGAGAGGACTCAATGACACGATTTTAAGGCTAGACAAACGCATAATTGCTTTCAATAGATCAATTGCATGTCTTGCACAAAAGTCGTGTTTGAAACGCAAAAATAGAATTCGTTTGAATTGATTTCGAATGATTTACTGACTAAAAGTGACTCAATGACATGATTCTAAGGTTATACAAATGCCTAGTTCCCTTCAAAAGATCCATTGCAAATTATGCACAAATGTCGTGGTTCAGGTGCGAAAAAAGATTACGTTTGAATTTCTTTGAAATGATTTAATTACTAGAAGAGACTCGATCACATAATTTCAAGGCTCAACAATGGATAATTTGCTTTAATAGATCAATAGCGAGTTATACACAAAAGTCTCGTTTAAAGAGCGAAAATAGAATTTGTTCGTAATGCTTTTAAATGATTTGATGACTAGAAGAGGCTCAATGACATGATTTTAAGCCTAAAAAGATGCATAGTTGCCTTCAATTGTTGAATTGGAAGTTCCTAACGAAAGTCGTATTCGGAGCGCGAAAAAATAGAATTCTTTCGAATTGCTTTTAATTGATTTAATGACTAGAGAAGACTCAATGACATGATTTTAAGGCTAGACAAATGCATAATTGCCTTCAATAGATCAATTGCATGTCTTGCACAAAAGTCGTGTTTGAAATGCGAAAATAGAATTCGTTTGAATTGATTTCGAATGATTTACTGACTAAAAGTGGCTCAATGACATGATTTTAAGGCTATACAATTGCCTAGTTGCCTTCAAAAGATCCATTGCAAAATTATGCACGAAAGTATTGGTTCAAGTGCGAAAAAAGATTTCGTTCGAATTTCTTTGAAATGATTTAATTACTAAAAGAGACTCAATGACATGATTTCAAGGCTAAACAAAGGATAATTTGCTTAAATAGATCAATTGCAAGTTATGCACAAAAGTCTCGTTTAAAGAGCGAAAATAGAATTTGTTCGTAATGCTTTCAAATGATTTGATGACTAGAAAAGACTCAATGACATGATTTTAAGGCAAAAAAGATGCATAGTTTCCGACAATTCTTGAATTGGAAGTTCTGAATGAAAGTCGTGTTTATAGCGCAAAAAAATAGAATTCTTTCGAATTACTTTTAATTGATTTAATGACTAGAGAAGACTCAATGACATGATTTTAAGGCTAGACAAACGCATAATTGCCTTCAATAGATCAATTGCATGTCTTGCACAAAAGTCGTGTTTGAAATGCGAAAATAGAATTCTTTTGAACTGATTTCGAATAATTTACTGACTAAAAGTGGCTCAATGACATGATTTTAAGGCTATACAAATGCCTAGTTGCCTTGAAAAGATCAATTCCAAATTATGCACGAAAGTATTGGTTCAAGTGCGAAAAAAGATTTCGTTGGAATTTCTTTGAAATGATTTAATTACTAAAAGAGACTCAATGAAATGATTTCAAGGCTAAACAAGGGATAATTTGCTTGAATAAATCAATTGCGAGTTATGCACAAAAGTCTCGTTTAAAGAGCGAAAATAGAATTTGGTCGTAATGCTTTTAAATGATTTGATGACTAGAAGAGGCTCAATGACATGATCTTAAGCCTAAAAAGATGCATAGTTGCCTTCAATTGTTGAATTGGAAGTTCTGAACGAAAGTCGTATTTGGAACGCGAAAAAATAGAATTCTTTCGAATTACTTTTAATTGATTTAATGACTAGAGAAGACTCAATGACATGATTTTAAGGCTAAACAAACGCATAATTGCCTTCAATAGATCAATTGCATGTCTTGCACAAAAGTCGTGTTTGAAATGCGAAAATAGAATTCTTTTGAATTGATTTCGAATGATTTACTGACTAAAAGTGGCTCAATGACATGATTTTAAGGCTATACAAATGCCTAGTTGCCTTGAAAAGATCAATTCCAAATTATGCACGAAAGTATTGGTTCAAGTGCGAAAAAAGATTTCGTTCGAATTTCTTTGAAATGATTTAATTACTAAAAGAGACTCAATGAAATCATTTCAAGGCTAAACAAGGGATAATTTGCTTGAATAGATCAATTGCAAGTTAGGCACAAAAGTCTCGTTTAAAGAGCGAAAATAGAATTTGTTCGTAATGCTTTTAAATGATTTGATGACTAGAAGAGGCTCAATGACATGATTTTAAGCCTAAAAAGATGCATGGTTGCCTTCAATTGTTGAATTGGAAGTTCCTAACGAAAGTCGTATTTGGAGCGCGAAAAAATAGAATTCTTTCGAATTACTTTTAATTGATTTAATGACTAGAGAACACTCAATGACATGATTTTATGGCTAGACAAACGCATAATTTCCTTCAATAGGTCAATTGTATGTTTTGCACCAAAGTCGTGTTTGAAATGCAAAAATAGAATTCTCTTGAATTGATTTCGAATGATTTATTGACTAAAAGTGACTCAATGACATGATTTTAAGGCTATACAAATGCCTAGTTGCCTTCAAAAGATCCATTGCAAATTATGCACGAAAGTATTGGTTCAAGTGCGAAAAACGATTTCGTTCGAATTTCTTTGAAATGATTTAATTACTAAAAGAGACTCAATGAAATGATTTCAAGGCTAAACAAGGGATAATTTGCTTGAATAAATCAATTGCAAGTTATGCACAAAAGTCTCGTTTAAAGAGCGAAAATAGAATTTGTTTGTAATGCTTTTAAATGATTTGATGACTAGAAGAGGCTCAATGACATGATTTTAAGCCTAAAAAGATGCATAGTTGCCTTCAATTGTTGAATTGGAAGTTCTGAACGAAAGTCATATTTGGAGCGCGAAAAAATAGAATTCTTTCGAATTACTTTTAATTGATTTAATGACTAGAGAAGACTCAATGACATGATTTTTAGGCTAAACAAATGCATAATTGCCTTCAATAGATCAATTGCATGTTTTGCACAAAACTCGTGTTTGTAATGCGAAAATAGAATTCGTTTGAATTGATTTCGAATGATTTACTGACTAAAAGTGACTCAATGACATGATTTTAAGGCTATACAAATGCCTAGTTGCCTTGAAAAGATCAATTCCAAATTATGCACGAAAGTATTGGTTCAAGTGCGAAAAAAGATTTCGTTCGAATTTCTTTGAAATGATTTAATTACTAAAAGAGACTCAATGAAATCATTTCAAGGCTAAACACGGGATAATTTGCTTGAATAGATCAATTGCAAGTTATGCACAAAAGTCTCGTTTAAAGAGCGAAAATAGAATTTGTTCGTAATGCTTTTAAATGATTTGATGACTAGAAGAGGCTCAATGACATGATCTTAAGCCTAAAAAGATGCATAGTTGCCTTCAATTGTTGAATTGGAAGTTCTGAACGAAAGTCATATTTGGAGCGCGAAAAAATAGAATTCTTTCGAATTACTTTTAATTGATTTAATGACTAGAGAAGACTCAATGACATGATTTTTAGGCTAAACAAATGCATAATTGCCTTCAATAGATCAATTGCATGTTTTGCACAAAATTCGTGTTTGTAATGCGAAAATAGAATTCGTTTGAATTGATTTCGAATGATTTACTGACTAAAAGTGACTCAATGACATGATTTTAAGGCTATACAAATGCCTAGTTGCCTTGAAAAGATCAATTCCAAATTATGCACGAAAGTATTGGTTCAAGTGCGAAAAAAGATTTCGTTCGAATTTCTTTGAAATGATTTAATTACTAAAAGAGACTCAATGAAATCATTTCAAGGCTAAACAAGGGATAATTTGCTTGAATAGATCAATTGCAAGTTATGCACAAAAGTCTCGTTTAAAGAGCGAAAATAGAATTTGTTCGTAATGCTTTTAAATGATTTGATGACTAGAAGAGGCTCAATGACATGATTTTAAGCCTAAAAAGATGCATAGTTGCCTTCAATTGTTGAATTGGAAGTTCCTAACGAAAGTCGTATTTGGAGCGCGAAAAAATAGAATTCTTTCGAATTACTTTTAATTGATTTAATGACTAGAGAAGACTCAATGACATGATTTTAAGGCTAGACAAACGCATAATTTCCTTCAATAGGTCAATTGTATGTTTTGCACCAAATTCGTGTTTGAAATGCAAAAATAGAATTCTTTTGAATTGATTTCGAATGATTTATTGACTAAAAGTGACTCAATGACATGATTTTAAGGCTATACAAATGCCTAGTTGCCTTCAAAAGATCCATTGCAAATTATGCAGGAAAGTATTGTTTCAAGTGCGAAAAAAGATTTCGTTCGAATTTCTTTGAAATGATTTAATTACTAAAATAGACTCAATGACATGATTTCAAGGCTAAACAAAGAATGATTTGCTTAAATAGGTCAATTGCAAGTTATGCACAAAAGTCTCGTTTAAAGAGCAAAAATAGAATTTGTTCGTAATGCTTTCAAATGATTTGATGACTAGAAGAGACTCAATGACATGATTTTAAGGCTAAAAAGATGCATAGTTGCCTTCAATTATTGAATTGGAAGTTCTGAACGAAAGTCGTGTTTGTAGCGCGAAAAAATCGAGATCTTTCGAATTACTTTTAATTGATTTAATGAGTAGAGAAGACTCAATGATATGATTTTAAGGCTAGACAAACGCATAATTTCCTTCAATAGGTCAATTGTATGTTTTGCACAAAAGTCGTGTTTGAAATGAAAAAATAGAATTCTTTTGAATTGATTTCGAACGATTTACTAACTAAAAGTGACTCAATGACATGATTTTAAGGCTATACAAATGCATAGTTGCCTTCAAAAGATCCATTGCAAATTATGCAAGAAAGTCATGGTTCAGGTGCGAAAAAAGATTTCGTTCGAATTTCTTCGAAATGATTTAATTACTAAAAGAGACTCAATGACATGATTTCAGGGCTAAACAAAGGATGATTTGCTTAAATAGGTCAATTGCAAGTTATGCACAAAAGTCTCGTTTAAAGAGCGTAAATAGAATTTGTTCGTAATGCTTTCAAATGATTTGATGACTAGAAGAGACTCAATGACATGATTTTAAGGCCAAGAAGATGCAAAGTTGCCTTCAATTGTTGAATTGGAAGTTCTGAATGAAAGTCGTGTTTGTAGCGCAAAAAAATAGAATTCTTTCGAATTACTTTTAATTGATTTAATGACTAGAGAAGACTCAATGACATAATTTTAAGGCTAAACAAACGCATAATTGCCTTCAATTGATCAATTGCATGTCTTGCACAAAAGTCGTGTTTGAAATGCAAAAATAGAATTCGTTTGAATTGATTTCGAATGATTTACTGACTAAAAGTGACTCAATGACATGATTCTAAGGCTATACAAATGCCTAGTTGCCTTCAAAAGATCCATTGCAAATTATGCACAAAAGTCGTGGTTTAGGTGCGAAAAAAGATTTCGTTTGAATTTCTTTGGAATGATTTAATTACTAGAAGAGACTCGATCGCATGATTTCAAGGCTAAACAATGGATAATTTGCTTGAATAGATCAATTGCAAGTTATGCACAAAAGTCTCGTTTAAAGAGTGGAAATAGAATTTGTTCGTAATTCTTTCAAATGATTTGATGACTAGACGAGACTCAATGACATGATTTTAAGGCCAAAAAGATGCATAGTTGCCTTCAATTGTTGAATGGGATGTTCTGAATGAAAGTCGTGTTTGTAGCGCGAAAAAATAGAATTCTTTCGAATTACTTTTAATTGATTTAATGACTAGAGAAGACTCAGTGACACGATTTTAAGGCTAAACAAACGCATAATTACCTTCAATAGATCAACTGCATGTCTTGCACAAAAGTGATGTTTGAAATGCAAAAATAGAATTCGTTTGAATTGATTTCGAATGATTTACTGACTAAAAGTGACTCAATGACATGATTCTAAGGCTATACAAATGCCTAGTTGCCTTCAAAAGATCCATTGCAAATTATGCACAAAAGTCATGGTTTAGGTGCGAAAAAAGATTTCGTTTGAATTTCTTTGGAATGATTTAATTACTAGAAGAGACTCGATCGCGTGATTTCAAGGCTAAACAATGGATAATTTGCTTGAATAGATCAATTGCAAGTTATGCACAAAAGTCTCGTTTAAAGAGTGGAAATAGAATTTGTCCGTAATGCTTTCAAATGATTTGATGACTAGAAAATACTCAATGACATGAATTTAAGGCTAAAAAGATGCATAGTTGCCTTCAATTGTTGAATTGGAAGTTCTGAATGAAAGTCGTGTTTGAAGCGCAAAAAAATAGAATTCTTTCGAATTACTTTTAATTGATTTAATGACTAGAGAGGACTCAATGACACGATTTTAAGGCTAGACAAACGCATAATTGCCTTCAATAGATCAATTGCATGTCTTGCACAAAAGTCGTGTTTGAAACGCAAAAATAGAATTCGTTCGAATTGATTTTGAATGATTTACTGACTAAAAGTGACTCAATGACATGATTCTAAGGCTATACAAATGCCTAGTTCCCTTCAAAAGATCCATTGCAAATTATGCACAAATGTCGTGGTTCAGGTGCGAAAAAAGATTACGTTTGAATTTCTTTGAAATTATTTAATTACTAGAAGAGACTCGATCACATAATTTCAAGGCTAAACAATGGATAATTTGCTTTAATAGATCAATGGCGAGTTATGCACAAAAGTCTCGTTTAAAGAGCGAAAATAGAATTTGTTCGTAATGCTTTCAAATGATTTGATGACTAGAAGAGACTCAATGACATGATTTTAAGGCTAAAAAAATGCATAGTTACCTTCAATTGTTGAATTGGAAGTTCTGAACGAAAGTCGTGTTTGTAGCGCAAAAAAATAGAGATCTTTCGAATTACTTTTAATTGATTTAATGACTAGAGAAGACTCAATGACATGATTTTAAGGCTAGACAAACGCATAATTGCCTTCAATAGGTCAATTGTATATTTTGCACCAAAGTCGTGTTTGAAATGCAAAAATAGAATTCTTTTGAATTGATTTCGAATGATTTACCGACTAAAAGTGACTCAATGACATGATTTTAAGGCTATACAAATGCCTAGTTGCCTTCAAAAGATCCATTGCAAATTATGCACGAAAGTATTGGTTCAAGTGCGAAAAAAGATTTCGTTCGAATTTCTTTGAAATGATTTAATTACTAAAAGAGACTCAATGAAATGATTTCAAGGCTAAACAAGGGGTAATTTGCTTGAATAGATCAATTGCAAGTTATGCACAAAAGTCTCGTTTAAAGAGCGAAAATAGAATTTGTTCGTAATGCTTTCAAATGATTTGATGACTAGGAAAGACTCAATGACATGATTTTAAGGCTAAAAAAATGCATAGTTACCTTCAATTGTTGAATTGGAAGTTCTGAACGAAAGTCGTGTTTGTTGCGCGAAAAAATAGAGATCTTTCGAATTACTTTTAATTGATTTAATGAGTAGAGAAGACTCAATGACATGATTTTAAGGCTAGACAAACGCATAATTTCCTTCAATAGGTCAATTGTATGTTTTGCACCAAAGTCGTGTTTGAAATGCAAAAATAGAATTCTTTTGAATTGATTTCGAATGATTTACCGACTAAAATTGACTCAATGACATGATTTTAAGGCTATACAAATGCCTAGTTGCTTTCAAACGATCCATTGCAAATTATGCACGAAAGTATTGGTTCAAGTGCGAAAAAAGATTTCGTTCGAATTTCTTTGAAATGATTTAATTACTAAAAGAGACTCAATTAAATGATTTCAAGGCTAAACAAGGGATAATTTTCTTGAATAGATCAATTGCAAGTTATGCACAAAAGTCTCGTTTAAAGAGCGAAAATAGAATTCGTTCGTAATGCTTTTAAATGATTTGATGACTAGAAGAGGCTCAATGACATGATTTTAAGCCTAAAAAGATGCATAGTTGCCTTCAATTGTTGAATTGGAAGTTCTGAACGAAAGTCGTTTTTGGAGCGCGAAAAAATAGAATTCTTTCGAATTACTTTTAATTGATTTAATGACTAGAGAAGACTCAATGACATGATTTTAAGGCTAGACAAACGCATAATTGCCTTCAATAGATCAATTGCATGTCATGCACAAAAGTCGTGTTTGAAATGCGAAAATAGAATTCGTTTGAATTGATTTCGAATGATTTACTGACTAAAAGTGGCTCAATGACCTGATTTTAAGGCTATACAAATGCCTAGTTGCCTTCAAAAGATCCATTGCAAATTATGCACGAAAGTATTGGTTCAAGTGGGAAAAAATATTTCGTTCGAATTTCTTTTAAATGATTTAATTACTAAAAGAGACTCAATGACATGATATCAAGGCTAAACAAAGGATAATTTGCTTAAATAGATAAATTGCAAGTTATGCACAAAAGTCTCGTTTAAAGAGTGGAAGTAGAATTTGTTTGTAATGCTTTCAAATGATTTGATGACTAGAAAAGACTCAATGACATGAATTTAAGGCTAAAAAGATGCATAGTTGCCTTCAATTGTTGAATTGGAAGTTCTGAACGAAAGTCGTGTTTGTAGCGCATAAAAATAGAATTCTTTCGAATTACTTTTAAATGATTTAATGACTAGAGAAGACTCAGTGACACGATTTTAAGGCTAGACAAACGCATAATTTCCTTCAATAGGTCAATTGTATGTTTTGCACCAATGTCGTGTTTGAAATGCAAAAATAGAATTCTTTTGAATTGATTTCGAATGATTTATTGACTAAAAGTGACTCAATGACCTGATTTTAAGGCTATACAAATGCCTAGTTGCCTTCAAAAGATCCATTGCAAATTATGCACGAAAGTATTGGTTCAAGTGCGAAAAAAGATTTCGGTCGAATTTCTTTGAAATGATTTAATTACTAGAAGTGACTCAATGACATGATTTCGAGGCCAAACAATGGAAAATTTGCTTGAATAGATCAATCGCAAGTTATGCACAAAAGTCTCATTTAAAGAGCAAAAATAGAATTTGTTCGTAATGCTTTCAAATGATTTGATGACTAGGAAAGACTCAATGACATAATTTTAAGGCTAAAAAAATGCATAGTTACCTTCAATTGTTGAATTGGAAGTTCTGAACGAAAGTCGTGTTTGTAGCGCGAAAAAATAGAGATCTTTCGAATTACTTTTAATTGATTTAATGACTAGAGAAGACTCAATGACATGATTTTAAGGCTAGACAAACGCATAATTCCCTTCAATAGGTCAATTGTATATTTTGCACCAAAGTCGTGTTTGAAATGCAAAAATAGAATTCTTTTGAATTGATTTCGAATAATTTACCAACTAAAAGTGACTCAATGACATGATTTTAAGGCTATACAAATGCCTAGTTGCCTTCAAAAGATCCATTGCAAATTATGCACGAAAGTATTGGTTCAAGTGCGAAAAAAGATTTCGTTCGAATTTCTTTGAAATGATTTAATTACTAAAAGAGACTCAATGAAATGATTTCAAGGCTAAACAAGGGATAATTTTCTTGAATAGATCAATTGCAAGTTATGCACAAAAGTCTCGTTTAAAGAGCGAAAATAGAATTTGTTCGTAATGCTTTTAAATGATTTGATGACTAGAAGAGGCTCAATGACATGATTTTAAGCCTAAAAAGATGCATAGTTGCCTTCAATTCTTGAATTGGAAGTTCCTAACGAAAGTCGTATTTGGAGCGCGAAAAAATAGAATTCTTTCGAATTACTTTTAATTGATTTAATGACTAGAGAAGACTCAATGACATGATTTTAAGGCTAGACAAACGCATAATTTCCTTCAATAGGTCAATTGTATGTTTTGCACCAAAGTCGTGTTTGAAATGCAAAAATAGAATTCTTTTGAATTGATTTCGAATGATTTATTGACTAAAAGTGACTCAATGACATGATTTTAAGGCTATACAAATGCCTAGTTGCCTTCAAAAGATCCATTGCAAATTATGCACGAAAGTATTGGTTCAAGTGCGAAAAAAGATTTCGTTCAAATTTCTTTGGAATGATTTGATTACTAGAAGAGACTCGATCATGTGATTTCAAGGCTAAACAATGGATAATTTGCTTGAATAGATCAATCGCAAGTTATGCACAAAAGTCTCGTTTAAAGAGCAAAAATAGAATTTGTTCGTAATGCTTTCAAATGATTTGATGACTAGGAAAGACTCAATGACATGATTTTAAGGCTAAAAAAATGCATAGTTACCTTCAATTGTTGAATTGGAAGTTCTGAACGAAAGTCGTGTTTGTTGCGCGAAAAAATAGAGATCTTTCGAATTACTTTTAATTGATTTAATGAGTAGAGAAGACTCAATGACATGATTTTAAGGCTAGACAAACGCATAATTTCCTTCAATAGGTCAATTGTATGTTTTGCACCAAAGTCGTGTTTGAAATGCAAAAATAGAATTCTTTTGAATTGATTTCGAATGATTTACCGACTAAAATTGACTCAATGACATGATTTTAAGGCTATACAAATGCCTAGTTGCTTTCAAACGATCCATTGCAAATTATGCACGAAAGTATTGGTTCAAGTGCGAAAAAAGATTTCGTTCGAATTTCTTTGAAATGATTTAATTACTAAAAGAGACTCAATGAAATGATTTCAAGGCTAAACAAGGGATAATTTGCTTGAATAGATCAATAGCAAGTTATGCACAAAAGTCTCGTTTAAAGAGCGAAAATAGAATTTGTTCGTAATGCTTTTAAATTATTTGATGACTAGAAGAGGCTCAATGACATGATTTTAAGCCTAAAAAGATGCATAGTTGCCTTCAATTGTTGAATTGGAAGTTCTGAACGAAAGTCGTATTTGGAGCGCGAAAAAATAGAATTCTTTCGAATTACTTTTAATTGATTTAATGACTAGAGAAGACTCAATGACATGATTTTAAGGCTAGACAAACGCATAATTTCCTTCAATAGGTCAATTGTATGTTTTGCACCAAAGTCGTGTTTGAAATGCAAAAATAGAATTCTTTTGAATTGATTTCGAATGATTTACCGACTAAAAGTGACTCAATGACATGATTTTAAGGCTATACAAATGCCTAGTTGCCTTCAAAAGATCCATTGCAAATTATGCACGAAAGTATTGGTTCAAGTGCGAAAAAAGATTTCGTTCGAATTTCTTTGAAATGATTTAATTACTAAAAGAGACTCAATGAAATGATTTCAAGGCTAAACAAGGGATAATTTTCTTGAATATATCAATTGCAAGTTATGCACAAAAGTCTCGTTTAAAGAGCGAAAATAGAATTTGTTCGTAATGCTTTCAAATGATTTGATGACTAGAAGAGGCTCAATGACATGATTTTAAGACTAAAAAGATGCATAGTTGCCTTCAATTGTTGAATTGGAAGTTCTGAACGAAAGTCGTTTTTGGAGCGCGAAAAAATAGAATTCTTTCAAATTAATTTTAATTGATTTAATGACTAGAGAAGACTCAATGACATGATTTTAAGGCTAGACAAACGCATAATTGCCTTCAATAGATCAATTGCATGTCTTGCACAAAAGTCGTGTTTGAAATGCGAAAATAGAATTCGTTTGAATTGATTTCGAATGATTTACTGACTAAAAGTGGCTCAATGACATGATTTTAAGGCTATACAAATGCCTAGTTGCCTTCAAAAGATCCATTCCAAATTATGCACGAAAATATTGGTTCAAGTGCGAAAAAAGATTTCGTTCGAATATCTTTTAAATGATTTAATTACTAAAAGAGACTCAATGACATGATTTCAAGGCTAAACAAAGGATAATTTGCTTGAATAGATCAATTGCAAGTTATGCACAAAAGTCTCGTTTAAAGAGCGAAAATAGAATTTGTTCGTAATGCTTTTAAATTATTTGATGACTAGAAGAGGCTCAATGACATGATTTTAAGCCTAAAAAGATGCATAATTGCCTTCAATTGTTGAATTGGAAGTTCCTAACGAAAGTCGTATTTGGAGCGCGAAAAAAAAGAATTCTTTCGAATTACTTTTAATTGATTTAATGACTAGAGAAGACTCAATGACATGATTTTAAGGCTAGACAAACGCATAATTTCCTTCAATAGGTCAATTGTATGTTTTGCACCAAAGTCGTGTTTGAAATGCAAAAATAGAATTCTTTTGAATTGATTTCGAATGATTTATTGACTAAAAGTGACTCAATGACCTGATTTTAAGGCTATACAAATGCCTAGTTGCCTTCAAAAGATCCATTGCAAATTATGCACGAAAGTATTGGTTCAAGTGCGAAAAAAGATTTCGTTCGAATTTCTTTGAAATGATTTAATTACTAAAAGAGACACAATTAAATGATTTCAAGGCTAAACAAGGGATAATTTTCTTGAATAGATCAATTGCAAGTTATGCACAAAAGTCTCGTTTAAAGAGCGAAAATAGAATTCGTTCGTAATGCTTTTAAATGATTTGATGACTAGAAGAGGCTCAATGACATGATTTTAAGCCTAAAAAGATGCATAGTTGCCTTCAATTGTTGAATTGGAAGTTCTGAACGAAAGTCGTTTTTGGAGCGCGAAAAAATAGAATTCTTTCGAATTACTTTTAATTGATTTAATGACTAGAGAAGACTCAATGACATGATTTTAAGGCTAGACAAACGCATAATTGCCTTCAATAGATCAATTGCATGTCATGCACAAAAGTCGTGTTTGAAATGCGAAAATAGAATTCGTTTGAATTGATTTCGAATGATTTACTGACTAAAAGTGGCTCAATGACATGATTTTAAGGCTATACAAATGCCTAGTTGCCTTCAAAAGATCCATTCCAAATTATGCACGAAAGTATTGGTTCAAGTGGGAAAAAATATTTCGTTCGAATTTCTTTTAAATGATTTAATTACTAAAAGAGACTCAATGACATGATTTCAAGGCTAAACAAAGGATAATTTGCTTAAATAGATAAATTGCAAGTTATGCACAAAAGTCTCGTTTAAAGAGTGGAAGTAGAATTTGTTTGTAATGCTTTCAAATGATTCTATGACTAGAAAAGACTCAATGACATGATTTTAAGGCTAAAAAGATGCATAGTTGCCTTCAATTGTTGAATTGGAAGTTCTGAACGAAAGTCGTGTTTGTAGCGCAAAAAAATAGAATTCTTTCGAATTACTTTTAAATGATTTAATGACTAGAGAAGACTCAGTGACACGATTTTAAGGCTAGACAAACGCATAATTTCCTTCAATAGGTCAATTGTATGTTTTGCACCAATGTCGTGTTTGAAATGCAAAAATAGAATTCTTTTGAATTGATTTCGAATGATTTATTGACTAAAAGTGACTCAATGACCTGATTTTAAGGCTATACAAATGCCTAGTTGCCTTCAAAAGATCCATTGCAAATTATGCACGAAAGTATTGGTTCAAGTGCGAGAAAAGATTTCGGTCGAATTTCTTTGAAATGATTTAATTACTAGAAGTGACTCAATGACATGATTTCGAGGCCAAACAATGGAAAATTTGCTTGAATAGATCAATCGCAAGTTATGCACAAAAGTCTCATTTAAAGAGCAAAAATAGAATTTGTTCGTAATGCTTTCAAATGATTTGATGACTAGGAAAGACTCAATGACATGATTTTAAGGCTAAAAAAATGCATAGTTACCTTCAATTGTTGAATTGGAAGGTCTGAACGAAAGTCGTGTTTGTAGCGCGAAAAAATAGAGATCTTTCGAATTACTTTTAATTGATTTAATGACTAGAGAAGACTCGATGACATGATTTTAAGGCTAGACAAACGCATAATTCCCTTCAATAGGTCAATTGTATATTTTGCACCAAAGTCGTGTTTGAAATGCAAAAATAGAATTCTTTTGAATTGATTTCGAATAATTTACCGACTAAAAGTGACTCAATGACATGATTTTAAGGCTATACAAATGCCTAGTTGCCTTCAAAAGATCCATTGCAAATTATGCACGAAAGTATTGGTTCAAGTGCGAAAAAAGATTTCGTTCGAATTTCTTTGAAATGATTTAATTACTAAAAGAGACTCAATGAAATGATTTCAAGGCTAAACAAGGGATAATTTTCTTGAATAGATCAATTGCAAGTTATGCACAAAAGTCTCGTTTAAAGAGCGAAAATAGAATTTGTTCGTAATGCTTTTAAATGATTTGATGACTAGAAGAGGCTCAATGACATGATTTTAAGCCTAAAAAGATGCATAGTTGCCTTCAATTCTTGAATTGGAAGTTCCTAACGAAAGTCGTATTTGGAGCGCGAAAAAATAGAATTCTTTCGAATTACTTTTAATTGATTTAATGACTAGAGAAGACTCAATGACATGATTTTAAGGCTAGACAAACGCATAATTTCCTTCAATAGGTCAATTGTATGTTTTGCACCAAAGTCGTGTTTGAAATGCAAAAATAGAATTCTTTTGAATTGATTTCGAATGATTTATTGACTAAAAGTGACTCAATGACATGATTTTAAGGCTATACAAATGCCTAGTTGCCTTCAAAAGATCCATTGCAAATTATGCACGAAAGTATTGTTCAAGTGCGAAAAAAGATTTCGTTCAAATTTCTTTGGAATGATTTGATTACTAGAAGAGACTCGATCACGTGATTTCAAGGCTAAACAATGGATAATTTGCTTGAATAGATCAATCGCAAGTTATGCACAAAAGTCTCGTTTAAAGAGCAAAAATAGAATTTGTTCGTAATGCTTTCAAATGATTTGATGACTAGGAAAGACTCAATGACATGATTTTAAGGCTAAAAAAATGCATAGTTACCTTCAATTGTTGAATTGGAAGTTCTGAACGAAAGTCGTGTTTGTTGCGCGAAAAAATAGAGATCTTTCGAATTACTTTTAATTGATTTAATGAGTAGAGAAGACTCAATGACATGATTTTAAGGCTAGACAAACGCATAATTTCCTTCAATAGGTCAATTGTATGTTTTGCACCAAAGTCGTGTTTGAAATGCAAAAATAGAATTCTTTTGAATTGATTTCGAATGATTTACCGACTAAAATTGACTCAATGACATGATTTTAAGGCTATACAAATGCCTAGTTGCTTTCAAACGATCCATTGCAAATTATGCACGAAAGTATTGGTTCAAGTGCGAAAAAAGATTTCGTTCGAATTTCTTTGAAATGATTTAATTACTAAAAGAGACTCAATGAAATGATTTCAAGGCTAAACAAGGGATAATTTGCTTGAATAGATCAATAGCAAGTTATGCACAAAAGTCTCGTTTAAAGAGCGAAAATAGAATTTGTTCGTAATGCTTTTAAATTATTTGATGACTAGAAGAGGCTCAATGACATGATTTTAAGCCTAAAAAGATGCATAGTTGCCTTCAATTGTTGAATTGGAAGTTCTGAACGAAAGTCGTATTTGGAGCGCGAAAAAATAGAATTCTTTCGAATTACTTTTAATTGATTTAATGAGTAGAGAAGACTCAATGACATGATTTTAAGGCTAGACAAACGCATAATTTCCTTCAATAGGTCAATTGTATGTTTTGCACCAAAGTCGTGTTTGAAATGCAAAAATAGAATTCTTTTGAATTGATTTCGAATGATTTACCGACTAAAAGTGACTCAATGACATGATTTTAAGGCTATACAAATGCCTAGTTGCCTTCAAAAGATCCATTGCAAATTATGCACGAAAGTATTGGTTCAAGTGCGAAAAAAGATTTCGTTCGAATTTCTTTGAAATGATTTAATTACTAAAAGAGACTCAATGAAATGATTTCCAGGCTAAACAAGGGATAATTTTCTTGAATAGATCAATTGCAAGTTATGCACAAAAGTCTCGTTTAAAGAGCGAAAATAGAATTTGTTCGTAATGCTTTTAAATGATTTGATGACTAGAAGAGGCTCAATGACATGATTTTAAGACTAAAAAGATGCATAGTTGCCTTCAATTGTTGAATTGGAAGTTCTGAACGAAAGTCGTTTTTGGAGCGCGAAAAAATAGAATTCTTTCGAATTACTTTTAATTGATTTAATGACTAGAGAAGACTCAATGACATGATTTTAAGGCTAGACAAACGCATAATTGCCTTCAATAGATCAATTGCACGTCTTGCACAAAAGTCGTGTTTGAAATGCGAAAATAGAATTCGTTTGAATTGATTTCGAATGATTTACTGACTAAAAGTGGCTCAATGACATGATTTTAAGGCTATACAAATGCCTAGTTGCCTTCAAAAGATCCATTCCAAATTATGCACGAAAATATTGGTTCAAGTGCGAAAAAAGATTTCGTTCGAATATCTTTTAAATGATTTAATTACTAAAAGAGACTCAATGACATGATTTCAAGGCTAAACAAAGGATAATTTGCTTAAATAGATCAATTGCAAGTTATGCTCAAAAGTCTCGTTTAAAGAGTGGAAATAGAATTTGTTTGTAATGCTTTCAAATGATTTGATGACTAGAAAAGACTCAATGACATGATTTTAAGGCTAAAAAGATGCATAGTTGCCTTCAATTGTTGAATTGGAAGTTCTTAACGAAAGTCGTATTTCGAGCGCGAAAACATAGAATTCTTTCGAATTACTTTTAATTGATTTAATGACTAGAGAAGACTCAATGACATGATTTTAAGGCTAGACAAACGCATAATTGCCTTCAATAGGTCAATTGTATGTTTTGCACCAAAGTCGTGTTTAAAATGCAAAAATAGAATTCTTTTGAATTGATTTCGAATGATTTACTGACTAAAAGTGACTCAATGACATGATTTTAAGGCTATACAAATGCCTAGTTGCCTTCAAAAGATCCATTGCAAATTATGCACGAAAGTATTGGTTCAAGTGCGAAAAAATATTTCGTTCGAATTTCTTTGAAATGATTTAATTACTAAAAGAGACTCAATGACATGATTTCAAGGCTAAACAAAGGATAATTTGCTTAAATAGATAAATTGCAAGTTATGCACAAAAGTCTCGTTTAAAGAGTGGAAATAGAATTTGTTTGTAATGCTTTCAAATGATTTGATGACTAGAAAAGACTCAATGACATGATTTTAAGGCTAAAAAGATGCATAGTTGCCTTCAATTGTTGAATTGGAAGTTCTGAACGAAATTCGTATTTGGAGCACGAAAAAATAGAATTGTTTCGAATTACTTTTAATTGATTTAATGACTAGAGAAGACTCAATGACATGATTTTAAGGCTAAACAAATGCATAATTGCCTTCAATAGATCAATTGCATGTTTTGCACAAAACTCGTGTTTGTAATGCAAAAATAGAATTCGTTTGAATTGATTTCGAATGATTTACTGACTAAAAGTGACTCAATGACATGATTTTAAGGCTATACAAATGCCTAGTTGCCTTCAAAAGATCCATTGCAAATTATGCACGAAAGTCATGCTTCAAGTGCGAAAAAAGATTTCGTTCGAATTTCGTTGAAATGATATAATTACTAGAAGTGACTCAATGACACGATTTCGAGGCTAAACAATGGAAAATTTGATTGAAAAGATCAATCGCAAGTTATGCACAAAAGTCTCGTTTAAAGAGCAAAAATAGAATTTGTTCGTAATGCTTTCAAAGGATTTGATGACTAGAAAAGACTCAGTGACATGATTTTAAGGCCAAAAAGATGCAGAGTTGCCTTCAATTGTTGAATTGGAAGTTCTGAATGAAAGTCGTGTTTGAAGCGCAAAAAAATAGAATTCTTTCGAATTACTTTTAATTGATTTAATGACTAGAGAAGACTCAATGACACAATTTTAAGGCTAAACAAACGCATAATTACCTTCAATAGATCAATTGCATGTCTTGCACAAAAGTCATGTTTGAAATGCGAAAATGGAATTCGTTTGAATTGATTTCGAATGATTTACTTACTTAAAGTGACTCAATGACATGATTTTAAGGCTATACAAATGCCTAGTTGCCTTCAAAAGATCCACTGCAAATTATGCACAAAAGTCGTGGTTCAGGTGCGAAAAAAGATTTCATTCGAATTTCTTTGGAATGATTTAATTACTACAAGAGACTCGATCACATGATTTCAAGGCTAAACAATGGATAATTTGCTTGAATAGATCAATTGCAAGTTATGCACAAATGTCTCGTTTAAAGAGTGGAAATAGAATTTGTTCGTAATGCTTTCAAATGATTTGATGACTAGAAAATACTCAATGACATGAATTTAAGGCTAAAAAGATGCATAGTTGCCTTCAATTGTTGAATTGGAAGTTCTGAATGAAAGTCGTGTTTGAAGCGCAAAAAAATAGAATTCTTTCGAATTACTTTTAATTGATTTAATGACTAGAGAAGACTCAATGACACGAATTTAAGGCTAAACAAATGCATAATTACTTTCAATAGATCAATTGCATGTCTTGCACAAAAGTCGTGTTTGAAATGCGAAAATAGAATTCGTTTGAATTGATTTCGAATGATTTACTGACTAAAAGTGACTCAATGACACGATTTTAAGGCTATACAAATGCATAGTTGCCTTCAAAAGATCCATTGCAAATTATGCACGAAAGTCATGGTTCAAGTGGGAAAAAAGATTTCGCTCGAATTTCGTTGAAATGATTTAATTACTAGAAGTGGCTCAATGACATGATTTCGAGGCCAAACAATGGAAAATTTGCTTGAATAGATCAATCGCAAGTTATGCACAAACGTCTCGTTTAAAGAGTGAAAATAGAATTTATTCGTAATGCTTTCAAATGATTTGATGACTAGAACAGACTCAATGACATGATTTTAAGCCTAAAAAGATGCATAGTTGCCTTCAATTGTTGAATTAGAAGTTCTGAACGAAATTCGTATTTGGAGCGCGAAAAAATAGAATTGTTACGAATTACTTTTAAATGATTTAATGACTAGAGAAGACTCAATGACATGATTTTAAGGCTAGACAAACACATAATTGCATTCAATAGATCAATTGTATGTTTTGCACAAAAGTCGTGTTTGAAATGCAAAAATAGAATTCGTTTGAATTGATTTCGAATGATTTACTGACTAAAAGTGACTCAATGACATGATTTTAAGGGTATAAAAATGCATATTTGCCTTCAAAATATCCATTGCAAATTATGCACGAAAGTCATGGTTCAAGTGCGAAAAAAGATTTCGTTCGAATTTCGTTGAAATGATTTAATTACTAGACGTGACTCAATGACATGATTTCGAGGCTAAACAATGGAAAATTTGCTTGAATAGATCAATCGCAAGTTATGCACAAAAGTCTCGTTTAAAGAGCAAAAATAGAATTTGTTCGTAATGCTTTCAAATGATTTGATGACTAGAAAAGACTCAATGACATGATTTTAAGGCTAAAAAAATGCATAGTTACCTTCAATTGTTGAATTGGAAGTTCTGAACCAAAGTCGTGTTTGTAGCACGACAAAATAGAGATCTTTCGAATTACTTTTAATTGATTTAATGACTAGAGAAGACTCAATGACATGATTTTAAGGCTAGACAAACGCATAATTGCCTTCAATAGGTCAATTGTATGTTTTGCACAAAAGTCGTGTTTGAAATGCAAAAATAGAATTCTTTTGAATTGATTTCGAATGATTTACTGACTAAAAGTGACTCAATGACATGATTTTAAGGCTTTACAAATGCCTAGTTGCCTTCAAAAGATCCATTGCAAATTATGCACGAAAGTATTGGTTCAAGTGCGAAAAAAGATTTCGTTCGAATTTCTTTGAAATGATTTAATTTCTAGAAGAGACTCAATGACGTGATTTCAAGGCTAAACAATGGATAGTTTTCATGAATATATCAATTGCAAGTTATGCACAAAAATCTCGTTTAAAGAGCAAAAATAGAATTCGTTCGAATTGCTTTCAAATGATTTGATGACTAGAAGAGACTCAATGACATGATTTTAAGGCTAAAAGAAAGCATAGTCCTCCTCAATTGTTGAATTGGAAGTTCTGAACGAAAGTCGTGTTTGAGGTCCCAAAAAATAGAATTCTTTCGAATTACTTTTAATTGATTTAATGACTAGAGAAGACTCAATGACACGATTTTAAGGCTAAACAAACGCATAATTACCTTCAATAGATCAATTGCATGTCTTGCACAAAAGTCGTGTTTGAAATGCGAAAATAGAATTCGTTTGAATTGATTTCGAATGATTTACTGACTAAAAGAGACTCAATGACATGATTTGAAGGCTATACAAATGCATAGTTGCCTTCAAAAGATCGATTGCAAATTATGCACGAAAGTCATGGTTCAAGTCCGACAAAAGATTTCGTTCGAATTTCTTTGAAATGATTTAATTACTAAAAGAGACTCAATGACATGATTTCAAGGCTAATTAAAGGATAATTTGCTTAAATAGATCAATTGCATGTTATGCACAAAAGTCTCGTTTAAAGAGTGAAAATAGAATTTGTTCGTAATGCTTTCAAATGATTTGATGACTAGAAAAGACTCAATGACATGATTTTAAGGCCAAAAAGATGGCAACTATGCGTTTGTATAGCCTTAAAATCATGTCATTGAGTCACTTTTAGTCAGTAAATCATTCGAAATCAATTCAAACGATTTCTATTTTCGCATTTCAAACACGATTGTTGTGCAAAACATGCAATTGATCTATTGAAGGAAATTATGCGTTTGTTTAGCCTTAAAATCATGTCATTGAGCCTTCTCTAGTCATTAAATCAATTAAAAGTAATTCGAAAGAATTCTATTTTGTGGCACTTCAAACACGACTTTCGTTCAGAACTTCCAATTCAACCATTGAGGACACTTATGCATTCTTTTAGCCTTAAAATCATGTCATTGAGTCTCTTCTAGTCATCAAATCATTTGAAACTAATTCGAACAAATTCTATTTTTGCACTATAAACGAGAGTTTTGTGCATAACTTGCAAAAGATATATTCAAGCAAACTATCCATTGTTTAGCCTTGAAATCACGTCATTGAGTCTCTTCTAAAAATTAAATCATTTCAAAGCAATTCTAACGAAATCTATTTTCGTACTTGAACCACGACTTTCGTGCATAAGTTGCATTAGATATTTTGATGGCAACTATGCGTCTGTATAGCCTTAAAATCATGTCATTGAGTCACTTTTAGTCAATAAATCATTCGAAATCAATTCAAACGATTTCTATTTTCGCATTTCAAACACGACTTTTGTGCAAAACAAGCAATTGATCTATTGAAGGAAATTATGCGTTTGTTTAGCCTTAAAATCATGTCATTTAGTCATCTCTAGTCATTAAATCAATTAAAACTAATTCGAAAGAATTCTATTTTTTGGCACTTCAAACACGACTTTCGTTCATAACTTCCAATTCAACCATTGAGGAGGACTATGCATTCTTTTAGCCTTAAAATCATGTCATTGAGTCTCTTCTAGTCATCAAATCATTTGAAACTAATTCGAATGAATTCTATTTTTGCACTTCAAACGAGACTTTTGTGCATAACTTGCAATAGATATATTCAGGCAAACTATCCATTGTTTCCCCTTGAAATCACGTCATTGAGTCTCTTCTAGTAATTTAATCATTTCAAAGCAATTCGAACGAAATCTATTTTCGTACTTGAACCACGACTTTCGTGCATAATTTGGATTAGATATTTTGATAGCAACTATGCGTTTGTATAGCCTTAAAATCATGTCATTGAGTCACTTTTAGTCAATAAATCATTCGAAATCATTTCAAACGATTTCTATTTTCGCATTTCAAACACGACTTTTGTGCAAAACAAGCAATTGATCTATTGAAGGAAATTATGCGTTTGTTTAGCCTTAAAATAATGGCATTGAGTCTTCTCTAGTCATTAAATCAATTAAAAGTAATTCGAAAGAATTCTATTTTTTGGCACTTCAAACACGACTTTCGTTCATAACTTCCAATTCAACCATTGAGGAGGACTATGCATTCTTTTAGCCTTAAAATCATGTCATTGAGTCTCTTCTAGTCATCAAATCATTTGAAAGCAATTCGAACGAATTCTATTTTTGCTCTTTAAACGAGACTTTTGTGCATAACTTGCAATAGATATATTCAAGCAAACTCTCCAATGTTTAGCCTTGAAATCACGTCATTGAGTCTCTTCTAGAAATTAAATCATTTCAAAGCAATTCTAATGAAATCTATTTTCGTACTTGAACCACGACTTTCGTGCATAATTTCCGTTACATCTTTTGATGGCAACTATGCGTTTGTATAGCCTTAAAATCATGTCATTGAGTCACTTTTAGTCAATAAATCATTCGAAATCAATTCAAACGATTTCTATTTTCGCATTTCAAGCACGACTTTTGGGCAAAACATGCAATTGATCTGTTGAAGGCAATTATGCGTTTGTTTAGCCTTAAAATCATGTCATTGAGTCTTCTCTAGTCATTAAATTAATTAAAACTAATTCGAAAGAATTCTATTTTTTGGCACTTCAAACATGACTTTCGTTCAGAACTTCCAATTCAACCATTGAGGAGAACTATGCATTCTTTTAGCCTTAAAATCATGTCATTGAGTCTCTTCTAGTCATCAAATCATTTGAAACTAATTCGAACAAATTCTATTTTTGCACTATAAACGAGAGTTTTGTGCATAACTTGCAATAGATATATTCAAGCAAACTCTACAATGTTTAGCCTTGAAATCACGTCATTGAGTCTCTTCTAGAAATTAAATCATTTCAAAGCAATTCTAACGAAATCTATTTTCGTACTTGAACCACGACTTTCGTGCATAATTTCCGTTACATCTTTTGATGGCAACTATGCGTTTGTATAGCCTTAAAATCATGTCATTGAGTCACTTTTAGTCAATAAATCATTCGAAATCAATTCAAACGATTTCTATTTTCACATTTCGAACACGACTGTTGTGCAAAACATGCAATTGATCTATTGAAGGAAATTATGCGTTTGTTTAGCCTTAAAATCATGTCATTGAGCCTTCTCTAGTCAATAAATCAATTAAAAGTAATTCGAAAGAATTCTATTTTGTTGCACTTCAAACACGACTTTCGTTCAGAACTTCCAATTCAACCATTGAGGAGAACTATGCATTCTTTTAGCCTTAAAATCATGTCATTGAGTCTCTTCTAGTCATCAAATCATTTGAAAGCAATTCGAACGAATTCTATTTTTGCTCTTTAACCGAGACTTTTGTGCATAACTTGCAATAGATATATTCAAGCAAACTCTCCAATGTTTAGCCTTGAAATCACGTCATTGACTCTCTTCTAGAAATTAAATCATTTCAAAGCAATTCTAACGAAATCTATTTTCGTACTTGAACCACTACTTTCGTGCATAATTTGCATTAGATATTTTGATGGCAACTATGCGTTTGTATAGCCTTAAAATCATTTCATTGAGTCACTTTTAGTCAATAAATCATTCGAAATCAATTCAAACGATTTCTATTTACGCATTTCAAACACGACTTTTGTGCAAAACAAGCAATTGATCTATTGAAGGAAATTATGCATTTGTTTAGCCTTAAAATCATGTCATTGAGTCTTCTCTAGTCATTAAATCAATTAAAAGTAATTCGAAAGAATTCTATTTTTTGGCACTTCAAACACGACTTTCGTTCATAACTTCCAATTCAACCATTGAGGAGGACTATGCATTCTTTTAGCCTTAAAATCATGTTATTGAGTCTCTTCTAGTCATCAAATCATTTGAAAGCAATTCGAATGAATTCTTTTTTTGCTCTTTAAACGAGACTTTTGTGCATAACTTGCAATAGATATATTCAAGCAAACTCTCCAATGTTTAGCCGTGAAATCTCGTCATTGAGTCTCTTCTAGAAATTAAATCATTTCAAAGCAATTCTAACGAAATCTATTTTCGTACTTGAACCACAACTTTCGTCCATAATTTGCATTAGATATTTTGATGGCAACTATGCGTTTGTATAGCCTTAAAATCATGTCATTGAGTCACTTTTAGTCAATAAATCATTCGAAATCAATTCAAACGATTTCTATTTTCTCATTTCAAACACGACTTTTGTGCAAAACAAGCAATTGATCTATTGAAGGAAATTATGCGTTTGTTTAGCCTTAAAATCATGTCATTGAGTCTTCTCTAGTCATTAAATCAATTAAAAGTAATTCGAAAGAATTCTATTTTTTGACACTTCAAACACGACTTTCGTTCATAACTTCCAATTCAACCATTGAGGAGGACTATGCATTCTTTTAGCCTTAAAATCATGTCATTGAGTCTCTTCTAGTCATCAAATCATTTGAAAGTAATTCGAACGAATTCTATTTTTGCTCTTTAAACGAGACTTTTGTGCATAACTTGCAATAGATATATTCAAGCAAACTCTCCAATGTTTAGCCGTGAAATCTCGTCATTGAGTCTCTTCTAGAAATTAAATCATTTCAAAGCAATTCTAACGAAATCTATTTTCGTACTTGAACCACAACTTTCGTGCATAATTTGCATTAGATATTTTGATGGCAACTATGCGTTTGTATAGCCTTAAAATCATGTCATTGAGTCACTTTTAGTCAATAAATCATTCGAAATCAATTCAAACGATTTCTATTTTCGCATTTCAAGCACGACTTTTGGGCAAAACATGCAATTGATCTGTTGAAGGCAATTATGCGTTTGTTTAGCCTTAAAATCATGTCATTGAGTCTTCTCTAGTCATTAAATTAATTAAAACTAATTCGAAAGAATTCTATTTTTTGGCACTTCAAACATGACTTTCGTTCAGAACTTCCAATTCAACCATTGAGGAGAACTATGCATTCTTTTAGCCTTAAAATCATGTCATTGAGTCTCTTCTAGTCATCAAATCATTTGAAACTAATTCGAACAAATTCTATTTTTGCACTATAAACGAGAGTTTTGTGCATAACTTGCAATAGATATATTCAAGCAAACTCTACAATGTTTAGCCTTGAAATCACGTCATTGAGTCTCTTCTAGAAATTAAATCATTTCAAAGCAATTCTAACGAAATCTATTTTCGTACTTGAACCACGACTTTCGTGCATAATTTCCGTTACATCTTTTGATGGCAACTATGCGTTTGTATAGCCTTAAAATCATGTCATTGAGTCACTTTTAGTCAATAAATCATTCGAAATCATTTCAAACGATTTCTATTTTCGCATTTCAAACACGACTTTTGTGCAAAACAAGCAATTGATCTATTGAAGGAAATTATGCGTTTGTTTAGCCTTAAAATCATGGCATTGAGTCTTCTCTAGTCATTAAATCAATTAAAAGTAATTCGAAAGAATTCTATTTTTTGGCACTTCAAACACGACTTTCGTTCATAACTTCCAATTCAACCATTGAGGAGGACTATGCATTCTTTTAGCCTTAAAATCATGTCATTGAGTCTCTTCTAGTCATCAAATCATTTGAAAGCAATTCGAACGAATTCTATTTTTGCTCTTTAAACGAGACTTTTGTGCATAACTTGCAATAGATATATTCAAGCAAACTCTCCAATGTTTAGCCTTGAAATCACGTCATTGAGTCTCTTCTAGAAATTAAATCATTTCAAAGCAATTCTAATGAAATCTATTTTCGTACTTGAACCACGACTTTCGTGCATAATTTCCGTTACATCTTTTGATGGCAACTATGCGTTTGTATAGCCTTAAAATCATGTCATTGAGTCACTTTTAGTCAATAAATCATTCGAAATCAATTCAAACGATTTCTATTTTCGCATTTCAAGCACGACTTTTGGGCAAAACATGCAATTGATCTGTTGAAGGCAATTATGCGTTTGTTTAGCCTTAAAATCATGTCATTGAGTCTTCTCTAGTCATTAAATTAATTAAAACTAATTCGAAAGAATTCTATTTTTTGGCACTTCAAACATGACTTTCGTTCAGAACTTCCAATTCAACCATTGAGGAGAACTATGCATTCTTTTAGCCTTAAAATCATGTCATTGAGTCTCTTCTAGTCATCAAATCATTTGAAACTAATTCGAACAAATTCTATTTTTGCACTATAAACGAGAGTTTTGTGCATAACTTGCAATAGATATATTCAAGCAAACTCTACAATGTTTAGCCTTGAAATCACGTCATTGAGTCTCTTCTAGAAATTAAATCATTTCAAAGCAATTCTAACGAAATCTATTTTCGTACTTGAACCACGACTTTCGTGCATAATTTCCGTTACATCTTTTGATGGCAACTATGCGTTTGTATAGCCTTAAAATCATGTCATTGAGTCACTTTTAGTCAATAAATCATTCGAAATCAATTCAAACGATTTCTATTTTCACATTTCGAACACGACTGTTGTGCAAAACATGCAATTGATCTATTGAAGGAAATTATGCGTTTGTTTAGCCTTAAAATCATGTCATTGAGCCTTCTCTAGTCAATAAATCAATTAAATGTAATTCGAAAGAATTCTATTTTGTTGCACTTCAAACACGACTTTCGTTCAGAACTTCCAATTCAACCATTGAGGAGAACTATGCATTCTTTTAGCCTTAAAATCATGTCATTGAGTCTCTTCTAGTCATCAAATCATTTGAAAGCAATTCGAACGAATTCTATTTTTGCTCTTTAACCGAGACTTTTGTGCATAACTTGCAATAGATATATTCAAGCAAACTCTCCAATGTTTAGCCTTGAAATCACGTCATTGACTCTCTTCTAGAAATTAAATCATTTCAAAGCAATTCTAACGAAATCTATTTTCGTACTTGAACCACTACTTTCGTGCATAATTTGCATTAGATATTTTGATGGCAACTATGCGTTTGTATAGCCTTAAAATCATTTCATTGAGTCACTTTTAGTCAATAAATCATTCGAAATCAATTCAAACGATTTCTATTTTCGCATTTCAAACACGACTTTTGTGCAAAACAAGCAATTGATCTATTGAAGGAAATTATGCATTTGTTTAGCCTTAAAATCATGTCATTGAGTCTTCTCTAGTCATTAAATCAATTAAAAGTAATTCGAAAGAATTCTATTTTTTGGCACTTCAAACACGACTTTCGTTCATAACTTCCAATTCAACCATTGAGGAGGACTATGCATTCTTTTAGCCTTAAAATCATGTTATTGAGTCTCTTCTAGTCATCAAATCATTTGAAAGCAATTCGAATGAATTCTTTTTTTGCTCTTTAAACGAGACTTTTGTGCATAACTTGCAATAGATATATTCAAGCAAACTCTCCAATGTTTAGCCGTGAAATCTCGTCATTGAGTCTCTTCTAGAAATTAAATCATTTCAAAGCAATTCTAACGAAATCTATTTTCGTACTTGAACCACAACTTTCGTCCATAATTTGCATTAGATATTTTGATGGCAACTATGCGTTTGTATAGCCTTAAAATCATGTCATTGAGTCACTTTTAGTCAATAAATCATTCGAAATCAATTCAAACGATTTCTATTTTCTCATTTCAAACACGACTTTTGTGCAAAACAAGCAATTGAGCTATTGAAGGAAATTATGCGTTTGTTTAGCCTTAAAATCATGTCATTGAGTCTTCTCTAGTCATTAAATCAATTAAAAGTAATTCGAAAGAATTCTATTTTTTGGCACTTCAAACACGACTTTCGTTCATAACTTCCAATTCAACCATTGAGGAGGACTATGCATTCTTTTAGCCTTAAAATCATGTCATTGAGTCTCTTCTAGTCATCAAATCATTTGAAAGTAATTCGAACGAATTCTATTTTTGCTCTTTAAACGAGACTTTTGTGCATAACTTGCAATAGATATATTCAAGCAAACTCTCCAATGTTTAGCCGTGAAATCTCGTCATTGAGTCTCTTCTAGAAATTAAATCATTTCAAAGCAATTCTAACGAAATCTATTTTCGTACTTGAACCACAACTTTCGTGCATAATTTGCATTAGATATTTTGATGGCAACTATGCGTTTGTATAGCCTTAAAATCATGTCATTGAGTCACTTTTAGTCAATAAATCATTCGAAATCAATTCAAACGATTTCTATTTTCGCATTTCAAGCACGACTTTTGGGCAAAACATGCAATTGATCTGTTGAAGGCAATTATGCGTTTGTTTAGCCTTAAAATCATGTCATTGAGTCTTCTCTAGTCATTAAATTAATTAAAACTAATTCGAAAGAATTCTATTTTTTGGCACTTCAAACATGACTTTCGTTCAGAACTTCCAATTCAACCATTGAGGAGAACTATGCATTCTTTTAGCCTTAAAATCATGTCATTGAGTCTCTTCTAGTCATCAAATCATTTGAAACTAATTCGAACAAATTCTATTTTTGCACTATAAACGAGAGTTTTGTGCATAACTTGCAATAGATATATTCAAGCAAACTCTACAATGTTTAGCCTTGAAATCACGTCATTGAGTCTCTTCTAGAGATTAAATCATTTCAAAGCAATTCTAACGAAATCTATTTTCGTACTTGAACCACGACTTTCGTGCATAATTTCCGTTACATCTTTTGATGGCAACTATGCGTTTGTATAGCCTTAAAATCATGTCATTGAGTCACTTTTAGTCAATAAATCATTCGAAATCAATTCAAACGATTTCTATTTTCACATTTCGAACACGACTGTTGTGCAAAACATGCAATTGATCGATTGAAGGAAATTATGCGTTTGTTTAGCCTTAAAATCATGGCATTGAGTCTTCTCTAGTCATTAAATCAATTAAAAGTAATTCGAAAGAATTCTATTTTTTGGCACTTCAAACACGACTTTCGTTCATAACTTCCAATTCAACCATTGAGGAGGACTATGCATTCTTTTAGCCTTAAAATCATGTCATTGAGTCTCTTCTAGTCATCAAATCATTTGAAAGCAATTCGAACGAATTCTATTTTTGCTCTTCAAACGAGACTTTTGTGCATAACTTGCAATAGATATATTCAAGCAAACTCTCCAATGTTTAGCCTTGAAATCACGTCATTGAGTCTCTTCTAGAAATTAAATCATTTCAAAGCAATTCTAACGAAATCTATTTTCGTACTTGAACCACGACTTTCGTGCATAATTTCCGTTACATCTTTTGATGGCAACTATGCGTTTGTATAGCCTTAAAATCATGTCATTGAGTCACTTTTAGTCAATAAATCATTCGAAATCAATTCAAACGATTTCTATTTTCGCATTTCAAGCACGACTTTTGGGCAAAACATGCAATTGATCTGTTGAAGGCAATTATGCGTTTGTTTAGCCTTAAAATCATGTCATTGAGTCTTCTCTAGTCATTAAATTAATTAAAACTAATTCGAAAGAATTCTATTTTTTGGCACTTCAAACATGACTTTCGTTCAGAACTTCCAATTCAACCATTGAGGAGAACTATGCATTCTTTTAGCCTTAAAATCATGTCATTGAGTCTCTTCTAGTCATCAAATCATTTGAAACTAATTCGAACAAATTCTATTTTTGCACTATAAACGAGAGTTTTGTGCATAACTTGCAATAGATATATTCAAGCAAACTCTACAATGTTTAGCCTTGAAATCACGTCATTGAGTCTCTTCTAGAAATTAAATCATTTCAAAGCAATTCTAACGAAATCTATTTTCGTACTTGAACCACAACGTTCGTGCATAATTTGCATTAGATATTTTGATGGCAACTATGCGTTTGTATAGCCTTAAAATCATGTCATTGAGTCACTTTTAGTCAATAAATCATTCGAGATCAATTCAAACGATTTCTATTTTCGCATTTCAAGCACGACTTTTGGGCAAAACATGCAATTGATCTGTTGAAGGCAATTATGCGTTTGTTTAGCCTTAAAATCATGTCATTGAGTCTTCTCTAGTCATTAAATTAATTAAAACTAATTCGAAAGAATTCTATTTTTTGGCACTTCAAACACGACTTTCGTTCATAACTTCCAATTCAACCATTGAGGAGGACTATGCATTCTTTTAGCCTTAAAATCATGTTATTGAGTCTCTTCTAGTCATCAAATCATTTGAAAGCAATTCGAACGAATTCTTTTTTTGCTCTTTAAACGAGACTTTTGTGCATAACTTGCAATAGATATATTCAAGCAAACTCTCCAATGTTTAGCCGTGAAATCTCGTCATTGAGTCTCTTCTAGAAATTAAATCATTTCAAAGCAATTCTAACGAAATCTATTTTCGTACTTGAACCACAACTTTTGTCCATAATTTGCATTAGATATTTTGATGGCAACTATGCGTTTGTATAGCCTTAAAATCATGTCATTGAGTCACTTTTAGTCAATAAATCATTCGAAATCAATTCAAACGATTTCTATTTTCTCATTTCAAACACGACTTTTGTGCAAAACAAGCAATTGATCTATTGAAGGAAATTATGCGTTTGTTTAGCCTTAAAATCATGTCATTGAGTCTTCTCTAGGCATTAAATCAATTAAAAGTAATTCGAAAGAATTCTATTTTTTGGCACTTCAAACACGACTTTCGTTCATAACTTCCAATTCAACCATTGAGGAGGACTATGCATTCTTTTAGCCTTAAAATCATGTCATTGAGTCTCTTCTAGTCATCAAATCATTTGAAAGTAATTCGAACGAATTCTATTTTTGCTCTTTAAACGAGACTTTTGTGCATAACTTGCAATAGATATATTCAAGCAAACTCTCCAATGTTTAGCCGTGAAATCTCGTCATTGAGTCTCTTCTAGAAATTAAATCATTTCAAAGCAATTCTAACGAAATCTATTTTCGTACTTGAACCACAACTTTCGTGCATAATTTGCATTAGATATTTTGATGGCAACTATGCATTTGTATAGCCTTAAAATCATGTCATTGAGTCACTTTTAGTCAATAAATCATTCGAAATCAATTCAAACGATTTCTATTTTCGCATTTCAAGCACGACTTTTGGGCAAAACATGCAATTGATCTGTTGAAGGCAATTATGCGTTTGTTTAGCCTTAAAATCATGTCATTGAGTCTTCTCTAGTCATTAAATTAATTAAAACTAATTCGAAAGAATTCTATTTTTTGGCACTTCAAACATGACTTTCGTTCAGAACTTCCAATTCAACCATTGAGGAGAACTATGCATTCTTTTAGCCTTAAAATCATGTCATTGAGTCTCTTCTAGTCATCAAATCATTTGAAACTAATTCGAACAAATTCTATTTTTGCACTATAAACGAGAGTTTTGTGCATAACTTGCAATAGATATATTCAAGCAAACTCTACAATGTTTAGCCTTGAAATCACGTCATTGAGTCTCTTCTAGAAATTAAATCATTTCAAAGCAATTCTAACGAAATCTATTTTCGTACTTGAACCACGACTTTCGTGCATAATTTCCGTTACATCTTTTGATGGCAACTATGCGTTTGTATAGCCTTAAAATCATGTCATTGAGTCACTTTTAGTCAATAAATCATTCGAAATCAATTCAAACGATTTCTATTTTCACATTTCGAACACGACTGTTGTGCAAAACATGCAATTGATCTATTGAAGGAAATTATGCGTTTGTTTAGCCTTAAAATCATGGCATTGAGTCTTCTCTAGTCATTAAATCAATTAAAAGTAATTCGAAAGAATTCTATTTTTTGGCACTTCAAACACGACTTTCGTTCATAACTTCCAATTCAACCATTGAGGAGGACTATGCATTCTTTTAGCCTTAAAATCATGTCATTGAGTCTCTTCTAGTCATCAAATCATTTGAAAGCAATTCGAACGAATTCTATTTTTGCTCTTTAAACGAGACTTTTGTGCATAACTTGCAATAGATATATTCAAGCAAACTCTCCAATGTTTAGCCTTGAAATCACGTCATTGAGTCTCTTCTAGAAATTAAATCATTTCAAAGCAATTCTAACGAAATCTATTTTCGTACTTGAACCACGACTTTCGTGCATAATTTCCGTTACATCTTTTGATGGCAACTATGCGTTTGTATAGCCTTAAAATCATGTCATTGAGTCACTTTTAGTCAATAAATCATTCGAAATCAATTCAAACGATTTCTATTTTCGCATTTCAAGCACGACTTTTGGGCAAAACATGCAATTGATCTGTTGAAGGCAATTATGCGTTTGTTTAGCCTTAAAATCATGTCATTGAGTCTTCTCTAGTCATTAAATTAATTAAAACTAATTCGAAAGAATTCTATTTTTTGGCACTTCAAACATGACTTTCGTTCAGAACTTCCAATTCAACCATTGAGGAGAACTATGCATTCTTTTAGCCTTAAAATCATGTCATTGAGTCTCTTCTAGTCATCAAATCATTTGAAACTAATTCGAACAAATTCTATTTTTGCACTATAAACGAGAGTTTTGTGCATAACTTGCAATAGATATATTCAAGCAAACTCTACAATGTTTAGCCTTGAAATCACGTCATTGAGTCTCTTCTAGAAATTAAATCATTTCAAAGCAATTCTAACGAAATCTATTTTCGTACTTGAACCACGACTTTCGTGCATAATTTCCGTTACATCTTTTGATGGCAACTATGCGTTTGTATAGCCTTAAAATCATGTCATTGAGTCACTTTTAGTCAATAAATCATTCGAAATCAATTCAAACGATTTCTATTTTCACATTTCGAACACGACTGTTGTGCAAAACATGCAATTGATCTATTGAAGGAAATTATGCGTTTGTTTAGCCTTAAAATCATGTCATTGAGCCTTCTCTAGTCAATAAATCAATTAAAAGTAATTCGAAAGAATTCTATTTTGTTGCACTTCAAACACGACTTTCGTTCAGAACTTCCAATTCAACCATTGAGGAGAACTATGCATTCTTTTAGCCTTAAAATCATGTCATTGAGTCTCTTCTAGTCATCAAATCATTTGAAAGCAATTCGAACGAATTCTATTTTTGCTCTTTAACCAAGACTTTTGTGCATAACTTGCAATAGATATATTCAAGCAAACTCTCCAATGTTTAGCCTTGAAATCACGTCATTGACTCTCTTCTAGAAATTAAATCATTTCAAAGCAATTCTAACGAAATCTATTTTCGTACTTGAACCACTACTTTCGTGCATAATTTGCATTAGATATTTTGATGGCAACTATGCGTTTGTATAGCCTTAAAATCATTTCATTGAGTCACTTTTAGTCAATAAATCATTCGAAATCAATTCAAACGATTTCTATTTTCGCATTTCAAACACGACTTTTGTGCAAAACAAGCAATTGATCTATTGAAGGAAATTATGCATTTATTTAGCCTTAAAATCATGTCATTGAGTCTTCTCTAGTCATTAAATCAATTAAAAGTAATTCGAAAGAATTCTATTTTTTGGCACTTCAAACACGACTTTCGTTCATAACTTCCAATTCAACCATTGAGGAGGACTATGCATTCTTTTAGCCTTAAAATCATGTTATTGAGTCTCTTCTAGTCATCAAATCATTTGAAAGCAATTCGAACGAATTCTTTTTTTGCTCTTTAAACGAGACTTTTGTGCATAACTTGCAATAGATATATTCAAGCAAACTCTCCAATGTTTAGCCGTGAAATCTCGTCATTGAGTCTCTTCTAGAAATTAAATCATTTCAAAGCAATTCTAACGAAATCTATTTTCGTACTTGAACCACAACTTTCGTCCATAATTTGCATTAGATATTTTGATGGCAACTATGCGTTTGTATAGCCTTAAAATCATGTCATTGAGTCACTTTTAGTCAATAAATCATTCGAAATCAATTCAAACGATTTCTATTTTCTCATTTCAAACACGACTTTTGTGCAAAACAAGCAATTGATCTATTGAAGGAAATTATGCGTTTGTTTAGCCTTAAAATCATGTCATTGAGTCTTCTCTAGTCATTAAATCAATTAAAAGTAATTCGAAAGAATTCTATTTTTTGGCACTTCAAACACGACTTTCGTTCATAACTTCCAATTCAACCATTGAGGAGGACTATGCATTCTTTTAGCCTTAAAATCATGTCATTGAGTCTCTTCTAGTCATCAAATCATTTGAAAGTAATTCGAACGAATTCTATTTTTGCTCTTCAAACGAGACTTTTGTGCATAACTTGCAATAGATATATTCAAGCAAACTCTCCAATGTTTAGCCGTGAAATCTCGTCATTGAGTCTCTTCTAGAAATTAAATCATTTCAAAGCAATTCTAACGAAATCTATTTTCGTACTTGAACCACAACTTTCGTGCATAATTTGCATTAGATATTTTGATGGCAACTATGCGTTTGTATAGCCTTAAAATCATGTCATTGAGTCACTTTTAGTCAATAAATCATTCGAAATCAATTCAAACGATTTCTATTTTCGCATTTCAAGCACGACTTTTGGGCAAAACATGCAATTGATCTGTTGAAGGCAATTATGCGTTTGTTTAGCCTTAAAATCATGTCATTGAGTCTTCTCTAGTCATTAAATTAATTAAAACTAATTCGAAAGAATTCTATTTTTTGGCACTTCAAACATGACTTTCGTTCAGAACTTCCAATTCAACCATTGAGGAGAACTATGCATTCTTTTAGCCTTAAAATCATGTCATTGAGTCTCTTCTAGTCATCAAATCATTTGAAACTAATTCGAACAAATTCTATTTTTGCACTATAAACGAGAGTTTTGTGCATAACTTGCAATAGATATATTCAAGCAAACTCTACAATGTTTAGCCTTGAAATCACGTCATTGAGTCTCTTCTAGAAATTAAATCATTTCAAAGCAATTCTAACGAAATCTATTTTCGTACTTGAACCACGACTTTCGTGCATAATTTCCGTTACTTCTTTTGATGGCAACTATGCGTTTGTATAGCCTTAAAATCATGTCATTGAGTCACTTTTAGTCAATAAATCATTCGAAATCAATTCAAACGATTTCTATTTTCACATTTCGAACACGACTGTTGTGCAAAACATGCAATTGATCTATTGAAGGAAATTATGCGTTTGTTTAGCCTTAAAATCAACACATTGAGCCTTCTCTAGTCAATAAATCAATTAAAAGTAATTCGAAAGAATTCTATTTTGTTGCACTTCAAACACGACTTTCGTTCAGAACTTCCAATTCAACCATTGAGGAGAACTATGCATTCTTTTAGCCTTAAAATCATGTCATTGAGTCTCTTCTAGTCATCAAATCATTTGAAAGCAATTCGAACGAATTCTATTTTTGCTCTTTAACCGAGACTTTTGTGCATAACTTGCAATAGATATATTCAAGCAAACTCTCCAATGTTTAGCCTTGAAATCACGTCATTGACTTTCTTCTAGAAATTAAATCATTTCAAAGCAATTCTAACGAAATCTATTTTCGTACTTGAACCACTACTTTCGTGCATAATTTGCATTAGATATTTTGATGGCAACTATGCGTTTGTATAGCCTTAAAATCATTTCATTGAGTCACTTTTAGTCAATAAATCATTCGAAATCAATTCAAACGATTTCTATTTTCGCATTTCAAACACGACTTTTGTGCAAAACAAGCAATTGATCTATTGAAGGAAATTATGCATTTGTTTAGCCTTAAAATCATGTCATTGAGTCTTCTCTAGTCATTAAATCAATTAAAAGTAATTCGAAAGAATTCTATTTTTTGGCACTTCAAACACGACTTTCGTTCATAACTTCCAATTCAACCATTGAGGAGGACTATGCATTCTTTTAGCCTTAAAATCATGTTATTGAGTCTCTTCTAGTCATCAAATCATTTGAAAGCAATTCGAACGAATTCTTTTTTTGCTCTTTAAACGAGACTTTTGTGCATAACTTGCAATAGATATATTCAAGCAAACTCTCCAATGTTTAGCCGTGAAATCTCGTCATTGAGTCTCTTCTAGAAATTAAATCATTTCAAAGCAATTCTAACGAAATCTATTTTCGTACTTGAACCACAACTTTCGTTCATAATTTGCATTAGATATTTTGATGGCAACTATGCGTTTGTATAGCCTTAAAATCATGTCATTGAGTCACTTTTAGTCAATAAATCATTCGAAATCAATTCAAACGATTTCTATTTTCTCATTTCAAACACGACTTTTGTGCAAAACAAGCAATTGATCTATTGAAGGAAATTATGCGTTTGTTTAGCCTTAAAATCATGTCATTGAGTCTTCTCTAGTCATTAAATCAATTAAAAGTAATTCGAAAGAATTCTATTTTTTGGCACTTCAAACACGACTTTCGTTCATAACTTCCAATTCAACCATTGAGGAGGACTATGCATTCTTTTAGCCTTAAAATCATGTCATTGAGTCTCTTCTAGTCATCAAATCATTTGAAAGTAATTCGAACGAATTCTATTTTTGCTCTTTAAACGAGACTTTTGTGCATAACTTGCAATAGATATATTCAAGCAAACTCTTCAATGTTTAGCCGTGAAATCTCGTCATTGAGTCTCTTCTAGAAATTAAATCATTTCAAAGCAATTCTAACGAAATCTATTTTCGTACTTGAACCACAACTTTCGTGCATAATTTGCATTAGATATTTTGGTGGCAACTATGCGTTTGTATAGCCTTAAAATCATGTCATTGAGTCACTTTTAGTCAATAAATCATTCGTAATCAATTCAAACGATTTCTATTTTCACATTTCGAACACGACTTTTGTGCAAAACATGCAATTGATCTATTGAAGGAAATTATGCATTTGGTTAGCCTTAAAATCATGTCATTGAGCCATCTCTAGTCATTAAATCAATTAAAAGTAATTCGAAAGAATTCTATTTTGTGGCACTTCAAACACGACTTTCGTTCAGAACTTCTAATTCAACCATTGAGGAGAACTATGCATTCTTTTAGCCTTAAAATCATGTCATTGAGTCTCTTCCAGTCATCAAATCATTTGAAAGCAATTCGAACGAATTCTATTTTTGCTCTTTAACCGAGGCTTTTGTGCATAACTTGCAATAGATATATTCAAGCAAACTCTCCAATGTTTAGCCTTGAAATCACGTCATTGAGTCTCTTCTAGAAATTAAATCATTTCAAAGCAATTCTAACGAAATCTATTTTCGTACTTCAACCACAACTTTCGTGCATAATTTGCATTAGATATTTTGATAGCAACTATGCGTTTGTATAGCCTTAAAATCATGTCATTGAGTCACTTTTAGTCAATAAATCATTCGAAATCAATTCAAACGATTTCTATTTTCACATTTCGAACATGATTTTTGTGGAAAACATGCAATTGATCTATTGAAGGAAATTATGCGTTTGTTTAGCCTTAAAATCATGTCATTGAGTCTTCTCTAGTCATTAAATCAATTAAAAGTAATTCGAAAGAATTCTATTTTTTGGCACTTCAAACACGACTTTCGTTCAGAACTTCTAATTCAACCATTGAGGAGAACTATGCATTCTTTTAGCCTTAAAATCATGTCATTGAGTCTCTTCTAGTCATCAAATCATTTGAAAGCAATTCAAACGAATTCTATTTTTGCTCTTTAAACGAGACTTTTGTGCATAACTTGCGATTGATATATTCATGAAAACTATACATTGTTTAGCCTTGAAATCACGTCATTGAGTCTCTTCTAGAAATTAAATCATTTCAAAGCAATTCGAACGAAATCCATTTTCGTACTTGAACCACGACTTTTGTGCATAATTTCCGTTACATCTTTTGATGGCAACTATGCTTTTGTATAGCCTTAAAATCATGTCATTGAGTCACTTTTAGTCAATAAATCATTCGAAATCAAATCAAACGATTTCTATTTCCGCATTTCAAACACGATTGTTGTGCAAAACATGCAATTGATCTATTGAAGGCAATTATGCGTTTGTTTAGCCTTAAAATCATGTCATTGAGTCATCTCTAGTCATTAAATCAATTAAAAGTAATTCGGAAGAATTCTATTTTTTGGCACTTCAAACACGACTTTCATTCAGAACTTCCAATTCAACCATTGAGGACACTTATGCATTCTTTTAGCCTTAAAAAAATGTCATTGAGTCTCTTCTAGTCATCAAATCATTTGAAAGCAATTTGAATGAATTCTATGTTTGCTCTTTAAACGAGACTTTTGTGCATAACTTGCAATAGATATAGTCAAGCAAACTATCCATTCTTTAGCCTTGAAATCACGTCATTGAGTCTCTTCTAGAAATTAAATCATTTCAAAGCAATTCTAACGAAATCTATTTTCGTACTTGAACCACGACTGTCGGGCATAATTTCCGTTACATCTTTTGATGGCAACTATGCGTTTGTATAGCCTTAAAATCATGTCATTGAGTCACTTTTAGTCAATAAATCATTCGAAATCAATTCAAACGATTTCTATTTTCACATTTCGAACACGACTTTTGTGCAAAACATGCAATTGATCTATTGAAGGAAATTATGCGTTTGTTTAGCCTTAAAATCATGTCATTGAGTCATCTGTAGTCATTAAATCAATTAAAAGTAATTCGGAATAATCCTATTTTTTGGCACTTCAAACACGACTTTCGTTCAGAACTTCTAATTCAACCATTGAGGAGAACTATGCATTCTTTTAGCCTTAAAATCATGTCATTGAGTCTCTTCTAGTCATCAAATCATTGGAAAGCAATTCGAACGAATTCTATTTTTGCTCTTTAAACGAGACTTTTGTGCATAACTTGCAATAGATATATTCAAGCAAACTATCCATTGTTTCCCCTTGAAATCACGTTATTGAGTCTCTTCTAGAAATTAAATCATTTCGAAGCAATTCTAACGAAATCTATTTTCGTACTTGAACCACGACTTTCCTGCATAATTTGCATTAGATATTTTTATGGCAACTATGCGATTGTATAGCCTTAAAATCATGTCATTGAGTCACTTTTAGTCAATAAATCATTCGAAATCAATTCAAACGATTTCTATTTTCACATTTCGAACATGATTTTTGTGCAAAACATGCAATTGATCTATTGAAGGAAATTATGCGTTTGTTTAGCCTGAAAATCATGTCATTGAGTCTTCTCTAGTCATTAAATCAATTAAAAGTAATTCGAAAGAATTTTATTTTTTGGCACTTCAAACACGACTTTCGTTCAGAACTTCCAATTCAACCATTGAGGAGAACTATGCATTCTTTCAGCCTTAAAATCATGTCATTGAGTCTCTTCTAGTCATCAAATCATTGGAAAGCAATTCGAACGAATTCTATTTTTGCTCTTTAAACGAGACTTTTGTGCATAACTTGCAATAGATATATTCAAGCAAACTCTCCAATGTTTAGCCTTGAAATCACACCATTGAGTCTCTTCTAGAAATTAAATCATTTCAAAGCAATTCTACCGAAATCTATTTTCGTACTTGAACCACAACTTTCGTGCATAATTTGCATTAGATATTTTGATGGCAACTATGCGTTTGTATAGCTTTAAAATCATGTCATTGAGTCAATTTTAGTCAATAAATCATTCTAAATCAATTCAAACGATTTCTATTTTCACATTTCGAACATGATTTTTGTGCAAAACATGCAATTGATCTATTGAAGGAAATTATGCGTTTGTTTAGCCTGAAAATCATGTCATTGAGTCTTCTCTAGTCATTAAATCAATTAAAAGTAATTCGAAAGAATTCTATCTTTTGGCACTTCAAACATGACTTTCGTTCAGAACTTCTAATTCAACCATTGAGGAGAACTATGCATTCTTTTAGCCTTAAAATCATGTCATTGAGTCTCTTCCAGTCATCAAATCATTTGAATGCAATTTGAATGAATTTTATTTTTGCTCTTTAAACGAGACTTTTGTGCATAACTTGCAATAGATATATTCAAGCAAACTCTCCAATGTTTAGCCTTGAAATCACACCATTGAGTCTCTTCTAGAAATTAAATCATTTCAAAGCAATTCTACCGAAATCTATTTTCGTACTTGAACCACAACTTTCGTGCATAATTTGCATTAGATATTTTGATGGCAACTATGCGTTTGTATAGCCTTAAAATCATGTCATTGAGTCACTTTTAGTCAATAAATCATTCGAAATCAATTCAAACGATTTCTATTTTCACATTTCGAACATGATTTTTGTGCAAAACATGCAACTGATCTATTGAAGGAAATTATGCATTTGTTTAGCCTTAAAATCATGTCATTGAGTCATCTGTAGTCATTAAATCAATTAAAAGTAATCCGGAAGAATTTTATTTTTTGGCACTTCAAACACTACTTTCGTTCAGAACTTCCAATTCAACCATTGAGGACACTTATGCATTCTTTTAGCCTTAAAATCATGTCATTGAGTCTCTTCTAGTCATCAAATCATTTGAAAGCAATTTGAATGAATTCTATTTTTGCTCTTTAAACGAGACTTTTGCGCATAACTTGCAATAGATATATTCAAGCAAACTATCCATTGTTTAGCCTTGAAATCACGTCATTGAGTCTCTTCTAGAAATTAAATCATTTCAAAGCAATTCTAACGAAATCTATTTTCGTACTTAAACCACGACTTTCGTGCATAATTTGCATTAGATATTTTGATGGCAACTATGCGTTTGTATAGCCTTAAAATCATGTCATTGAGTCACTTTTAGTCAATAAATCATTCGAAATCAATTCAAACGATTTCTATTTTCGCATTTCAAACACGACTTTTGTGCAAAACAAGCAATTGATCTATTGAAGGCAATTATGCGTTTGTTTAGCCTTAAAATCATGTCATTGAGGCTTCTCTAGTCATTAAATTAATTAAAACTAATTCGAAAGAATTCTATTTTTTGGCACTTCAAACACGACTTTCGTTCAGAACTTCCAATTCGACCATTGAGGAGGACTATGCATTCTTTTAGCCTTAAAATCATGTCATTGAGTCTTCTCTAGTCATTAAATTAATTAAAACTAATTCGAAAGAATTCTATTTTTTGGCACTTCAAACACGACTTTCGTTCAGAACTTCCAATTCGACCATTGAGGAGGACTATGCATTCTTTTAGCCTTAAAATCATGTCATTGAGTCTTCTCTAGTCATTAAATTAATTAAAACTAATTCGAAAGAATTCTATTTTTTGGCACTTCAAACACGACTTTCGTTCATAACTTCCAATTCAACCATTGAGGGGGACTATGCATTCTTTTAGCCTCAAAATCATGTCATTGAGTCTCTTCTAGTCATCAAATCATTTGAAAGCAATTTGAATGAATTCTATGTTTGCTCTTTAAACGAGACTTTTGTGCATAACTTGCAATCGATATAGTCAAGCAAACTATCCATTGTTTAGCCTTGAAATCACGTCATTGAGTCTCTTCTAGAAATTAAATCATTTCAAAGCAATTCTAACGAAATCTATTTTCGTACTTAAACCACGACTTTCATGAATAATTTGCATTAGATATTTTGATGGCAACTATGCGTTTGTATAGCCTTAAAATCATGTCATTGAGTCACTTTTAGTCAGTAAATCATTCGAAATCAATTCAAACGATTTCTATTTTCGCATTTCAAACAGGACTTTTGTGCAAAACATGCAATTGATCTATTGAAGGCAATTATGCGTTTGTTTAACCTTAAAATCATGTCATTGAGTATTTTCTAGTCATTAAATTAATTAAAAGTAATTCGAAAGAATTCTATTTTTTGGCACTTCAAACACGACTTTCGTTCAGAACTTCCAATTCAACCATTGAGGAGAACTATGCATTCTTTTAGCCTTAAAGTCATGTCATTGAGTCTCTTCTAGTAATCAAATCATTTGAAAGCAATTTGAATGAATTTTATTTTTGCTCTTTAAACGAGACTTTTGTGCATAACTTGCAGTAGATATATTCAAGCAAACTATCCATTGTTTAGCCTTGAAATCACGTCATTGAGTCTCTTCTAGAAATTAAATCATTTCAAAGCAATTCTAACGAAATCTATTTTCGTACTTGAACCACGACTTTCGTGCATAATTTGCATTAGATATTTTGATGGTAACTATGCGATTGTATAGCCTTAAAATCATGTCATTGAGTCACTTTTAGTCAATAAATCATTCGAAATCACTTCAAACGATTTCTATTTTCACATTTCGAACACGGCTTTTGTGCAAAACATGCAATTGATCTATTGAAGGAAATTATGCGTTTGTTTAGCCTTAAAATCATGTCATTGAGTCTTCTCTAGTCATTAAATCAATTAAAAGTAATTCGAAAGAATTCTATTTTTTGGCACTTCAAACACGACTTTCGTTCAGAACTTCCAATTCAACCATTGAGGAGAACTATGCATTCTTTCAGCCTTAAAATCATGTCATTGAGTCTCTTCTAGTCATCAAATCATTGGAAAGCAATTCGAACGAATTCTATTTTTGCTCTTTAAACGAGACTTTTGTGCATAACTTGCAATAGATATATTCAAGCAAACTCTCCAATGTTTAGCCTTGAAATCACATCATTGAGTCTCTTCTAGAAATTAAATCATTTCAAAGCAATTCTAACGAAATCTATTTTCGTACTTGAACCACAACTTTCGTGCATAATTTGCATTAGATATTTTGATGGCAACTATGCGTTTGTATAGCCTTAAAATCATGTCATTGAGTCACTTTTAGTCAATAAATCATTCGAAATCAATTCAAACGATTTCTATTTTCACATTTCGAACATGATTTTTGTGCAAAACATGCAATTGATCTATTGAAGGAAATTATGCGTTTCTTTAGCCTGAAAATCATGTCATTGAGTCTTCTCTAGTCATTAAATCAATTAAAAGTAATTCGAAAGAATTCTATCTTTTGGCACTTCAAACACGACTTTCGTTCAGAACTTCTAATTCAACCATTGAGGAGAACTATGCATTCTTTTAGCCTTAAAATCATGTCATTGAGTCTCTTCTAGTCATCAAATCATTTGAAAGCAATTCAAACGAATTCTATTTTTGCTCTTTAAACGAGACTTTTGTGCATAACTTGCGATTGATATATTCATGACAACTATCTATTGTTTAGCCTTGAAATCACGTCATTGAGTCTCTTCTAGAAATTAAATCATTTCAAAGCAATTCTAACGAAATCTATTTTCGTACTTGAACCACGACTTTCGTGCATAATTTCCGTTACATCTTTTGATGGCAACTATGCGTTTGTATAGCCTTAAAACCATGTCATTGAGTCACTTTTAGTAAATAAATCATTCGAAATCAATTCAAACGATTTCTATTTTCACATTTCGAACACGACTTTTGAGCAAAATTTGCAACTGATCTATTGAAGGAAATTATGCATTTGTTTAGCCTTAAAATCATGTCATTGAGTCATCTGTAGTCATTAAATCAATTAAAAGTAATCCGGAAGAATTTTATTTTTTGGCACTTCAAACACGACTTTCGTTTAGAACTTCCAATTCAACCATTGAGGACACTTATGCATTCTTTTAGCCTTAAAATCATGTCATTGAGTCTCTTCTAGTCATCAAATCATTTGAAAGCAATTTGAATGAATTCTATTTTTGCTCTTTAAACGAGACTTTTGCGCATAACTTGCAATAGATATATTCAAGCAAACTATCCATTGTTTAGCCTTGAAATCACGTCATTGAGTCTCCTCTAGAAATTAAATCATTTCAAAGCAATTCTAACGAAATCTATTTTCGTACTTAAACCACGACTTTCGTGCATAATTTGCATTAGATATTTTGATGGCAACTATGCGTTTGTATAGCCTTAAAATCATGTCATTGAGTCACTTTTAGTCAATAAATCATTCGAAATCAATTGAAACGATTTCTATTTTCGCATTTCAAACACGACTTTTGTGCAAAACAAGCAATTGATCTATTGAAGGCAATTATGCGTTTCTTTAGCCTTAAAATCATGTCATTGAGTCTTCTCTAGTCATTAAATTAATTAAAACTAATTCGAAAGAATTCTATTTTTTGGCACTTCAAACACGACTTTCGTTCAGAACTTCCAATTCGACCATTGAGGAGGACTATGCATTCTTTTAGCCTTAAAATCATGTCATTGAGTCTTCTCTAGTCATTAAATTAATTAAAACTAATTCGAAAGAATTCTATTTTTTGGTACTTCAAACACGACTTTCGTTCAAAACTTCCAATTCGACCATTGAGGAGGACTATGCATTCTTTTAGCCTTAAAATCATGTCATTGAGTCTTCTCTAGTCATTAAATTAATTAAAACTAATTCGAAAGAATTCTATTTTTTGGCACTTCAAACACGACTTTCGTTCATAACTTCCAATTCAACCATTGAGGAGGACTATGCATTCTTTTAGCCTCAAAATCATGTCATTGAGTCTCTTCTAGTCATCAAATCATTTGAAAGCAATTTGAATGAATTCTATGTTTGCTCTTTAAACGAGACTTTTGTGCATAACTTGCAATCGATATATTCAAGCAAACTCTCCAATGTTTAGCCTTGAAATCACATCATTGAGTCTCTTCTCGAAATTAAATCATTTCAAAGCAATTCTAACGAAATCTATTTTCGTACTTGAACCACAACTTTCGTGCATAATTTGCATTAGATATTTTGATGGCAACTATGCGTTTGTATAGCCTTAAAATCATGTCATTGAGTCACTTTTAGTCAATAAATCATTCGAAATCAATTCAAACGATTTCTATTTTCACATTTCGAACATGATTTTTGTGCAAAACATGCAATTGATCTATTGAAGGAAATTATGCGTTTGTTTAGCCTGAAAATCATGTCATTGAGTCTTCTCTAGTCATTAAATCAATTAAAAGTAATTCGAAAGAATTCTATCTTTTGGCACTTCAAACACGACTTTCGTTCAGAACTTCTAATTCAACCATTGAGGAGAACTATGCATTCTTTTAGCCTTAAAATCATGTCATTGAGTCTCTTCTAGTCATCAAATCATTTGAAAGCAATTTGAATGAATTTTATTTTTGCTCATTAAACGAGACTTTTGTGCATAACTTGCAATAGATATATTCAAGCAAACTATCCATTGTTTAGCCTTGAAATCACGTCATTGAGTCTCTTCTAGAAATTAAATCATTTCAAAGCAATTCTAACGAAATCTATTTTCGTACTTGAACAACGACTTTCGTGCATAATTTCCGTTACATCTTTTGATGGCAACTATGCGTTTGTATAGCCTTAAAACCATGTCATTGACTCACTTTTAGTAAATAAATCATTCGAAATCAATTCAAACGATTTCTATTTTCACATTTCGAACACGACTTTTGTGCAAAACTTGCAACTGATCTATTGAAGGAAATTATGCGTTTGTTTAGCCTTAAAATCATGTCATTCAGTCATCTGTAGTCATTAAATCAATTAAAAGTAATTCGGAAGAATTTTATTTTTTGGCACTTCAAACACGACTTTCGTTCAGAACTTCCAATTCAACCATTGAGGACACTTATGCATTCTTTTAGCCTTAAAATCATGTCATTGAGTCTCTTCTAGTCATCAAATCATTTGAAAGCAATTTGAATGAATTCTATTTTTGCTCTTTAAACGAGACTTTTGCGCATAACTTGCAATAGATATATTCAAGCAAACTATCCATTGTTTAGCCTTGAAATCACGTCATTGAGTCTCCTCTAGAAATTAAATCATTTCAAAGCAATTCTAACGAAATCTATTTTCGTACTTAAACCACGACTTTCGTGCATAATTTGCATTAGATATTTTGATGGCAACTATGCGTTTGTATAGCCTTAAAATCATGTCATTGAGTCACTTTTAGTCAATAAATCATTCGAAATCAATTCAAACGATTTCTATTTTCGCATTTCAAACACGACTTTTGTGCAAAACAAGCAATTGATCTATTGAAGGCAATTATGCGTTTGTTTAGCCTTAAAATCATGTCATTGAGTCTTCTCTAGTCATTAAATTAATTAAAACTAATTCGAAAGAATTCTATTTTTTGGCACTTCAAACACGACTTTCGTTCAGAACTTCCAATTCGACCATTGAGGAGGACTATGCATTCTTTTAGCCTTAAAATCATGTCATTGAGTCTTCTCTAGTCATTAAATTAATTAAAACTAATTCGAAAGAATTCTATTTTTTGGCACTTCAAACACGACTTTCGTTCAAAACTTCCAATTCGACCATTGAGGAGGACTATGCATTCTTTTAGCCTTAAAATCATGTCATTGAGTCTTCTCTAGTCATTAAATTAATTAAAACTAATTCGAAAGAATTCTATTTTTTGGCACTTCAAACACGACTTTCGTTCATAACTTCCAATTCAACCATTGAGGAGGACTATGCATTCTTTTAGCCTCAAAATCATGTCATTGAGTCTCTTCTAGTCATCAAATCATTTGAAAGCAATTTGAATGAATTCTATGTTTGCTCTTTAAACGAGACTTTTGTGCATAACTTGCAATCGATATATTCAAGCAAACTCTCCAATGTTTAGCCTTGAAATCACATCATTGAGTCTCTTCTCGAAATTAAATCATTTCAAAGCAATTCTAACGAAATCTATTTTCGTACTTGAACCACAACTTTCGTGCATAATTTGCATTAGATATTTTGATGGCAACTATGCGTTTGTATAGCCTTAAAATCATGTCATTGAGTCACTTTTAGTCAATAAATCATTCGAAATCAATTCAAACGATTTCTATTTTCACATTTCGAACATGATTTTTGTGCAAAACATGCAATTGATCTATTGAAGGAAATTATGCGTTTGTTTAGCCTGAAAATCATGTCATTGAGTCTTCTCTAGTCATTAAATCAATTAAAAGTAATTCGAAAGAATTCTATCTTTTGGCACTTCAAACACGACTTTCGTTCAGAACTTCTAATTCAACCATTGAGGAGAACTATGCATTCTTTTAGCCTTAAAATCATGTCATTGAGTCTCTTCTAGTCATCAAATCATTTGAAAGCAATTTGAATGAATTTTATTTTTGCTCATTAAACGAGACTTTTGTGCATAACTTGCAATAGATATATTCAAGCAAACTATCCATTGTTTAGCCTTGAAATCACGTCATTGAGTCTCTTCTAGAAATTAAATCATTTCAAAGCAATTCTAACGAAATCTATTTTCGTACTTGAACAACGACTTTCGTGCATAATTTCCGTTACATCTTTTGATGGCAACTATGCGTTTGTATAGCCTTAAAACCATGTCATTGACTCACTTTTAGTAAATAAATCATTCGAAATCAATTCAAACGATTTCTATTTTCACATTTCGAACACGACTTTTGTGCAAAACTTGCAACTGATCTATTGAAGGAAATTATGCGTTTGTTTAGCCTTAAAATCATGTCATTCAGTCATCTGTAGTCATTAAATCAATTAAAAGTAATTCGGAAGAATTTTATTTTTTGGCACTTCAAACACGACTTTCGTTCAGAACTTCCAATTCAACCATTGAGGACACTTATGCATTCTTTTAGCCTTAAAATCATGTCATTGAGTCTCTTCTAGTCATCAAATCATTTGAAAGCAATTTGAATGAATTCTATTTTTGCTCTTTAAACGAGACTTTTGTGCATAACTTGCAATAGATATATTCAAGCAAACTCTCCAATGTTTAGCCTTGAAATCACATCATTGAGTCTCTTCTAGAAATTAAATCATTTCAAAGCAATTCTAACGAAATCTATTTTCGTACTTGAACCACAACTTTCGTGCATAATTTGCATTAGATATTTTGATGGCAACTATGCGTTTGTATAGCCTTAAAATCATGTCATTGAGTCACTTTTAGTCAATAAATCATTCGAAATCAATTCAAACGATTTCTATTTTCACATTTCGAACATGATTTTTGTGCAAAACATGCAATTGATCTATTGAAGGAAATTATGCGTTTGTTTAGCCTGAAAATCATGTCATTGAGTCTTCTCTAGTCATTAAATCAATTAAAAGTAATTCGAAAGAATTCTATCTTTTGGCACTTCAAACACGACTTTCGTTCAGAACTTCTAATTCAACCATTGAGGAGAACTATGCATTCTTTTAGCCTTAAAATCATGTCATTGAGTCTCTTCTAGTCATCAAATCATTTGAAAGCAATTCAAACGAATTCTATTTTTGCTCTTTAAACGAGACTTTTGTGCATAACTTGCGATTGATATATTCATGACAACTATCTATTGTTTAGCCTTGAAATCACGTCATTGAGTCTCTTCTAGAAATTAAATCATTTCAAAGCAATTCTAGCGAAATCTATTTTCGTACTTGAACCACGACTTTCGTGTATAATTTCCGTTACATCTTTTGATGGCAACTATGCGTTTGTATAGCCTTAAAACCATGTCATTGAGTCACTTTTAGTAAATAAATCATTCGAAATCAATTCAAACGATTTCTATTTTCACATTTCGAACACGACTTTTGTGCAAAATTTGCAACTGATCTATTGAAGGAAATTATGCATTTGTTTAGCCTTAAAATCATGTCATTGAGTCATCTGTAGTCATTAAATCAATTAAAAGTAATCCGGAAGAATTTTATTTTTTGGCACTTCAAACACGACTTTCGTTCAGAACTTCCAATTCAACCATTGAGGACACTTATGCATTCTTTTAGCCTTAAAATCATGTCATTGAGTCTCTTCTAGTCATCAAATCATTTGAAAGCAATTTGAATGAATTCTACTTTTGCTCTTGAAACGAGACTTTTGCGCATAACTTGCAATAGATATATTCAAGCAAACTATCCATTGTTTAGCCTTGAAATCACGTCATTGAGTCTCTTCTAGAAATTAAATCATTTCAAAGCAATTCTAACGAAATCTATTTTCGTACTTAAACCACGACTTTCGTGCATAATTTGCATTAGATATTTTGATGGCAACTATGCGTTTGTATAGCCTTAAAATCATGTCATTGAGTCACTTTTAGTCAATAAATCATTCGAAATCAATTCAAACGATTTCTATTTTCGCATTTCAAACAGGACTTTTGTGCAAAACATGCAATTGATCTATTGAAGGCAATTATGCGTTTGTTTAGCCTTAAAATCATGTCATTGAGTATTTTCTAGTCATTAAATTAATTAAAAGTAATTCGAAAGAATTCTATTTTTTGGCACTTCAAATACGACTTTCGTTCAGAACTTCCAATTCAACCATTGAGGAGAACTATGAATTCTTTTAGCCTTAAAGTCATGTCATTGAGTCTCTTCTAGTCATCAAATCATTTGAAAGCAATTTGAATGAATTTTATTTTTGCTCTTTAAACGAGACTTTTGTGCATAACTTGCAATAGATATATTCAAGCAAACTATCCATTGTTTAGCCTTGAAATCACGTCATTGAGTCTCTTCTAGAAATTAAATCATTTCAAAGCAATTCTAACAAAATCTATTTTCGTACTTAAACCACGACTTTCGTGCATAATTTGCATTAGATATTTTGATGGCAACTATGCGTTTGTATAGCCTTAAAATCATGTCATTGAGTCACTTTTAGTCAATAAATCATTCGAAATCAATTCAAACGATTTCTATTTTCGCATTTCAAACACGACTTTTGTGCAAAACAAGCAATTGATCTATTGAAGGAAATTATGCGTTTGTTTAGCCTTAAAATCATGTCATTGAGTCTTCTCTAGTCATTAAATCAATTAAAAGTAATTCGAAAGAATTCTATCTTTTGGCACTTCAAACACGACTTTCATTCAGAACTTCTAATTCAACCATTGAGGAGAACTATGCATCCTTTTAGCCTTAAAATCATGTCATTGAGTCTCTTCTAGTCATCAAATCATTTGAAAGCAATTCAAACGAATTCTATTTTTGCTCTTTAAACGAGACTTTTGTGCATAACTTGCAATAGATATATTCAAGCAAACTATCCATTGTTTCCCCTTGAAATCACGTCATTGAGTCTCTTCTAGAAATTAAATTATTTCAAAGCAATTCTAACGAAATCTATTTTCGTACTTGAACCACGACTTTCGTGCATAATTTGCATTAGATATTTTGATGGCAACTATGCGTTTGTATAGCCTTAAAATCATGTCATTGAGTCACTTTTAGTCAATAAATCATTCGAAATCAATTCAAACGATTTCTATTTTCACATTTCGAACATGATTTTTGTGCAAAACATGCAATTGATCTATTGAAGGAAATTATGCGTTTGTTTAGCCTTAAAATCATGTCATTGAGTCTTCTCTAGTCATTAAATCAATTAAAAGTAATTCGAAAGAATTCTATCTTTTGGCACTTCAAACACGACTTTCGTTCAGAACTTCTAATTCAACCATTAAGGAGAACTATGCATTCTTTTAGCCTTAAAATCATGTCATTGAGTCTCTTCTAGTCATCAAATCATTTGAAAGCAATTTGAATGAATTCTATTTTTGCTCTTTAAACGAGACTTTTGCGCATAACTTGCAATAGATATATTCAAGCAAACTATCCATTGTTTAGCCTTGAAATCACGTCATTGAGTCTCTTCTAGAAATTAAATCATTTCAAAGCAATTCTAACGAAATCTATTTTCGTACTTAAACCACGACTTTCGTGCATAATTTGCATTAGATATTTTGATGGCAACTATGCGTTTGTATAGCCTTAAAATCATGTCATTGAGTCACTTTTAGTCAATAAATCATTCGAAATCAATTCAAACGATTTCTATTTTCGCATTTCAAACACGACTTTTGTGCAAAACAAGGAATTGATCTATTGAAGGCAATTATGCGTTTGTTTAGCCTTAAAATCATGTCATTGAGTCTTCTCTAGTCATTAAATTAATTAAAACTAATTCGAAAGAATTTTATTTTTTCGCACTTCAAACACGACTTTCGTTCAGAACTTCCAATTCAACCATTGAGGACACTTATGCATTCTTTTAGCCTTAAAATCATGTCATTGAGTCTCTTATAGTCATCAAATCATTTGAAAGCAATTTGAATGAATTCTATTTTTGCTCTTTAAACGAGACTTTTGCGCATAACTTGCAATAGATATATTCAAGCAAACTATACATTGTTTAGCCTTGAAATCACGTCATTGAGTCTCTTCTAGAAATTAAATCATTTCAAAGCAATTCTAACGAAATCTATTTTCGTACTTAAACCACGACTTTCGTGCATAATTTGCATTAGATATTTTGATGGCAACTATGCGTTTGTATAGCCTTAAAATCATGTCATTGAGTCACTTTTAGTCAATAAATCATTCGAAATCAATTCAAACGATTTCTATTTTCGCATTTCAAACACGACTTTTGTGCAAAACAAGCAATTGATCTATTGAAGGAAATTATGCGTTTGTTTAGCCTTAAAATCATGTCATTGAGTCTTCTCTAGTCATTAAATCAATTAAAAGTAATTCGAAAGAATTCTATCTTTTGGCACTTCAAACACGACTTTCATTCAGAACTTCTAATTCAACCATTGAGGAGAACTATGCATCCTTTTAGCCTTAAAATCATGTCATTGAGTCTCTTCTAGTCATCAAATCATTTGAAAGCAATTCAAACGAATTCTATTTTTGCTCTTTAAACGAGACTTTTGTGCATAACTTGCAATAGATATATTCAAGCAAACTATCCATTGTTTCCCCTTGAAATCACGTCATTGAGTCTCTTCTAGAAATTAAATTATTTCAAAGCAATTCTAACGAAATCTATTTTCGTACTTGAACCACGACTTTCGTGCATAATTTGCATTAGATATTTTGATGGCAACTATGCGTTTGTATAGCCTTAAAATCATGTCATTGAGTCACTTTTAGTCAATAAATCATTCGAAATCAATTCAAACGATTTCTATTTTCGCATTTCAAACACGACTTTTGTGCAAAACAAGCAATTGATCTATTGAAGGAAATTATGCGTTTGTTTAGCCTTAAAATCATGTCATTGAGTCTTCTCTAGTCATTAAATCAATTAAAAGTAATTCGAAAGAATTCTATCTTTTGGCACTTCAAACACGACTTTCATTCAGAACTTCTAATTCAACCATTGAGGAGAACTATGCATCCTTTTAGCCTTAAAATCATGTCATTGAGTCTCTTCTAGTCATCAAATCATTTGAAAGCAATTCAAACGAATTCTATTTTTGCTCTTTAAACGAGACTTTTGTGCATAACTTGCAATAGATATATTCAAGCAAACTATCCATTGTTTCCCCTTGAAATCACGTCATTGAGTCTCTTCTAGAAATTAAATTATTTCAAAGCAATTCTAACGAAATCTATTTTCGTACTTGAACCACGACTTTCGTGCATAATTTGCATTAGATATTTTGATGGCAACTATGCGTTTGTATAGCCTTAAAATCATGTCATTGAGTCACTTTTAGTCAATAAATCATTCGAAATCAATTCAAACGATTTCTATTTTCACATTTCGAACATGATTTTTGTGCAAAACATGCAATTGATCTATTGAAGGAAATTATGCGTTTGTTTAGCCTTAAAATCATGTCATTGAGTCTTCTCTAGTCATTAAATCAATTAAAAGTAATTCGAAAGAATTCTATCTTTTGGCACTTCAAACACGACTTTCGTTCAGAACTTCTAATTCAACCATTGAGGAGAACTATGCATTCTTTTAGCCTTAAAATCATGTCATTGAGTCTCTTCTAGTCATCAAATCATTTGAAAGCAATTCAAACGAATTCTATTTTTTCTCTTTAAACGAGACTTTTGTGCATAACTTGCGATTGATATATTCATGACAACTATCTATTGTTTAGCCTTGAAATCACGTCATTGAGTCTCTTCTAGAAATTAAATCATTTCAAAGCAATTCTAACGAAATCTATTTTCGTACTTGAACCACGACTTTCGTGCATAATTTCCGTTACATCTTTTGATGGCAACTATGCGTTTGTATAGCCTTAAAACCATGTCATTGAGTCACTTTTAGTAAATAAATCATTCGAAATCAATTCAAACGATTTCTATTTTCACATTTCGAACACGACTTTTGTGCAAAATTTGCAACTGATCTATTGAAGGAAATTATGCATTTGTTTAGCCTTAAAATCATGTCATTGAGTCATCTGTAGTCATTAAATCAATTAAAAGTAATCCGGAAGAATTTTATTTTTTCGCACTTCAAACACGACTTTCGTTCAGAACTTCCAATTCAACCATTGAGGACACTTATGCATTCTTTTAGCCTTAAAATCATGTCATTGAGTCTCTTATAGTCATCAAATCATTTGAAAGCAATTTGAATGAATTCTATTTTTGCTCTTTAAACGACACTTTTGCGCATAACTTGCAATAGATATATTCAAGCAAACTATCCATTGTTTAGCCTTGAAATCACGTCATTGAGTCTCTTCTAGAAATTAAATCATTTCAAAGCAATTCTAACGAAATCTATTTTCGTACTTAAACCACGACTTTCGTGCATAATTTGCATTAGATATTTTGATGGCAACTATGCGTTTGTATAGCCTTAAAATCATGTCATTGAGTCACTTTTAGTCAATAAATCATTCGAAATCAATTCAAACGATTTCTATTTTCGCATTTCAAACACGACTTTTGTGCAAAACAAGGAATTGATCTATTGAAGGCAATTATGCGTTTGTTTAGCCTTAAAATCATGTCATTGAGTCTTCTCTAGTCATTAAATTAATTAATACTAATTCGAAAGAATTTTATTTTTTCGCACTTCAAACACGACTTTCGTTCAGAACTTCCAATTCAACCATTGAGGACACTTATGCATTCTTTTAGCCTTAAAATCATGTCATTGAGTCTCTTATAGTCATCAAATCATTTGAAAGCAATTTGAATGAATTCTATTTTTGCTCTTTAAACGAGACTTTTGCGCATAACTTGCAATAGATATATTCAAGCAAACTATCCATTGTTTAGCCTTGAAATCACGTCATTGAGTCTCTTCTAGAAATTAAATCATTTCAAAGCAATTCTAACGAAATCTATTTTCGTACTTAAACCACGACTTTCGTGCATAATTTGCATTAGATATTTTGATGGCAACTATGCGTTTGTATAGCCTTAAAATCATGTCATTGAGTCACTTTTAGTCAATAAATCATTCGAAATCAATTCAAACGATTTCTATTTTCGCATTTCAAACAGGACTTTTGTGCAAAACATGCAATTGATCTATTGAAGGCAATTATGCGTTTGTTTAGCCTTAAAATCATGTCATTGAGTATTTTCTAGTCATTAAATTAATTAAAAGTAATTCGAAAGAATTCTATTTTTTGGCACTTCAAACACGACTTTCGTTCAGAACTTCCAATTCAACCATTGAGGAGAACTATGCATTCTTTTAGCCTTAAAGTCATGTCATTGAGTCTCTTCTAGTCATCAAATCATTTGAAAGCAATTTGAATGAATTTTATTTTTGCTCTTTAAACGAGACTTTTGTGCATAACTTGCAATAGATATATTCAAGCAAACTATCCATTGTTTAGCCTTGAAATCACGTCATTGAGTCTCTTCTAGAAATTAAATCATTTCAAAGCAATTCTAACAAAATCTATTTTCGTACTTAAACCACGACTTTCGTGCATAATTTGCATTAGATATTTTGATGGCAACTATGCGTTTGTATAGCCTTAAAATCATGTCATTGAGTCACTTTTAGTCAATAAATCATTCGAAATCAATTCAAACGATTTCTATTTTCGCATTTCAAACACGACTTTTGTGCAAAACAAGCAATTGATCTATTAAAGGAAATTATGCGTTTGTTTAGCCTTAAAATCATGTCATTGAGTATTCTCTAGCCATTAAATCAATTAAAAGTAATTCGAAAGAATTCTATCTTTTGGCACTTCAAACACGACTTTCATTCAGAACTTCTAATTCAACCATTGAGGAGAACTATGCATCCTTTTAGCCTTAAAATCATGTCATTGAGTCTCTTCTAGTCATCAAATCATTTGAAAGCAATTCAAACGAATTCTATTTTTGCTATTTAAACGAGACTTTTGTGCATAACTTGCAATAGATATATTCAAGCAAACTATCCATTGTTTCCCCTTGAAATCACGTCATTGAGTCTCTTCTAGAAATTAAATTATTTCAAAGCAATTCTAACGAAATCTATTTTCGTACTTGAACCACGACTTTCGTGCATAATTTGCATTAGATATTTTGATGGCAACTATGCGTTTGTATAGCCTTAAAATCATGTCATTGAGTCACTTTTAGTCAATAAATCATTCGAAATCAATTCAAACGATTTCTATTTTCGCATTTCAAACACGACTTTTGTGCAAAACAAGCAATTGATCTATTGAAGGAAATTATGCGTTTGTTTAGCCTTAAAATCATGTCATTGAGTCTTCTCTAGTCATTAAATCAATTAAAAGTAATTCGAAAGAATTCTATCTTTTGGCACTTCAAACACGACTTTCATTCAGAACTTCTAATTCAACCATTGAGGAGAACTATGCATCCTTTTAGCCTTAAAATCATGTCATTGAGTCTCTTCTAGTCATCAAATCATTTGAAAGCAATTCAAACGAATTCTATTTTTGCTCTTTAAACGAGACTTTTGTGCATAACTTGCAATAGATATATTCAAGCAAACTATCCATTGTTTCCCCTTGAAATCACGTCATTGAGTCTCTTCTAGAAATTAAATTATTTCAAAGCAATTCTAACGAAATCTATTTTCGTACTTGAACCACGACTTTCGTGCATAATTTGCATTAGATATTTTGATGGCAACTATGCGTTTGTATAGCCTTAAAATCATGTCATTGAGTCACTTTTAGTCAATAAATCATTCGAAATCAATTCAAACGATTTCTATTTTCGCATTTCAAACACGACTTTTGTGCAAAACAAGCAATTGATCTATTGAAGGAAATTATGCGTTTGTTTAGCCTTAAAATCATGTCATTGAGTCTTCTCTAGTCATTAAATCAATTAAAAGTAATTCGAAAGAATTCTATCTTTTGGCACTTCAAACACGACTTTCATTCAGAACTTCTAATTCAACCATTGAGGAGAACTATGCATCCTTTTAGCCTTAAAATCATGTCATTGAGTCTCTTCTAGTCATCAAATCATTTGAAAGCAATTCAAACGAATTCTATTTTTGCTCTTTAAACGAGACTTTTGTGCATAACTTGCAATAGATATATTCAAGCAAACTATCCATTGTTTCCCCTTGAAATCACGTCATTGAGTCTCTTCTAGAAATTAAATTATTTCAAAGCAATTCTAACGAAATCTATTTTCGTACTTGAACCACGACTTTCGTGCATAATTTGCATTAGATATTTTGATGGCAACTATGCGTTTGTATAGCCTTAAAATCATGTCATTGAGTCACTTTTAGTCAATAAATCATTCGAAATCAATTCAAACGATTTCTATTTTCACATTTCGAACATGATTTTTGTGCAAAACATGCAATTGATCTATTGAAGGAAATTATGCGTTTGTTTAGCCTTAAAATCATGTCATTGAGTCTTCTCTAGTCATTAAATCAATTAAAAGTAATTCGAAAGAATTCTATCTTTTGGCACTTCAAACACGACTTTCGTTCAGAACTTCTAATTCAACCATTAAGGAGAACTATGCATTCTTTTAGCCTTAAAATCATGTCATTGAGTCTCTTCTAGTCATCAAATCATTTGAAAGCAATTTGAATGAATTCTATTTTTGCTCTTTAAACGAGACTTTTGCGCATAACTTGCAATAGATATATTCAAGCAAACTATCCATTGTTTAGCCTTGAAATCACGTCATTGAGTCTCTTCTAGAAATTAAATCATTTCAAAGCAATTCTAACGAAATCTATTTTCGTACTTAAACCACGACTTTCGTGCATAATTTGCATTAGATATTTTGATGGCAACTATGCGTTTGTATAGCCTTAAAATCATGTCATTGAGTCACTTTTAGTCAATAAATCATTCGAAATCAATTCAAACGATTTCTATTTTCGCATTTCAAACACGACTTTTGTGCAAAACAAGGAATTGATCTATTGAAGGCAATTATGCGTTTGTTTAGCCTTAAAATCATGTCATTGAGTCTTCTCTAGTCATTAAATTAATTAAAACTAATTCGAAAGAATTTTATTTTTTCGCACTTCAAACACGACTTTCGTTCAGAACTTCCAATTCAACCATTGAGGACACTTATGCATTCTTTTAGCCTTAAAATCATGTCATTGAGTCTCTTATAGTCATCAAATCATTTGAAAGCAATTTGAATGAATTCTATTTTTGCTCTTTAAACGAGACTTTTGCGCATAACTTGCAATAGATATATTCAAGCAAACTATACATTGTTTAGCCTTGAAATCACGTCATTGAGTCTCTTCTAGAAATTAAATCATTTCAAAGCAATTCTAACGAAATCTATTTTCGTACTTAAACCACGACTTTCGTGCATAATTTGCATTAGATATTTTGATGGCAACTATGCGTTTGTATAGCCTTAAAATCATGTCATTGAGTCACTTTTAGTCAATAAATCATTCGAAATCAATTCAAACGATTTCTATTTTCGCATTTCAAACACGACTTTTGTGCAAAACAAGCAATTGATCTATTGAAGGAAATTATGCGTTTGTTTAGCCTTAAAATCATGTCATTGAGTCTTCTCTAGTCATTAAATCAATTAAAAGTAATTCGAAAGAATTCTATCTTTTGGCACTTCAAACACGACTTTCATTCAGAACTTCTAATTCAACCATTGAGGAGAACTATGCATCCTTTTAGCCTTAAAATCATGTCATTGAGTCTCTTCTAGTCATCAAATCATTTGAAAGCAATTCAAACGAATTCTATTTTTGCTCTTTAAACGAGACTTTTGTGCATAACTTGCAATAGATATATTCAAGCAAACTATCCATTGTTTCCCCTTGAAATCACGTCATTGAGTCTCTTCTAGAAATTAAATTATTTCAAAGCAATTCTAACGAAATCTATTTTCGTACTTGAACCACGACTTTCGTGCATAATTTGCATTAGATATTTTGATGGCAACTATGCGTTTGTATAGCCTTAAAATCATGTCATTGAGTCACTTTTAGTCAATAAATCATTCGAAATCAATTCAAACGATTTCTATTTTCGCATTTCAAACACGACTTTTGTGCAAAACAAGCAATTGATCTATTGAAGGAAATTATGCGTTTGTTTAGCCTTAAAATCATGTCATTGAGTCTTCTCTAGTCATTAAATCAATTAAAAGTAATTCGAAAGAATTCTATCTTTTGGCACTTCAAACACGACTTTCATTCAGAACTTCTAATTCAACCATTGAGGAGAACTATGCATCCTTTTAGCCTTAAAATCATGTCATTGAGTCTCTTCTAGTCATCAAATCATTTGAAAGCAATTCAAACGAATTCTATTTTTGCTCTTTAAACGAGACTTTTGTGCATAACTTGCAATAGATATATTCAAGCAAACTATCCATTGTTTCCCCTTGAAATCACGTCATTGAGTCTCTTCTAGAAATTAAATTATTTCAAAGCAATTCTAACGAAATCTATTTTCGTACTTGAACCACGACTTTCGTGCATAATTTGCATTAGATATTTTGATGGCAACTATGCGTTTGTATAGCCTTAAAATCATGTCATTGAGTCACTTTTAGTCAATAAATCATTCGAAATCAATTCAAACGATTTCTATTTTCACATTTCGAACATGATTTTTGTGCAAAACATGCAATTGATCTATTGAAGGAAATTATGCGTTTGTTTAGCCTTAAAATCATGTCATTGAGTCTTCTCTAGTCATTAAATCAATTAAAAGTAATTCGAAAGAATTCTATCTTTTGGCACTTCAAACACGACTTTCGTTCAGAACTTCTAATTCAACCATTGAGGAGAACTATGCATTCTTTTAGCCTTAAAATCATGTCATTGAGTCTCTTCTAGTCATCAAATCATTTGAAAGCAATTCAAACGAATTCTATTTTTTCTCTTTAAACGAGACTTTTGTGCATAACTTGCGATTGATATATTCATGACAACTATCTATTGTTTAGCCTTGAAATCACGTCATTGAGTCTCTTCTAGAAATTAAATCATTTCAAAGCAATTCTAACGAAATCTATTTTCGTACTTGAACCACGACTTTCGTGCATAATTTCCGTTACATCTTTTGATGGCAACTATGCGTTTGTATAGCCTTAAAACCATGTCATTGAGTCACTTTTAGTAAATAAATCATTCGAAATCAATTCAAACGATTTCTATTTTCACATTTCGAACACGACTTTTGTGCAAAATTTGCAACTGATCTATTGAAGGAAATTATGCATTTGTTTAGCCTTAAAATCATGTCATTGAGTCATCTGTAGTCATTAAATCAATTAAAAGTAATCCGGAAGAATTTTATTTTTTCGCACTTCAAACACGACTTTCGTTCAGAACTTCCAATTCAACCATTGAGGACACTTATGCATTCTTTTAGCCTTAAAATCATGTCATTGAGTCTCTTATAGTCATCAAATCATTTGAAAGCAATTTGAATGAATTCTATTTTTGCTCTTTAAACGACACTTTTGCGCATAACTTGCAATAGATATATTCAAGCAAACTATCCATTGTTTAGCCTTGAAATCACGTCATTGAGTCTCTTCTAGAAATTAAATCATTTCAAAGCAATTCTAACGAAATCTATTTTCGTACTTAAACCACGACTTTCGTGCATAATTTGCATTAGATATTTTGATGGCAACTATGCGTTTGTATAGCCTTAAAATCATGTCATTGAGTCACTTTTAGTCAATAAATCATTCGAAATCAATTCAAACGATTTCTATTTTCGCATTTCAAACACGACTTTTGTGCAAAACAAGGAATTGATCTATTGAAGGCAATTATGCGTTTGTTTAGCCTTAAAATCATGTCATTGAGTCTTCTCTAGTCATTAAATTAATTAATACTAATTCGAAAGAATTTTATTTTTTCGCACTTCAAACACGACTTTCGTTCAGAACTTCCAATTCAACCATTGAGGACACTTATGCATTCTTTTAGCCTTAAAATCATGTCATTGAGTCTCTTATAGTCATCAAATCATTTGAAAGCAATTTGAATGAATTCTATTTTTGCTCTTTAAACGAGACTTTTGCGCATAACTTGCAATAGATATATTCAAGCAAACTATCCATTGTTTAGCCTTGAAATCACGTCATTGAGTCTCTTCTAGAAATTAAATCATTTCAAAGCAATTCTAACGAAATCTATTTTCGTACTTAAACCACGACTTTCGTGCATAATTTGCATTAGATATTTTGATGGCAACTATGCGTTTGTATAGCCTTAAAATCATGTCATTGAGTCACTTTTAGTCAATAAATCATTCGAAATCAATTCAAACGATTTCTATTTTCGCATTTCAAACAGGACTTTTGTGCAAAACATGCAATTGATCTATTGAAGGCAATTATGCGTTTGTTTAGCCTTAAAATCATGTCATTGAGTCTTCTCTAGTCATTAAATCAATTAAAAGTAATTCGAAAGAATTCTATCTTTTGGCACTTCAAACACGACTTTCGTTCAGAACTTCTAATTCAACCATTGAGGAGAACTATGCATTCTTTTAGCCTTAAAATCATGTCATTGAGTCTCTTCTAGTCATCAAATCATTTGAAAGCAATTCAAACGAATTCTATTTTTTCTCTTTAAACGAGACTTTTGTGCATAACTTGCGATTGATATATTCATGACAACTATCTATTGTTTAGCCTTGAAATCACGTCATTGAGTCTCTTCTAGAAATTAAATCATTTCAAAGCAATTCTAACGAAATCTATTTTCGTACTTGAACCACGACTTTCGTGCATAATTTCCGTTACATCTTTTGATGGCAACTATGCGTTTGTATAGCCTTAAAACCATGTCATTGAGTCACTTTTAGTAAATAAATCATTCGAAATCAATTCAAACGATTTCTATTTTCACATTTCGAACACGACTTTTGTGCAAAATTTGCAACTGATCTATTGAAGGAAATTATGCATTTGTTTAGCCTTAAAATCATGTCATTGAGTCATCTGTAGTCATTAAATCAATTAAAAGTAATCCGGAAGAATTTTATTTTTTCGCACTTCAAACACGACTTTCGTTCAGAACTTCCAATTCAACCATTGAGGACACTTATGCATTCTTTTAGCCTTAAAATCATGTCATTGAGTCTCTTATAGTCATCAAATCATTTGAAAGCAATTTGAATGAATTCTATTTTTGCTCTTTAAACGAGACTTTTGCGCATAACTTGCAATAGATATATTCAAGCAAACTATCCATTGTTTAGCCTTGAAATCACGTCATTGAGTCTCTTCTAGAAATTAAATCATTTCAAAGCAATTCTAACGAAATCTATTTTCGTACTTAAACCACGACTTTCGTGCATAATTTGCATTAGATATTTTGATGGCAACTATGCGTTTGTATAGCCTTAAAATCATGTCATTGAGTCACTTTTAGTCAATAAATCATTCGAAATCAATTCAAACGATTTCTATTTTCGCATTTCAAACACGACTTTTGTGCAAAACAAGGAATTGATCTATTGAAGGCAATTATGCGTTTGTTTAGCCCTAAAATCATGTCATTGAGTCTTCTCTAGTCATTAAATTAATTAAAACTAATTCGAAAGAATTCTATTTTTTGGCACTTCAAACACGACTTTCGTTCAGAACTTCCAATTCGACCATTGAGGAGGACTATGCATTCTTTTAGCCTTAAAATCATGTCATTGAGTCTTCTCTAGTCATTAAATTAATTAAAACTAATTCGAAAGAATTCTATTTTTTGGCACTTCAAACACGACTTTCGTTCAGAACTTCCAATTCGACCATTGAGGAGGACTATGCATTCTTTTAGCCTTAAAATCATGTCATTGAGTCTTCTCTAGTCATTAAATTAATTAAAACTAATTCGAAAGAATTCTATTTTTTGGCACTTCAAACACGACTTTCGTTCATAACTTCCAATTCAACCATTGAGGAGGACTATGCATTCTTTTAGCCTCAAAATCATGTCATTGAGTCTCTTCTAGTCATCAAATCATTTGAAAGCAATTTGAATGAATTCTATGTTTGCTCTTTAAACGAGACTTTTGTGCATAACTTGCAATCGATATAGTCAAGCAAACTATCCATTGTTTAGCCTTGAAATCACGTCATTGAGTCTCTTCTAGAAATTAAATCATTTCAAAGCAATTCTAACGAAATCTATTTTCGTACTTAAACCACGACTTTCACGAATAATTTGCATTAGATATTTTGATGGCAACTATGCGTTTGTATAGCCTTAAAATCATGTCATTGAGTCACTTTTAGTCAATAAATCATTCGAAATCAATTCAAACGATTTCTATTTTCGCATTTCAAACAGGACTTTTGTGCAAAACATGCAATTGATCTATTGAAGGCAATTATGCGTTTGTTTAGCCTTCAAATCATGTCATTGAGTATTTTCTAGTCATTAAATTAATTAAAAGTAATTCGAAAGAATTCTATTTTTTGGCACTTCAAACACGACTTTCGTTCAGAACTTCCAATTCAACCATTGAGGAGAACTATGCATTCTTTTAGCCTTAAAGTCATGTCATTGAGTCTCTTCTAGTTATCAAATCATTTGAAAGCAATTCGAACGAATTCTATTTTTGCTCTTTAAACGAGACTTTTGTGCATAACTTGCAATAGATATATTCAAGCAAACTATCGATTGTTTCCCCTTGAAATCACGTCATTGAGTCTCTTCTAGAAATTAAATCATTTCAAAGCAATTCTAACGAAATCTATTTTCGTACTTGAACCACAACTTTCGAGCATAATTTGCATTAGATATTTTGATGGCAACTATGCGATTGTATAGCCTTAAAATCATGTCATTGAGTCACTTTTAGTCAATAAATCATTCGAAATCACTTCAAACGATTTCTATTTTCACATTTCGAACACGGCTTTTGTGCAAAACAAGCAATTGATCTATTGAAGGAAATTATGCATTTGTTGAGCCTTAAAATCATGTCATTGAGTCGTCTCTAGTCATTAAATCAATTAAAAGTAATTCGAAAGAATTCTATTTTTTGGCACTTCAAACACGACTTTCGTTCAGAACTTCCAATTCAACCATTGAGGAGAACTATGCATTCTTTCAGCCTTAAAATCATGTCATTGAGTCTCTTCTAGTCATCAAATCATTGGAAAGCAATTCGAACGAATTCTATTTTTGCTCTTTAAACGAGACTTTTGTGCATAACTTGCAATAGATATATTCAAGCAAACTATCCATTGTTTCCCCTTGAAATCACGTCATTGAGTCTCTTCTAGAAATTAAATCATTTCAAAGCAATTCTAACGAAATCTATTTTCGTACTTGAACCACGACTTTCGTGCATAATTTGCATTAGATATTTTGATGGCAACTATGCGATTGTATAGCCTTAAAATCATGTCATTGAGTCACTTTTAGTCAATAAATCATTCGAAATCACTTCAAACGATTTCTATTTTCACATTTCGAACACGGCTTTTGTGCAAAACATGCAATTGATCTATTGAAGGAAATTATGCATTTGTTTAGCCTTAAAATCATGTCATTGAGTCTCTTCTAGTCATCAAATCATTGGAAAGCAATTCGAACGAATTCTATTTTTGCTCTTTAAACGAGACTTTTGTGCATAACTTGCAATAGATATCTTCAAGCAAACTCTCCCATGTTTAGCCTTGAAATCACATCATTGAGTCTCTTCTAGAAATTAAATCATTTCAAAGCAATTGTAACGAAATCTATTTTCGTACTTGAACCACGACTTTCGTGCATAATTTCCGTTACATCTTTTGATGGCAACTATGCGTTTGTATAGCCTTAAAACCATGTCATTGACTCACTTTTAGTAAATAAATCATTCGAAATCAATTCAAACGATTTCTATTTTCACATTTCGAACACGACTTTTGTGCAAAACTTGCAACTGATCTATTGAAGGAAATTATGCGTTTGTTTAGCCTTAAAATCATGTCATTCAGTCATCTGTAGTCATTAAATCAATTAAAAGTAATTCGGAAGAATTTTATTTTTTGGCACTTCAAACACGACTTTCGTTCAGAACTTCCAATTCAACCATTGAGGACACTTATGCATTCTTTTAGCCTTAAAATCATGTCATTGAGTCTCTTCTAGTCATCAAATCATTTGAAAGCAATTTGAATGAATTCTATTTTTGCTCTTTAAACGAGACTTTTGTGCATAACTTGCAATAGATATATTCAAGCAAACTCTCCAATGTTTAGCCTCGAAATCACATCATTGAGTCTCTTCTAGAAATTAAATCATTTCCCAGCAATTCTAACGAAATCTATTTTCATACTTGAACCACAACTTTCGTGCATAATTTGCATTAGATATTTTGATGGCAACTATGCGTTTGTATAGCCTTAAAATCATGTCATTGAGTCACTTTTAGTCAATAAATCATTCGAAATCAATTCAAACGATATCTATTTTCACATTTCGAACACGACTTTTGTGCAAAACATGCAATTGATCTATTGAAGGCAATTTTGTGTTTGTTTAGCCTTAAAATCATGTCATTGAGTCTTCTCTAGTCATTAAATCAATTAAAAGTAATTCGAAAGAATTCTATTTTTTCGCACTTCAAACACGACTTTCGTTCAGAACTTTCAATTCAATAATTGAAGGCAACTATGCATCTTTTTAGTCTTAAAATCATGTCATTTAATCTCTTCTAGTCATCAAATCATTTGAAAGCATTACGAACAAATTCTATTTTTGCTCTTCAATCGAGACTTTTGTGCATAACTTGCAATTGATGTTTTCAAGCAAATTATCCATTGTTTAGCCTTGAAATCATGTCATCGAGTCTCTTCTAGTAATTAAATCATTTCAAAGAAATTTAAACGAAATCTTTTTTCGCACCTCAACCACGGCTTTTGTGCATAATTTGCAATGGATCTTTTGAAGGCAACTAGGCATTTGTATAGCCTTAAAATCATGTCAGTGAGTCACTTTTAGTCAGTAAATCATTCGAAATCAATTCAAACGAATTCTATTTTCGCATTTCAAACACGACTTTTGTGCAAAACATGCAATTGATCTATTGAAGGCAATTATGCGTTTGTTTAGCCTTAAAATCATGTCATTGAGTATTCTCGACTCATTAAATCTATTAAAAGTAATTCGAAAGAATTCTATTTTGTCTCACTTCAAGCACAACTTTCGTTCAGATCTTTCAATTCAATAATTGAACGCAACTATGCATCTTTTTATCCTTAAAATCATGTCATTGAGTCTCTTCTAGTTATGAAATCATTTGAAAGGATTTTGAACAAATTCTATTTTCGCTCTTCAATCGAGACTTTTGTGCATAACTTGCAATTGACGTTTTCAAGCAAATTATCCATTTTTTAACCTTGAAATCATGTCATCGAGTCTCTTCTAGTAATTAAATCATTTCAAAGAAATTTAAACGAAATCTTTTTTCGCACCTGAACCACGGCTTTTGTGCATAATTTGCAATGGATCTTTTGAAGGCAACTAGGCATTTGTATAGCCTTAAAATCGTGTCATTGAGTCACTTTTAGTCAGTAAATCATTCGAAATCAATTCAAACGAATTCTATTTTCGCATTTCAAACACGACTTTTGTGCAAAACATGCAATTGATCTATTGAAGGCAATTATGCGTTTGTTTCGCCTTAAAATCAAGTCATTGAGTCTTCTCTAGTCATTAAATCAATTAAAAGTAATTCGAAAGAATTCTATTTTTTCGCACTTCAAACACGACTTTCGTTCAGAACTTTCAATTCAATAATTGAAGGCAACTATGCATCTTTTTAGCCTTAAAATCATGTCATTGAGTCTCTTCTAGTCATCAAATCATTTGAAAGCATTTTAAACAAATTCTATTTTCGCTCTTCAATCGAGACTTTTGTGCATAACTTGCAATTGATGTTTTCAAGGAAATTATCCATTGTTTAACCTTGAAATCATGTCATTGAGTCTCTTTTAGTAATTAAATCATTTCAAGAAATTCGAACGAAATCTTTTTTCGCACTTGAACCAATAGTTTCGTGCATAATTTCCAATGGATCCTTTGAAGGCAACTAGGCATTTGTATAACCTTAAAATCATGTCATTGAGTCACTTTTAGTCAGTAAATCATTCGAAATCAATTCAAACGAATTTTATTTTCGCATTTCAAACACGACTTTTGTGCAAAACATGCAATTGATCTATTGAAGGCAATTATGCGTTTGTTTAGCCTTAAAATCATGTCATTGAGTCTTCTCTAGTCATTAAATCAATTAAAAGTAATTCGAAAGAATTCTATTTTTTCGCACTTCAAACACGACTTTCGTTCAGAACTTTCAATTCAATAATTGAAGGCAACTATGCATCTTTTTAGCCTTAAAATCATGTCATTGAGTCTCTTCTAGTCATCAAATCATTTGAAAGCATTTTGAACAAATTCTATTTTCGCTCTTCAATCAAGACTTTTGTGCATAACTTGCAATTGATGTTTTCAAGCAAATTATCCATTGTTTAGCCTTGAAATCATGTCATCGAGTCTCTTCTAGTAATTAAATCATTTCAAAGAAATTTAAACGAAATCTTTTTTCGCACCTAAACCACGGCTTTTGTGCATAACTTGCAACGGATCTTTTGAAGGCAACTAGGCATTTGTATAGCCTTAAAATCATGTCATTGAATCACTTTTAGTCAGTAAATCATTCGAAATCAATTCAAACGAATTCTATTTTCGCATTTCAAACACGACTTTTGTGCAAAACATGCAATTGATCTATTGAAGGCAATTATGCGTTTGTTTAGCCTTAAAATCATGTCATTGAGTCTTCTCTCGTCATTAAATCAATTAAAAGTAATTCGAAAGAATTCTATTTTTTCGCACTTCAAACACGACTTTCGTTCAGAACTTTCAATACAATAATTGAAGGCAACTATGCATCTTTTTGGCCTTAAAATCATGTCATTGAGTCTCTTCTAGTCATCAAATCATTTGAAAGCATTTTGAACAAATTCTATTTTCGCTCTTCAATCGAGAGTTTTGTGCATAACTTGCAATTGATGTTTTCTAGCAAATTATCCATTGTTTAACCTTTAAATCATGTCATCGAGTCTCTTCTAGTAATTAAATCATTTCAAAGAAATTTAAACGAAATCTTTTTTTGCACCTCAACCACGGCTTTTGTGCATAATTTGCAATGGATCTTTTGAAGGCAACTAGGCATTTGTATAGCCTTAAAATCATGTCAGTGAGTCACTTTTAGTCAGTAAATCATTCGAAATCAATTCAAACGAATTCTATTTTCGCATTTCAAACACGACTTTTGTGCAAAACATGCAATTGATCTATTGAAGGCAATTATGCGTTTGTTTAGCCTTAAAATCATGTCATTGAGTATTCTCTAGTCATTAAATCTATTAAAAGTAATTCGAAAGAATTCTATTTTTTCTCACTTCAAACACAACTTTCGTTCAGATCTTTCAATTCAATAATTGAAGGCAACAATGCATCTTTTTATCCTTAAAATCATGTCATTGAGTCTCTTCTAGTTATCAAATCATTTGAAAGCATTTTGAACAAATTCTATTTTCGCTCTTCAATCGAGACTTTTGTGCATAACTTGCAATTGATGTTTTCAAGCAAATTATCCATTGTTTAGCCTTGAAATCATGTCATCGAGTCTCTTCTAGTAATTAAATCATTTCAAAGAAATTTAAACGAAATCTTTTTTCGCACCTAAACCACGGCTTTTGTGCATAACTTGCAATGGATCTTTTGAAGGCAACTAGGCATTTGTATAGCCTTAAAATCATGTCATTGAATCACTTTTAGTCAGTAAATCATTCGAAATCAATTCAAACGAATTCTATTTTCGCATTTCAAACACGACTTTTGTGCAAAACATGCAATTGATCTATTGAAGGCAATTATGCGTTTGTTTAGCCTTAAAATCGTGTCATTGAGTCTTCTCTAGTCATTAAATCAATTAAAAGTAATTCGAAAGAATTCTATTTTTTCGCACTTCAAACACGACTTTCGTTCAGAACTTTCAATACAATAATTGAAGGCAACTATGCATCTTTTTAGCCTTAAAATCATGTCATTGAGTCTCTTCTAGTCATCAAATCATTTGAAAGCATTTTGAACAAATTCTATTTTCGCTCTTCAATCGAGACTTTTGTGCATAACTTGCAATTGATGTTTTCAAGCAAATTATCCATTGTTTAGCCTTGAAATCATGCCATTGAGTCTCTTTTAGTAATTAAATCATTTCAAAGAAATTCGAACGAAATCTTTTTTCGCACTTGAACCAATACTTTCATGCATAATTTGCAATGGATCTTTTGAAGGCAACTAGGCATTTGTATAGCCTTAAAATCAGGTCATTGAGTCACTTTCAGTCAGTAAATCATTCGAAATCAATTCAAACGAATTCTATTTTCGCATTTCAAACACGACTTTTGTGCAAAACATGCAATTGATCTATTGAAGGCAATTATGCGTTTGTTTAGCCTTAAAATCATGTCATTAAGTCTTCTCTAGTCATTAAATCAATTAAAAGTAATTCGAAAGAATTCTATTTTTTCGCACTTCAAACACGACTTTTGTTCAGAACTTTCAATTCAATAATTGAAGGCAACTATGCATCTTTTTAGCCTTAAAATCATGTCATTAAGTCTCTTCGAGTCATCAAATCATTTGAAAGCATTTTGAACAAATTCTATTTTCCCTCTTCAATCGAGACTTTTGTGCATAACTTGCAATTGATCTATTCAAGCAAATTATCCATTGTTTAGCCTTGAAATCATGCCATTGAGTCTCTTTTAGTAATTAAATCATTTCAAAGAAATTCGAACGAAATCTTTTTTCGCACTTGAACGAATACTTTCATACATAATTTGCAATGGATCTTTTGAAGGCAACTAGGCATTTGTATAGGCTTAAAATCAGGTCATTGAGTCACTTTCAGTCAGTAAATCATTCGAAATCAATTCAAACGAATTCTATTTTCGCATTTCAAACACGACTTTTGTGCAAAACATGCAATTGATCTATTGAAGGCAATTATGCGTTTGTTTAGCCTTAAAATCATGTCATTGAGTCTTCTCTAGTCATTAAATCAATTAAAAGTAATTCGAAAGAATTCTATTTTTTCGCACTTCAAACACGACTTTCGTTCAGAACTTTCAATTCAACAATTCAAAGCAACTATGCATCTTTTTAGCCTTAAAATCATATCACTGAGTCTCTTCTAGTCATCAAATCATTAGAAAGCATTTTGAACAAATTCTATTTTCGCTCTTCCATCGAGACTTTTGTGCATAACTTGCAATTGATGTTTTCAAGGAAATTATCCATTGTTTTGCCTTGAAATCATGTCATCGAGTCTCTTCTAGTAATTAAATCATTTCAAAGAAATTTAAACGAGATCTTTTTTCGCACCTGAACCACGGCTTTTGTGCATAATTTGCAATGGATCTTTTGAAGGCAACTAGGCATTGTTATAGCCTTAAAATCATGTCATTGAGTCACTTTTAGTCAGTAAATCATTCGAAATCAATTCAAACGAATTCTATTTTCGCATTTCAAACACGACTTTTGTGCAAAACATGCAATTGATCTATTGAAGGCAATTATGCGTTTGTTTAGCCTTAAAATCATGTCATTGAGTCTTCTCTAGTCATTAAATCAATTAAAAGTAATTCGAAAGAATTCTATTTTTTCGCACTTCAAACACGGCTTTCGTTCATAACTTTCAATTCAATAATTAAAGGCAACTATGCATCTTTTTAGCCTTAAAATCATGTCATTGAGTCTCTTCTAGTCATCAAATCATTTGAAAGCATTTTGAAGAAATTCTATTTTCGCTCTTCAATCGAGACTTTAGTGCATAACTTGCAATTGATTTTTTCAAGCAAATTATCCATTGTTTAGCCTTGAAATCATGCCATTGAGTCTCTTTTAGTAATTAAATCATTTCAAAGAAATTCGAACGAAATCTTTTTTCGCACTTGAACCAATACTTTCATGCATAATTTGCAATGGATCTTTTGAAGGCAACTAGGCATTTGTATAGCCTTAAAATCAGGTCATTGAGTCACTTTCAGTCAGTAAATCATTCGAAATCAATTCAAACGAATTCTATTTTCGCATTTCAAACACGACTTTTGTGCAAAACATGCAATTGATCTATTGAAGGCAATTATGCGTTTGTTTAGCCTTAAAATCATGTCATTGAGTCTTCTCTAGTCATTAAATCAATTAAAAGTAATTCGAAAGAATTCTATTTTTTCGCACTTCAAACACGACTTTTGTTCAGAACTTTCAATTCAATAATTGAAGGCAACTATGCATCTTTTTAGCCTTAAGATCATGTCATTAAGTCTCTTCTAGTCATCAAATCATTTGAAAGCATTTTGAACAAATTCTATTTTCGCTCTTCAATCGAGACTTTTGTGCATAACTTGCAATTGATGTATTCAAGCAAATTATCCATTGTTTAGCCTTGAAATCATGCCATTGAGTCTCTTTTAGTAATTAAATCATTTCAAAGAAATTCGAACGAAATCTTTTTTCGCACTTGAACCAATACTTTCATGCATAATTTGCAATGGATCTTTTGAAGGCAACTAGGCATTTGTATAGCCTTAAAATCAGGTCATTGAGTCACTTTCAGTCAGTAAATCATTCGAAATCAATTCAAACGAATTCGATTTTCGCATTTCAAACACGACTTTTGTGCAAAACATGCAATTGATCTATTGAAGGCAATTATGCGTTTGTTTAGCCTTAAAATCATGTCATTGAGTCTTCTCTAGTCATTAAATCAATTAAAAGTAATGCGAAAGAATTCTATTTTTTTGCACTTCAAACACGACTTTCGTTCAGAACTTTCAATTCAATAATTGAAGGCAACTATGCATCTTTTTAGCCTTAAAATCATGTCATTGAGTCTCTTCTAGTCATCAAATCATTTGAAAGCATTTTGAACAAATTCTATTTTCGCTCTTCAATCGAGACTTTTGTGCATAACTTGCAATTGATGTTTTCAAGCAAATTATCAATTGTTTAGCCTTGAAATCATGTCATTGAGTCTCTTTTAGTAATTAAATCATTTCAAAGAAATTCGAACGAAATCTTTTTTCGCACTTGAACCAATACTTTCGTGCATAATTTTCAATGGATCTTTTGAAGGCAACGAGGCATTTGTATAGCCTTGAAATCATGTCATCGAGTCACTTTTAGTCAGTAAATCATTCGAAACCAATTCAAACGAATTCTATTTTCGCATTTCAAACACGACTTTTGTGCAAAGCACGCAATTGATCTATTGAAGGCAATTATGCGTTTGTTTAGCCTTAAAATCATGTCATTGAGTCTTCTCTAGTCATTAAATCAATTAAAAGTAATTCGAAAGAATTCTATTTTTTCGCACTTCAAACACGACTTTCGTTCAGAACTTTCAATTCAATAATTGAAGGCAACTATGCATCTTTTTAGCCTTAAAATCATATCACTGAGTCTCTTCAAGTCATCAAATCATTTGAAAGCATTTTGAACAAATTCTATTTTCGCTCTTCAATCGAGACTTTTGTGCATAACTTGCAATTGATGTTTTGAAGCAAATTATCAATTGTTTAGCCTTGAAATCATGTCATTGAGTCTCTTTTAGTAATTAAATCATTTCAAAGAAATTCAAAAGAAATCTTTTTTCGCACTTGAACCAATACTTTCGTGCATAATTTGCAATGGATCTTTTGAAGGAATTGAGGCATTTGTATAGCCTTAAAATCATGTCATCGAGTCACTTTTAGTCAGTAAATCATTCGAAATCAATTCAAACGAATTCTATTTTCGCATTTCAAACACGACTTTTGTGCAAAGCATGCAATTGATCTATTGAAGGCAATTATGCGTTTGTTTAGCCTTAAAATCATGTCATTGAGTCTTCTCTGGTCATTAAATCAATTAAAAGTAATTCGAAAGAATTCTATTTTTTCGCACTTCAAACACGACTTTCGTTCAGAACTTTCAATTCAATAATTGAAGGCAACTATGCATCTTTTTAGCCTTAAAATCATATCACTGAGTCTCTTCGAGTCATCAAATCATTTGAAAGCATTTTGAACAAATTCTATTTTCGCTCTTCAATCGAGACTTTTGTGCATAACTTGCAATTGATGTATTCAAGCAAATTATCCATTGTTTAGCCTTGAAATCATGTCATCGAGTCTCTTCTAGTAATTAAATCATTTCAAAGAAATTCGAACGAAATCTTTTTTCGCACTTGAACCAATACTTTCGTGCATAATTTGCAATGGATCTTTTGAAGGCAACTAGGCATTTGTATAGCCTTAAAATCATGTCATTGAGTCACTTTTAGTCAGTAAATCATTCGAAATCAATTCAAACGAATTCTATTTTCGCATTTCAAACACGACTTTTGTGCAAAGCATGCAATTGATCTATTGAAGGCAATTATGCGTTTGTTTAGCCTTAAAATCAAGCCATTGACTCTTCTCTAGTCATTAAATCAATTAAAAGTAATTCGAAAGAATTCTATTTTTTCGCACTTCAAACACGACTTTCGTTCAGAACTTTCAATTCAATAATTGAAGGCAACTATGCATCTTTTTAGCCTTAAAATCATGTCATTGAGTCTCTTCTAGTCATCAAATCATTTGAAAGCTTTGAACAAATTCTATTTTCGCTCTTCAATCGAGACTTTTGTGCATAACTTGCAATTGATGTATTCAAGCAAATTATCCATTGTTTAGCCTTGAAATCATGTCATCGAGTCTCTTCTAGTAATTAAATCATTTCAAAGAAATTCGAACGAGATCTTTTTTCGCACCTGAACCACGGCTTTTGTGCATAATTTGCAATGGATCTTTTGAAGGCAACTAGGCATTTGTATAGCCTTAAAATCATGTCATTGAATCACTTTTAGTCAGTAAATCATTCGAAATCAATTCAAACGAATTCTATTTTCGCATTTCAAACACGACTTTTGTGCAAAACATGCAATTGATCTATTAAAGGCAATTATGCGTTTGTTTAGCCTTAAAATCAAGTCATTGAGTCTTCTCTAGTCATTAAATCAATTAAAAGTAATTCGAAAGAATTCTATTTTTTCGCACTTCAAACACGACTTTCGTTCAGAACTTCCAATTCAACAATTGAAGGCAACTATGCATCTTTTTCGGCGTAAAATCATGTCATTGGGTCTTTTCTAGTCATCAAATCACTTAAAAGCATTACGAACAAATTCTATTTTCGCTCTTCAATCGAGACTTTTGTGCATAACTTGCAATGAATGTATTCAACCAAATTATCCATTGTTTAGCCTTGAAATCATGTCATCGAGTCTCTTTTAGTAATTAAATCATTCCAAAGAAATTCGAACGAGATCTTTTTTCGCTCTTGAACCAATACTTTCGTGCATAATTTGCAATGGATCTTTTGAAGGCAACTAGGCATTTGTATAGCCTTAAAATCATGTCATTGAGTCACTTTTAGTCAGTAAATCATTCGTAATCAATTCAAACGAATTCTATTTTCGCATTTCAAACACGGCTTTTGTGCAAAACATGCAATTGATCTATTGAAGGCAGTTATGCGTTTGTTTAGCCTTAAAATCATGTCATTGAGTCTTCTCTAGTCATTAAATCAATTAAAAGTAATTCGAAAGAATTCTACTTTTTCGCACTTCAAACACGACTTTCGTTCAGAACTTTCAATTCAATAATTGAAGGCAACTATGCATCTTTTTAGCCTTAAAATCATGTCATTGAGTCTCTTCTAGTCATCAAATCATTTGAAAGCATTTTGAACAAATTCTATTTTCGCTCTTCAATCGAGACTTTTGTGCATAACTTGCAACTGATGTATTCAAGCAAATTATCCATTGTTTAGCCTTGAAATCATGTCATCGGGTCTCTTCTAGTAATTAAATCATTTCAAAGAAATTTAAACGAGATCTTTTTTCGCACCTGAACCACGGCTTTTGTGCATAATTTGCAATGGATCTTTTGAAGGCAACTAGGCATTTGTATAGCCTTAAAATCATGTCACTGAGTCACTTTTAGTCAGTAAATCAGTCGTAATCAATTCAAACGAATTCTATTTTCGCATTTCAAATACGGCTTTTGTGCAAAACATGCAATTGATCTATTGAAGGCAGTTATGCGTTTGTTTAGCCTTAAAATCATATCATTGAGTCTTCTCTAGTCATTAAATCAATTAAAAGTAATTCGAAAGAATTCTATTTGTTCGCACTTCAAACACGACTTTCGTTCAGAACTTTCAATTCAATAATTGAAGGCAACTATGCATCTTTTTCGCCGTAAAATCATGTCATTGGGTCTTTTCTAGTCATCAAATCATTTAAAAGCATTACGAACAAATTCTATTTTCGCTCTTCAATCGAGACTTTTGTGCATAACTTGCAATTAATGTATTCAAGCAAATTATCCATTGTTTAGCCTTGAAATCATGTCATCGAGTCTCTTTTAGTAATTAAATCGTTCCAAAGAAATTCGAACGAAATCTTTTTTCGCTCTTGAACCAATACTTTCGTGCATAATTTGGAATGGATCTTTTGAAGGCAACTAGGCATTTGTATAGCCTTAAAATCATGTCAATGAGTCACTTTTAGTCAGTAAATCATTCGAAATCAATTCAAACGAATTCTATTTTCGCATTTCAAACACGACTTTTGTGCAAAACATGCAATTGATCTATTGAAGGCAATTATGCGTTTGTTTAGCCTTAAAATCATGTCATTGAGTCTTCTCTAGTCATTAAATCAATTAAAAGTAATTTGAAAGAATTCTATTTTCTCGCACTTCAAACACGACTTTCGTTCAGAACTTTCAATTCAATAATTGAAGGCAACTATGCATCTTTTTAGCCTTAAAATCATGTCATTGAGTCTCTTCTAGTCATCAGATCATTTGAAAGCATTTTGAACAAATTCTATTTTCGCTCTTCAATCGAGACTTTTGTGCATAACTTGCATTTGATGTATTCAAGCAAATTATCCATTGTTTAGCCTTGAAATCATGTAATCGAGTCTCTTCTCGTAATTAAATCGTTTCAAAGAAATTTAAACGAGATCTTTTTTCGCACCTGAACCACGGCTTTTGTGCATAATTTGCAATGGATCTTTTGAAGGCAACTAGGCATTTGTATTGCCTTAAAATCATGTCACTGAGTCACTTTTAGTCAGTAAATCATTCGTAATCAATTCAAACGAATTCTATTTTCGCGTTTCAAACACGGCTTTTGTGCAAAACATGCAATTGATCTATTGAAGGCAGTTATGCGTTTGTTTAGCCTTAAAATCATTTCATTGAGTCTTCTCTAGTCATTAAATCAATTAAAAGTAATTCGAAAGAATTCTATTTGTTCGCACTTCAAACACGACTTTCGTTCAGAACTTTCAATTCAATAATTGAAGGCAGCTATGCATCTTTTTAGCCTTAAAAACATGTCATTGAGTCTCTTCTAGTCATCAAATCATTTGAAAGCATTTTGAACAAATTCTATTTTCGCTCTTCAATCGAGACTTTTGTGCATAACTTGCAATTGATGTATTCAAGCAAATTATCCATTGTTTAGCCTTGAAATCATGTCATCGAGTCTCTTCTAGTAATTAAATCATTTCAAAGAAATTTAAACGAGATCTTTTTTCGCACCTGAACCACGGCTTTTGTGCACAATTTGCAATGGATCTTTTGAAGGCAACTAGGCATTTGTATAGCCATAAAATCATGTCATTGAGTCACTTTTAGTCAGTAAATCATTCGAAATCAATTCAAACAAATACTATTTTTGCATTTCAAACACGACTTTTGTGCAAAACATGCAATTGATCTATTGAAGGCAATTATGCGTTTGTTTAGCCCTAAAATCATGTCATTGAGTCTTGTCTAGTCATTAAATCAATTAAAAGTAATTCGAAAGAATTCTATTTTTTCGCACTTCAAACACGACTTTCGTTCAGAACTTCCAATTCAACAATTTAAGGCAACTATGCATCTTTTTCGCCGTAAAATCATGTCATTGGGTCTTTTCTAGTCATCAAATCATTTAAAAGCATTACGAACAAATTCTATTTTCGCTCTTCAATCGAGACTTTTGTGCATAACTTGCAATTAATTTATTCAAGCAAATTATCCATTGTTTAGCCTTGAAATCATGTCATCGAGTCTCTTTTAGTAATTAAATCATTTCAAAGAAATTCGAACGAAATCTTTTTTCGCACTTGAACCAATACTTTCGTGCATAATTTGCAATGGATCTTTTCAAGGCAACTAGGCATTTGTATAGCCTTAAAAGCATGTCATTGAGTCACTTTTAGTCAGTAAATCATGCGAAATCAATTCAAACGAATTCTATTTTTGCATTTCAAACACTACTTTTGTGCAAAACATGCAATTGATCTATTGAAGGCAATTATGCGTTTGTTTAGCCTTAAAATCATGTCATTGAGTCTTCTCTAGTCATTAAATCAATTAAAAGTAATTCGAAAGAATTCTATTTGTTCGCACTTCAAACACGACTTTCGTTCAGAACTTTCAATTCAATAATTAAAGGCAGCTATACATCTTTTTAGCCTTAAAAACATGTCATCGAGTCTCTTCTAGTCATCAAATCATTTGAAAGCATTTTGAACAAATTCTATTTTCGCTCTTCAATCGAGACTTTTGTGCATAACTTGCATTTGATGTATTCAAGCAAATTATCCATTGTTTAGCCTTGAAATCATGTCATCGAGTCTCTTCTAGTAATTAAATCATTTCAAAGAAATTTAAACGAGATCTTTTTTCGCACCTGAACCACGGCTTTTGTGCATAATTTGCAATGGATCTTTTGAAGGCAACTAGGCATTTGTATAGCCATAAAATCATGTCATTGAGTCACTTTTAGTCAGTAAATCATTCGAAATCAATTCAAACAAATACTATTTTTGCATTTCAAACACGACTTTTGTGCAAAACATGCAATTGATCTATTGAAGGCAATTATGCGTTTGTTTAGCCTTAAAATCATGTCATTGAGTCTTCTCTAGTCATTAAATCAATTAAAAGTAATTCGAAAGAATTCTATTTTTTCGCACTTCAAACACGACTTTCGTTCAAAACTTCCAATTCAACAATTGAAGGCAACTATGCATCTTTTTCGCCGTAAAATCATGTCATTGGGTCTTTTCTAGTCATCAAATCATTTAAAAGCATTACGAACAAATTCTATTTTCGCTCTTCAATCGAGACTTTTGTGCATAACTTGCAATTGATGTATTCAAGCAAATTATCCATTGTTTAGCCTTGAAATCATGTAATCGAGTCTCTTCTCGTAATTAAATCATTTCAAAGAAATTTAAACGAGATCTTTTTTCGCACCTGAACCACGGCTTTTGTGCATAATTTGCAATGGATCTTTTGAAGGCAACTAGGCATTTGTATAGCCTTAAAATCATGTCACTGAGTCACTTTTAGTCAGTAAATCATTCGTAATCAATTCAAACGAATTCTATTTTCGCGTTTCAAACACGGCTTTTGTGCAAAACATGCAATTGATCTATTGAAGGCAGTTATGCGTTTGTTTAGCCTTAAAATCATTTCATTGAGTCTTCTCTAGTCATTAAATCAATTAAAAGTAATTCGAAAGAATTCTATTTTTTTGCACTTCAAACACGACTTTCGTTCAGAACTTTCAATTCAATAATTGAAGGCAACTATGCATCTTTTTAGCCTTAAAATCATATCATTGAGTCTCTTCTAGTCATCAAATCATTTGAAAGCATTTTGAACAAATTCTATTTTCGCTCTTCAATCGAGACTTTTGTGCATAACTTGCAATTGATGTATTCAAGCAAATTATCCATTGTTTAGCCTTGAAATCATGTCATCGAGTCTCTTCTAGTAATTAAATCATTTCAAAGAAATTTAAACGAGATCTTTTTTCGCACCTGAACCACGGCTTTTGTGCATAATTTGCAATGGATCTTTTGAAGGCAACTAGGCATTTGTATAGCCATAAAATCATGTCATTGAGTCACTTTTAGTCAGTAAATCATTCGTAATCAATTCAAACGAATTCTATTTTCGCGTTTCAAACACGGCTTTTGTGCAAAACATGCAATTGATCTATTGAAGGCAGTTATGCGTTTGTTTAGCCTTAAAATCATGTCATTGAGTCTTCTCTAGTCATTAAATCAATTAAAAGTAATTCGAAAGAATTCTATTTTTTCGCACTTCAAACACGACTTTCGTTCAAAACTTCCAATTCAACAATTGAAGGCAACTATGCATCTTTTTCGCCGGAAAATCATGTCATTGGGTCTTTTCTAGTCATCAAATCATTTAAAAGCATTACGAACAAATTCTATTTTCGCTCTTCAATCGAGACTTTTGTGCATAACTTGCAATTGATGTATTCAAGCAAATTATCCATTGTTTAGCCTTGAAATCATGTAATCGAGTCTCTTCTCGTAATTAAATCATTTCAAAGAAATTTAAACGAGATCTTTTTTCGCACCTGAACCACGGCTTTTGTGCATAATTTGCAATGGATCTTTTGAAGGCAACTAGGCATTTGTATAGCCTTAAAATCATGTCACTGAGTCACTTTTAGTCAGTAAATCATTCGTAATCAATTCAAACGAATTCTATTTTCGCGTTTCAAACACGGCTTTTGTGCAAAACATGCAATTGATCTATTGAAGGCAGTTATGCGTTTGTTTAGCCTTAAAATCATTTCATTGAGTCTTCTCTAGTCATTAAATCAATTAAAAGTAATTCGAAAGAATTCTATTTTTTCGCACTTCAAACACGACTTTCGTTCAGAACTTTCAATTCAATAATTGAAGGCAACTATGCATCTTTTTAGCCTTAAAATCATATCATTGAGTCTCTTCTAGTCATCAAATCATTTGAAAGCATTTTGAACAAATTCTATTTTCGCTCTTCAATCGAGACTTTTGTGCATAACTTGCAATTGATGTATTCAAGCAAATTATCCATTGTTTAGCCTTGAAATCATGTCATCGAGTCTCTTCTAGTAATTAAATCATTTCAAAGAAATTTAAACGAGATCTTTTTTCGCACCTGAACCACGGCTTTTGTGCATAATTTGCAATGGATCTTTTGAAGGCAACTAGGCATTTGTATAGCCATAAAATCATGTCATTGAGTCACTTTTAGTCAGTAAATCATTCGTAATCAATTCAAACGAATTCTATTTTCGCGTTTCAAACACGGCTTTTGTGCAAAACATGCAATTGATCTATTGAAGGCAGTTATGCGTTTGTTTAGCCTTAAAATCATTTCATTGAGTCTTCTCTAGTCATTAAATCAATTAAAAGTAATTCGAAAGAATTCTATTTTTTCGCACTTCAAACACGACTTTCGTTCAAAACTTCCAATTCAACAATTGAAGGCAACTATGCATCTTTTTCGCCGTAAAATCATGTCATTGGGTCTTTTCTAGTCATCAAATCATTTAAAAGCATTACGAACAAATTCTATTTTCGCTCTTCAATCGAGACTTTTGTGCATAACTTGCAATTGATGTATTCAAGCAAATTATCCATTGTTTAGCCTTGAAATCATGTAATCGAGTCTCTTCTCGTAATTAAATCATTTCAAAGAAATTTAAACGAGATCTTTTTTCGCACCTGAACCACGGCTTTTGTGCATAATTTGCAATGGATCTTTTGAAGGCAACTAGGCATTTGTATAGCCTTAAAATCATGTCACTGAGTCAATTTTAGTCAGTAAATCATTCGTAATCAATTCAAACGAATTCTATTTTCGCATTTCAAACACGGCTTTTGTGCAAAACATGCAACTGATCTATTGAAGGCAGTTATGCGTTTGTTTAGCCTTAAAATCATTTCATTGAGTCTTCTCTAGTCATTAAATCAATTAAAAGTAATTCGAAAGAATTCTATTTTTTCGCACTTCAAACACGACTTTCGTTCAGAACTTTCAATTCAATAATTGAAGGCAACTATGCATCTTTTTAGCCTTAAAATCATATCATTGAGTCTCTTCTAGTCATCAAATCATTTGAAAGCATTATGAACAAATTCTATTTTCGCTCTTCAATCCAGACTTTTGTGCATAACTTGCAATTGATGTATTCAAGCAAATTATCCATTGTTTAGCCTTGAAATCATGTCATCGAGTCTCTTCTAGTAATTAAATCATTTCAAAGAAATTTAAACGAGATCTTTTTTCGCACCTGAACCACGGCTTTTGTGCATAATTTGCAATGGATCTTTTGAAGGCAACTAGGCATTTGTATAGCCATAAAATCATGTCATTGAGTCACTTTTAGTCAGTAAATCATTCGAAATCAATTCAAACGAATACTATTTTTGCATTTCAAACACGACTTTTGGGCAAAACATGCAATTGATCTATTGAAGGCAATTATGCGTTTGTTTAGCCTTAAAATCATGTCATTGAGTCTTGTCTAGTCATTAAATCAATTAAAAGTAATTCGAAAGAATTCTATTTTTTCGCACTTCAAACACGACTTTCGTTCAGAACTTCCAATTCAACAATTGAAGGCAACTATGCATCTTTTTCGCCGTAAAATCATGTCATTGGGTCTTTTCTAGTCATCAAATCATTTAAAAGCATTACGAACAAATTCTATTTTCGCTCTTCAATCGAGACTTTTGTGCATAACTTCCAATTAATTTATTCAAGCAAATTATCCATTGTTTAGCCTTGAAATCATGTCATCGAGTCTCTTTTAGTAATTAAATCATTTCAAAGAAATTCGAACGAAATCTTTTTTCGCACTTGAACCAATACGTTCGTGCATAATTTGCAATGGATCTTTTCAAGGCAACTAGGCATTTGTATAGCCTTAAAAGCATGTCATTGAGTCACTTTTAGTCAGTAAATCATGCGGAATCAATTCAAACGAATTCTATTTTCGCATTTCAAACACTACTTTTGTGCAAAATATGCAATTGATCTATTGAAGGCAATTATGCATTTGTTTAGCCTTAAAATCATGTCATTGAGTCTTCTCTAGTCATTAAATCAATTAAAAGTAATTCGAAAGAATTCTATTTGTTCGCACTTCAAACACGACTTTCGTTCAGAACTTTCAATTCAATAATTGAAGGCAGCTATACATCTTTTTAGCCTTAAAAACATGTCATCGAGTCTCTTCTAGTCATCAAATCATTTGAAAGCATTTTGAACAAATTCTATTTTCGCTCTTCAATCGAGACTTTTGTGCATAACTTGCATTTGATGTATTCAAGCAAATTATCCATTGTTTAGCCTTGAAATCATGTCATCGAGTCTCTTCTAGTAATTAAATCATTTCAAAGAAATTTAAACGAGATCTTTTTTCGCACTTGAACCACGGCTTTTGTGCATAATTTGCAATGGATCTTTTGAAGGCAACTAGGCATTTGTATAGCCATAAAATCATGTCATTGAGTCACTTTTAGTCAGTAAATCATTCGAAATCAATTCAAACAAATACTATTTTTGCATTTCAAACACGACTTTTGTGCAAAACATGCAATTGATCTATTGAAGGCAATTATGCGTTTGTTTAGCCTTAAAATCATGTCATTGAGTCTTCTCTAGTCATTAAATCAATTAAAAGTAATTCGAAAGAATTCTATTTTTTCGCACTTCAAACACGACTTTCGTTCAGAACTTCCAATTCAACAATTGAAGGCAACTATGCATCTTTTTCGCCGTAAAATCATGTCATTGGGTCTTTTCTAGTCATCAAATCATTGAAAAGCATTACGAACAAATTCTATTTTCGCTCTTCAATCGAGACTTTTGTGCATAACTTCCAATTAATTTATTCAAGCAAATTATCCATTGTTTAGCCTTGAAATCATGTCATCGAGTCTCTTTTAGTAATTAAATCATTTCAAAGAAATTCGAACGAAATCTTTTTTCGCACTTGAACCAATACGTTCGTGCATAATTTGCAATGGATCTTTTCAAGGCTACTAGGCATTTGTATAGCCTTAAAAGCATGTCATTGAGTCACTTTTAGTCAGTAAATCATGCGAAATCAATTCAAACGAATTCTATTTTCGCATTTCAAACACTACTTTTGTGCAAAATATGCAATTGATCTATTGAAGGCAATTATGCATTTGTTTAGCCTTAAAATCATGTCATTGAGTCTTCTCTAGTCATTAAATCAATTAAAAGTAATTCGAAAGAATTCTATTTGTTCGCACTTCAAACACGACTTTCGTTCAGAACTTTCAATTCAATAATTGAAGGCAGCTATACATCTTTTTAGCCTTAAAAACATGTCATCGAGTCTCTTCTAGTCATCAAATCATTTGAAAGCATTTTGAACAAATTCTATTTTCGCTCTTCAATCGAGACTTTTGTGCATAACTTGCATTTGATGTATTCAAGCAAATTATCCATTGTTTAGCCTTGAAATCATGTCATCGAGTCTCTTCTAGTAATTAAATCATTTCAAAGAAATTTAAACGAGATCTTTTTTCGCACTTGAACCACGGCTTTTGTGCATAATTTGCAATGGATCTTTTGAAGGCAACTAGGCATTTGTATAGCCATAAAATCATGTCATTGAGTCACTTTTAGTCAGTAAATCATTCGAAATCAATTCAAACAAATACTATTTTTGCATTTCAAACACGACTTTTGTGCAAAACATGCAATTGATCTATTGAAGGCAATTATGCGTTTGTTTAGCCTTAAAATCATGTCATTGAGTCTTCTCTAGTCATTAAATCAATTAAAAGTAATTCGAAAGAATTCTATTTTTTCGCACTTCAAACACGACTTTCGTTCAAAACTTCCAATTCAACAATTGAAGGCAACTATGCATCTTTTTCGCCGTAAAATCATGTCATTGGGTCTTTTCTAGTCATCAAATCATTTAAAAGCATTACGAACAAATTCTATTTTCGCTCTTCAATCGAGACTTTTGTGCATAACTTGCAATTGATGTATTCAAGCAAATTATCTATTGTTTAGCCTTGAAATCATGTCATCGAGTCTCTTCTAGTAATTAAATCATTTCAAAGAAATTTAAACGAGATCTTTTTTCGCACCTGAACCACGGCTTTTGTGCATAATTTGCAATGGATCTTTTGAAGGCAACTAGGCATTTGTATAGCCTTAAAATCATGTCACTGAGTCACTTTTAGTCAGTAAATCATTCGTAATCAATTTCAACGAATTCTATTTTCGCATTTCAAACACGGCTTTTGTGCAAAACATGCAATTGATCTATTGAAGGCAGTTATGCGTTTCTTTAGCCTTAAAATCATGTCATTGAGTCTTCTCTAGTCATTAAATCAATTAAAAGTAATTCGAAAGAATTCTATTTTTTCGCACTTCAAACACGACTTTCTTTCAAAACTTACAATTCAACAATTGAAGGCAACTATGCATCTTTTTCGCCGTAAAATCATGTCATTGGGTCTTTTCTAGTCATCAAATCATTTAAAAGCATTACGAACAAATTCTATTTTCGCTCTTAATCGAGACTTTTGTGCATAACTTGCAATTAATGTATTCAAGCAAATTATCCATTGTTTAGCCTTGAAATCATGTCATCGAGTCTCTTTTAGTAATTAAATCATTCCAAAGAAATTCGAACGAAATCTTTTTTCGCTCTTGAACCAATACTTTCGTGCATAATTTGCAATTGATCTTTTGAAGGCAACTAGGCATTTGTATAGCCTTAAAATCATGTCATTGAGTCACTTTTAGTCAGTAAATCATTCGAAATCAATTAAAACGAATACTATTTTTGCATTTCAAACACGACTTTTGTGCAAAACATGCAATTGATCTATTGAAGGCAATTATGCGTTTGTTTAGCCTTAAAATCATGTCATTGAGTCTTCTCTAGTCATTAAATCAATTAAAAGTAATTCGAAAGAATTCTATTTGTTCGCACTTCAAACACGACTTTCGTTCAGAACTTTCGATTCAATAATTGAAGGCAGCTATGCATCTTTTTAGCCTTAAAATCATGTCATTGAGTCTCTTCTAGTCATCAGATCATTTGAAAGCATTTTGAACAAATTCTATTTTCGCTCTTCAATCGAGACTTTTGTGCATAACTTGCATTTGATGTATTCAAGCAAATTATCCATTGTTTAGCCTTGAAATCATGTAATCGAGTCTCTTCTCGTAATTAAATCATTTCAAAGAAATTTAAACGAGATCTTTTTTCGCACCTGAACCACGGCTTTTGTGCATAATTTGCAATGGATCTTTTGAAGGCAACTAGGCATTTGTATAGCCTTAAAATCATGTCACTAAGTCACTTTTAGTCAGTAAATCATTCGTAATCAATTCAAACGAATTCTATTTTCGCATTTCAAACACGGCTTTTGTGCAAAACATGCAATTGATCTATTGAAGGCAGTTATGCGTTTGTTTAGCCTTAAAATCATTTCATTGAGTCTTCTCTAGTCATTAAATCAATTAAAAGTAATTCGAAAGAATTCTATTTGTTCCCACTTCAAACACGACTTTCGTTCAGAACTTTCAATTAAACAATTGAAGGCAACTATGCATCTTTTTCGCCGTAAAATCATGTCATTGGGTCTTTTCTAGTCATCAAATCATTTAAAAGCATTACGAACAAATTCTATTTTCGCTCTTCAATCGAGACTTTTGTGCATAACTTGCAATTGATGTATTCAAGCAAATTATCCATTGTTTAGCCTTGAAATCATGTCATCGAGTCTCTTCTAGTAATTAACTCATTTCAAAGAAATTTAAACGAGATCTTTTTTCGCACCTGAACCACGGCTTTTGTGCACAATTTGCAATGGATCTTTTGAAGGCAACTAGGCATTTGTATAGCCATAAAATCATGTCATTGAGTCACTTTTAGTCAGTAAATCATTCGAAATCAATTCAAACAAATACTATTTTTGCATTTCAAACACGACTTTTGTGCAAAACATGCAATTGATCTATTAAAGGCAATTATGCGTTTGTTTAGCCTTAAAATCATGTCATTGAGTCTTCTCTAGTCATTAAATCAATTAAAAGTAATTCGAAAGAATTCTATTTTTTCGCACTTCAAACACGACTTTCGTTCAGAACTTCCAATTCAACAATTGAAGGCAACTATGCATCTTTCTCGCCGTAAAATCATGTCATTGGGTCTTTTCTAGTCATCAAATCATTTAAAAGCATTACGAACAAATTCTATTTTCGCTCTTCAATCGAGACTTTTGTGCATAACTTGCAATTAATGTATTCAAGCAAATTATCCATTGTTTAGCCTTGAAATCATGTCATCGAGTCTCTTTTAGTAATTAAATCATTCCAAAAAAATTCGAACGAAATCTTTTTTCGCTCTTGAACCAATACATTCGTGCATAATTTGCAATGGATCTTTTGAAGGCAACTAGGCATTTGTATAGCCTTAAAATCATGTCATTGAGTCACTTTTAGTCAGTAAATCATTCGAAATCAGTTCAAACGAATACTATTTTTGCATTTCAAACACGACTTTTGTGCAAAACATGCAATTGATCTATTGAAGGCAATTATGCGTTTGTTTAGCCTTAAAATCATGTCATTGAGTCTTCTCTAGTCATTAAATCAATTAAAAGTAATTTGAAAGAATTCTATTTTCTCGCACTTCAAACACGACTTTCGTTCAGAACTTTCAATTCAATAATTGAAGGCAACTATGCATCTTTTTAGCCTTAAACTCATGTCATTGAGTCTCTTCTAGTCATCAAATCATTTGAAAGCATTTTGAACAAATTCTTTTTTCGCTCTTCAATCGAGACTTTTGTGCATAACTTGCAATTGATGTATTCAAGCAAATTATCCATTGTTTAGCCTTGAAATCATGTCATCGAGTCTCTTCTAGTAATTAAATCATTTCAAAGAAATTTAAACGAAATCTTTTTTCGCACCTCAACCACAGCTTTTGTGCATAACTTGCAATGGATCTTTTGAAGGCAACTAGGCATTTGTATAGCCTTAAAATCATGTCACTAAGTCACTTTTAGTCAGTAAATCATTCGTAATCAATTCAAACGAATTCTATTTTCGCATTTCAAACACGGCTTTTGTGCAAAACATGCAATTGATCTATTGAAGGCAGTTATGCGTTTGTTTAGCCTTAAAATCATTTCATTGAGTCTTCTCTAGTCATTAAATCAATTGAAAGTAATTCGAAAGAATTCTATTTTTTCGCACTTCAAACACGACTTTCGTTCAGAACTTTCAATTCAATAATTGAATGCAGCTATGCATCTTTTTAGCCTTAAAATCATGTCATTGAGTCTCTTCTAGTCATCAGATCATTTGAAAGCATTTTAAACAAATTCTATTTTCGCTCTTCAATCGAGACTTTTGTGCATAACTTGCATTTGATGTATTCAAGCAAATTATCCATTGTTTAGCCTTGAAATCATGTAATCGAGTCTCTTCTCGTAATTAAATCATTTCAAAGAAATTTAAACGAGATCTTTTTTCGCACCTAAACCACGGCTTTTGTGCATAATTTGCAATGGATCTTTTGAAGGCAACTAGGCATTTGTATAGCCTTAAAATCATGTCACTGAGTCACTTTTAGTCAGTAAATCATTCGTAATCAATTCAAACGAATTCTATTTTCGCATTTCAAACACGGCTTTTGTGCAAAACATGCAATTGATCTATTGAAGGCAGTTATACGTTTGTTTAGCCTTAAAATCATTTCATTGAGTCTTCTCTAGTCATTAAATCAATTAAAAGTAATTCGAAAGAATTCTATTTTTTCGCACTTCAAACACGACTTTCGTTCAGAACTTCCAATTCAACAATTGAAGGCAACTATGCATCTTTTTCGCCGTAAAATCATGTCATTGGGTCTTTTCTAGTCATCAAATCATTTAAAAGCATTACGAACAAATTCTATTTTCGCTCTTCAATCGAGACTTTTGTGCATAACTTCCAATTAATTTATTCAAGCAAATTATCCATTGTTTAGCCTTGAAATCATGTCATCGAGTCTCTTTTAGTAATTAAATCATTTCAAAGAAATTCGAACGAAATCTTTTTTCGCACTTGAACCAATACTTTCGTGCATAATTTGCAATGGATCTTTTGAAGGCAACTAGGCATTTGTATAGCCTTAAAATCATGTCATTGAGTCAATTTTAGTCAGTAAATCATTCGAAATCAATTCAAACGAATTCTATTTTCGCATTTCAAACACGACTTTTGTGCAAAACATGCAATTGATCTATTGAAGGCAATTATGCGTTTGTTTAGCCTTAAAATCATGTCATTGAGTCTTCTCTAGTCATTAAATCAATTAAAAGTAATTTGAAAGAATTCTATTTTCTCGCACTTCAAACACGACTTTCGTTCAGAACTTTCAATTCAATAATTGAAGGCAACTATGCATCTTTTTAGCCTTAAACTCATGTCATTGAGTCTCTTCTAGTCATCAAATCATTTGAAAGCATTTTGAACAAATTCTTTTTTCGCTCTTCAATCGAGACTTTTGTGCATAACTTGCAATTGATGTATTCAAGCAAATTATCCATTGTTTAGCCTTGAAATCATGTCATCGAGTCTCTTCTAGTAATTAAATCATTTCAAAGAAATTTAAACGAAATCTTTTTTCGCACCTCAACCACAGCTTTTGTGCATAACTTGCAATGGATCTTTTGAAGGCAACTAGGCATTTGTCTAGCCTTAAAATCATGTCATTGAATCAGTTTTAGTCAGTAAATCATTCGTAATCAATTCAAACGAATTCTATTTTCGCATTTCAAACACGGCTTTTGTGCAAAACATGCAATTGATCTATTGAAGGCAATTATGCGTTTGTTTAGCCCTAAAATCAAGCCATTGACTCTTCTCTAGTCATTAAATCAATTAAAAGTAATTCGAAAGAATTCTATTTTTTCGCACTTCAAACACGACTTTCGTTCAGAACTTTCAATTCAATAATTGAAGGCAACTATGCATCTTTTTAGCCTTAAAATCATGTCATTGAGTCTCTTCTAGTCATCAAATCATTTGAAAGCTTTGAACAAATTCTATTTTGGCTCTTCAATCGAGACTTTTGTGCATAACTTGCAATTGATGTATTCAAGCAAATTATCCATTGTTTAGCCTTGAAATCATGTCATCGAGTCTCTTCTAGTAATTAAATCATTTCAAAGAAATTTAAACGAGATCTTTTTTCGCACCTGAACCACGGCTTTTGTGCATAGATTGCAATGGATCTTTTGAAGGCAACTAGGCAATTGTATAGCCATAAAATCATGTCATTGAGTCACTTTTAGTCAGTAAATCATTCGAAATCAATTCAAACGAATACTATTTTCGCATTTCAAACACGACTTTTGTGCAAAACATGCAATTGATCTATTGAAGGCAATTATGCGTTTGTTTAGCCTTAAAATCATGTCATTGAGTCTTCTCTAGTCATTAAATCAATTAAAAGTAATTCGAAAGAATTCTATTTTTTCGCACTTCAAACAGGACTTTCGTTCAGAACTTTCAATTCAATAATTGAAGGCAACTATGCATCTTTTTAGCCTTAAAATCATGTCATTGAGTCTCTTCTAGTAATAAAATCATTTGAAAGCATTTTGAACAAATTCTATTTTCGCTCTTCAATCGAGACTTTTGTGCATAACTTGCAATTGATGTTTTCAAGCAAATTATCCATTGTTTAGCCTGGAAATCATGTCATTGAGTCTCTTTTAGTAATTAAATCATTTCAAAGAAATTCGAACGAAATCTTTTTTCGCACTTGAACCAATACTTTCGTGCATAATTTGCAATGGATCTTTTCAAGGCAACTAGGCATTTGTATAGCCTTAAAATCATGTCATTGAGTCACTTTTAGTCAGTAAATCATTCGAAATCAATTCAAACGAATTCTATTTTCGCATTTCAAACACGACTTTTGTGCAAAACATGCAATTGATCTATTGAAGGCAATTATGCGTTTGTTTAGCCTTAAAATCATGTCATTGAGTCTTCTCTAGTCATTAAATCAATTAAAAGTAATTCGAAAGAATTCTATTTATTCGCACTTCAAACACGACTTTCGTTCAGAACTTTCAATTCAATAATTGAAAGCAACTATGCATCTTTTTAGCCCTAAAATCATGTCATTGAGTCTCTTCTAGTCATCGAATCATTTGAAAGCATTTTGAACAAATTCTATTTTCGCTCTTCAATTGAGACTTTTGTGCATAACTTGCAATTGATGTATTCAAGCAAATTATCCATTGTTTAGCCTTGAAATCATGTCATCGAGTCTCTTCTAGTAATTAAATCATTTCAAAGAAATTTAAACGAGATCTTTTTTCGCACCTGAACCACGGCTTTTGTGCATAATTTGCAATGGATCTTTTGAAGGCAACTAGGCATTTGTATAGCCTTAAAATCATGTCATTGAGTCACTTTTAGTCAGTAAATCATTCGAAATTAATTCAAACGAATTCTATTTTCGCATTTCAAACACGACTTTTGTGCAAAACATGCAATTGATCTATTGAAGGCAATTATGCGTTTGTTTAGCCTTAAAATCATGTCATTGAGTCTTCTCTAGTCGTTAAATCAATTAAAAGTAATTCGAAAGAATTCTATTTTTTCGCACTTCAAACACGACTTTCGTTCAGAAATTCCAATTCAACAATTGAAGGCAACTATGCATCTTTTTCGCCTTAAAATCATGTCATTGGGTCTTTTCTAGTCATCAAATCATTTAAAAGCATTACGAACAAATTCTATTTTCGCTCTTCAATCGAGACTTTTGTGCATAACTTGCAATTAATGTATTCAAGCAAATTATCCATTGTGTAGCCTTGAAATCATGTCATGGAGTCTCTTTTAGTAATTAAATCATTTCAAAGAAATTCGAACGAAATCTTTTTTCGCACTTGAACCAATACTTTCATGCATAATTTGCAATGGATCTTTTGAAGGCAACTAGGCATTTGTATAGCCTTAAAATCATGTCACTGAGTCACTTTTAGTCAGTAAATCATTCGTAATCAATTCAAACGAATTCTATTTTCGCATTTCAAACACGGCTTTTGTGCAAAACATGCAATTGATCTATTGAAGGCAGTTATACGTTTGTTTAGCCTTAAAATCATTTCATTGAGTCTTCTCTAGTCATTAAATCAATTAAAAGTAATTCGAAAGAATTCTATTTTTTCGCACTTCAAACACGACTTTCGTTCAGAACTTCCAATTCAACAATTGAAGGCAACTATGCATCTTTTTCGCCGTAAAATCATGTCATTGGGTCTTTTCTAGTCATCAAATCATTTAAAAGCATTACGAACAAATTCTATTTTCGCTCTTCAATCGAGACTCTTGTGCATAACTTGCAATTAATGTATTCAAGCAAATTATCCATTGTTTAGCCTTGAAATCATGTCATCGAGTCTCTTTTAGTAATTAAATCATTTCAAAGAAATTCGAACGAAATCTTTTTTCGCACTTGAACCAATACTTTCGTGCATAATTTGCAATGGATCTTTTGAAGGCAACTAGGCATTTGTATAGCCTTAAAATCATGTCATTGAGTCAATTTTAGTCAGTAAATCATTCGAAATCAATTCAAACGAATTCTATTTTCGCATTTCAAACACGACTTTTGTGCAAAACATGCAATTGATCTATTGAAGGCAATTATGCGTTTGTTTAGCCTTAAAATCATGTCATTGAGTCTTCTCTAGTCATTAAATCAATTAAAAGTAATTTGAAAGAATTCTATTTTCTCGCACTTCAAACACGACTTTCGTTCAGAACTTTCAATTCAATAATTGAAGGCAACTATGCATCTTTTTAGCCTTAAACTCATGTCATTGAGTCTCTTCTAGTCATCAAATCATTTGAAAGCATTTTGAACAAATTCTTTTTTCGCTCTTCAATCGAGACTTTTGTGCATAACTTGCAATTGATGTATTCAAGCAAATTATCCATTGTTTAGCCTTGAAATCATGTCATCGAGTCTCTTCTAGTAATTAAATCATTTCAAAGAAATTTAAACGAAATCTTTTTTCGCACCTCAACCACAGCTTTTGTGCATAACTTGCAATGGATCTTTTGAAGGCAACTAGGCATTTGTCTAGCCTTAAAATCATGTCATTGAATCAGTTTTAGTAAGTAAATCATTCGTAATCAATTCAAACGAATTCTATTTTCGCATTTCAAACACGGCTTTTGTGCAAAACATGCAATTGATCTATTGAAGGCAATTATGCGTTTGTTTAGCCCTAAAATCAAGCCATTGACTCTTCTCTAGTCATTAAATCAATTAAAAGTAATTCGAAAGAATTCTATTTTTTCGCACTTCAAACACGACTTTCGTTCAGAACTTTCAATTCAATAATTGAAGGCAACTATGCATCTTTTTAGCCTTAAAATCATGTCATTGAGTCTCTTCTAGTCATCAAATCATTTGAAAGCTTTGAACAAATTCTATTTTGGCTCTTCAATCGAGACTTTTGTGCATAACTTGCAATTGATGTATTCAAGCAAATTATCCATTGTTTAGCCTTGAAATCATGTCATCGAGTCTCTTCTAGTAATTAAATCATTTCAAAGAAATTTAAACGAGATCTTTTTTCGCACCTGAACCACGGCTTTTGTGCATAATTTGCAATGGATCTTTTGAAGGCAACTAGGCAATTGTATAGCCATAAAATCATGTCATTGAGTCACTTTTAGTCAGTAAATCATTCGAAATCAATTCAAACGAATACTATTTTCGCATTTCAAACACGACATTTGTGCAAAACATGCAATTGATCTATTGAAGGCAATTATGCGTTTGTTTAGCCTTAAAATCATGTCATTGAGTCTTCTCTAGTCATTAAATCAATTAAAAGTAATTCGAAAGAATTCTATTTTTTCGCACTTCAAACAGGACTTTCGTTCAGAACTTTCAATTCAATAATTGAAGGCAACTATGCATCTTTTTAGCCTTAAAATCATGTCATTGAGTCTCTTCTAGTAATAAAATCATTTGAAAGCATTTTGAACAAATTCTATTTTCGCTCTTCAATCGAGACTTTTGTGCATAACTTGCAATTGATGTTTTCAAGCAAATTATCCATTGTTTAGCCTGGAAATCATGTCATTGAGTCTCTTTTAGTAATTAAATCATTTCAAAGAAATTCGAACGAAATCTTTTTTCGCACTTGAACCAATACTTTCGTGCATAATTTGCAATGGATCTTTTCAAGGCAACTAGGCATTTGTATAGCCTTAAAATCATGTCATTGAGTCACTTTTAGTCAGTAAATCATTCGAAATCAATTCAAACGAATTCTATTTTCGCATTTCAAACACGACTTTTGTGCAAAACATGCAATTGATCTATTGAAGGCAATTATGCGTTTGTTTAGCCTTAAAATCATGTCATTGAGTCTTCTCTAGTCATTAAATCAATTAAAAGTAATTCGAAAGAATTCTATTTATTCGCACTTCAAACACGACTTTCGTTCAGAACTTTCAATTCAATAATTGAAAGCAACTATGCATCTTTTTAGCCCTAAAATCATGTCATTGAGTCTCTTCTAGTCATCGAATCATTTGAAAGCATTTTGAACAAATTCTATTTTCGCTCTTCAATTGAGACTTTTGTGCATAACTTGCAATTGATGTATTCAAGCAAATTATCCATTGTTTAGCCTTGAAATCATGTCATCGAGTCTCTTCTAGTAATTAAATCATTTCAAAGAAATTTAAACGAGATCTTTTTTCGCACCTGAACCACGGCTTTTGTGCATAATTTGCAATGGATCTTTTGAAGGCAACTAGGCATTTGTATAGCCTTAAAATCATGTCATTGAGTCACTTTTAGTCAGTAAATCATTCGAAATTAATTCAAACGAATTCTATTTTCGCATTTCAAACACGACTTTTGTGCAAAACATGCAATTGATCTATTGAAGGCAATTATGCGTTTGTTTAGCCTTAAAATCATGTCATTGAGTCTTCTCTAGTCGTTAAATCAATTAAAAGTAATTCGAAAGAATTCTATTTTTTCGCACTTCAAACACGACTTTCGTTCAGAAATTCCAATTCAACAATTGAAGGCAACTATGCATCTTTTTCGCCTTAAAATCATGTCATTGGGTCTTTTCTAGTCATCAAATCATTTAAAAGCATTACGAACAAATTCTATTTTCGCTCTTCAATCGAGACTTTTGTGCATAACTTGCAATTAATGTATTCAAGCAAATTATCCATTGTGTAGCCTTGAAATCATGTCATGGAGTCTCTTTTAGTAATTAAATCATTTCAAAGAAATTCGAACGAAATCTTTTTTCGCACTTGAACCAATACTTTCATGCATAATTTGCAATGGATCTTTTGAAGGCAACTAGGCATTTGTATAGCCTTAAAATCATGTCATTGAGTCACTTTTAGTCAGTAAATCATTCGAAATCAATTCAAACGAATTCTATTTTCCCATTTCAAACACGACTTTTGTGCAAAACATGCAATTGATCTATTGAAGGCAATTATGCGTTTGTTTAGCCTTAAAATCATGTCATTGAGTCTTCTCTAGTCGTTAAATCAATTAAAAGTAATTCGAAAGAATTCTATTTTTTCGCACTTCAAACACGACTTTCGTTCAGAAATTCCAATTCAACAATTGAAGGCAACTATGCATCTTTTTCGCCTTAAAATCATGTCATTGGGTCTTTTCTAGTCATCAAATCATTTAAAAGCATTACGAACAAATTCTATTTTCGCTCTTCAATCGAGACTTTTGTGCATAACTTGCAATTAATGTATTCAAGCAAATTATCCATTGTGTAGCCTTGAAATCATGTCATGGAGTCTCTTTTAGTAATTAAATCATTTCAAAGAAATTCGAACGAAATCTTTTTTCGCACTTGAACCAATACTTTCATGCATAATTTGCAATGGATCTTTTGAAGGCAACTAGGCATTTGTATAGCCTTAAAATCATGTCATTGAGTCACTTTTAGTCAGTAAATCATTCGAAATCAATTCAAACGAATTCTATTTTCCCATTTCAAACACGACTTTTGTGCAAAACATGCAATTGATCTATTAAAGGCAATTATGCGTTTGTTTAGCCTTAAAATCATGTCATTGAGTCTTCTCTAGTCATTAAATCAATTAAAAGTAATTCGAAAGAATTCTATTTTTTCGCACTTCAAACACGACTTTCGTTCAGAACTTTCAATTCAATAATTGAAGGCAACTATGCATCTTTTTAGCCTTAAAATCATGTCATTGAGTCTCTTCTAGTCATCGAATCATTTGAAAGCATTTTGAACAAATTCTATTTTCGCTCTTCAATCGAGAGTTTTGTGCATAACTTGCAATTGATGTATTCAAGCAAATTATCCATTGTTCAGCCCTGAAATCATGTCATCGAGTCTCTTCTAGTAATTAAATCATTTCAAAGAAATCTAAATGAAATCTTTTTTCGCACCTCAACCACGGCTTTTGTGCATAACTTGCAATGGATCTTTTGAAGGCAACTAGGCATTTGTATAGCCTTAAAATCATGTAATTGAATCACATTTAGTTAGTAAATCATTTGTAATCAATTCAAACGAATTCTATTTTCGCATTTCAAACACGACTTTTGTGCAAAACATGCAATTGATCTATTGAAGGCAATTATGCGTTTGTTTAGCCTTAAAATCATGTCATTGAGTCTTCTCTAGTCATTAAATCAATTAAAATTAATTCGAAAGAATTCAATTTTTTCGCACTTCAAACACGACTTTCGTTCAGAACTTCCAATTCAACAATTGAAGGCAACTATGCATCTTTTTCTCCTTAAAATCATGTCATTGGGTCTTTTCTAGTCATCAAATCATTTAAAAGCATTACGAACAAATTCTATTTTCGCTCTTGAATCGAGACTTTTGTGCATAACTTGCAATTAATGTATTCAAGCAAATTATCCATTGTTTAGCCTTGAAATCATGTCATCGAGTATCTTTTAGTAATTAAATCATTTCAAAGAAATTCGAACGAAATCTTTTTTCGCACTTGAACCAATACTTTCGTGCATAATTTGCAATGGATCTTTTCAAGGCAACTAGGCATTTGTATAGCCTTAAAATCATGTCATTGAGTCAATTTTAGTCAGTAAATCATTCGAAATCAATTCAAACGAATTCTATTTTCCCATTTCAAACACGACTTTTGTGCAAAACATGCAATTGATCTATTGAAAGCAATTATGCGTTTGTTTAGCCTTAAAATCATGTCATTGAGTCTTCTCTAGTCATTAAATCAATTAAAAGTAATTTGAAAGAATTCTATTTTCTCGCACTTCAAACACGACTTTCGTTCAGAACCTTCAATTCAATAATTGAAGGCAACTATGCATCTTTTTAGCCTTAAACTCATGTCATTGAGTCTCTTCTAGTCATCAAATCATTTGAAAGCATTTTGAACAAATTCTTTTTTCGTTCTTCAATCGAGACTTTTGTGCATAACTTGCAATTGATGTATTCAAGCAAATTATCCATTGTTTAGCCTTGAAATCATGTCATCGAGTCTCTTCTAGTAATTAAATCATTTCAAAGAAATTTAAACGAGATCTTTTTTCGCACCTGAACCACGGCTTTTGTGCCTAATTTGCAATGGATATTTTGAAGGCAACTAGGCATTTGTATAGCCTTAAAATCATGTCATTGAGTCACTTTTAGTCAGTAAATCATTCGAAATTAATTCAAACGAATTCTATTTTCGCATTTCAAACACGACTTTTGTGCAAAACATGCAATTGATCTATTGAAGGCAATTATGCATTTGTTTGGCCTTAAAATCATGTCATTGAGTCTTCTCTAGTCATTAAATCAATTAAAAGTAATTCGAAAGAATTCTATTTTTTCGCACTTCAAACAGGACTTTCGTTCAGAACTTTCAATTCAATAATTGAAGGCAACTATGCATCTTTTTAGCCTTAAAATCATGTCATTGAGTCTCTTCTAGTCATCAAATCATTTGAAAGCTTTGAACAAATTCTATTTTGGCTCTTCAATCGAGACTTTTGTGCATAACTTGCAATTGATGTATTCAAGCAAATTATCCATTGTTTAGACTTGAAATCATGTCATCGAGTCTCTTCTAGTAATTAAATCATTTCAAAGAAATTTAAACGTGATCTTTTTTCGCACCTGAACCACGGCTTTTGTGCATAATTTGCAATGGATCTTTTCAAGCCAACTAGGCATTTGTATAGCCATAAAATCATGTCATTGAGTCACTTTTAGTTAGTAAATCATTCGAAATCAATTCAAACGAATATTATTTTCGCATTTCAAACACGACTTTTGTGCAAAACATGCAATTGATCTATTGAAGGCAATTATGCGTTTGTTTAGCCTTAAAATCATGTCATTGAGTCTTCTCTAGTCATTAAATCAATTTAAAGTAATTCGAAAGAATTCTATTTTTTCGCACTTCAAACAGGACTTTCGTTCAGAACTTTCAATTCAATAATTGAAGGCAACTATGCATCTTTTTAGCCTTAAAATCATGTCATTGAGTCTCTTCTAGTCATAAAATCATTTGAAAGCATTTTGAACAAATTCTATTTTCGCTCTTCAATCGAGACTTTTGTGCATAACTTGCAATTGATGTTTTCAAGCAAATTATCCATTGTTTAGCCTGGAAATCATGTCATTGAGTCTCTTTTAGTAATTAAATCATTTCAAAGAAATTCGAACGAAATCTTTTTTCGCACTTGAACCAATACTTTCGTGCATAATTTGCAATGGATCTTTTCAAGCCAACTAGGCATTTGTATAGCCTTAAAATCATGTCATTGAGTCACTTTTAGTCAGTAAATCATTCGAAATCAATTCAAATGAATTCTATTTTCGCATTTCAAACACGACTTTTGTGCAAAACATGCAATTGATCTATTGAAGGCAATTATGCGTTTGTTTAGCCTTAAAATCATGTCATTGAGTCTTCTCTAGTCATTAAATCAATTAAAAGTAATTCGAAAGAATTCTACTTTTTCGCACTTCAAACACGACTTTCGTTCAGAACTTTCAATTCAATAATTGAAGGCAACTATGCATCTTTTTAGCCTTAAACTCATGTCATTGAGTCTCTTCTAGTCATCAAATCATTTGAAAGCATTTTGAACAAATTCTATTTTCGCTCTTCAATCGAGACATTTGTGCATAACTTGCAATTGATGTATTCAAGCAAATTATCCATTGTTTAGCCTTGAAATCATGTCATCGAGTCTCTTCTAGTAATTAAATCATTTCAAAGAAATTTAAACGAGATCTTTTTTCGCACCTGAAACACGGCTTTTGTGCATAATTTGCAATGGATCTTTTGAAGGCAACTAGGCATTTGTATAGCCTTAAAATCATGTCATTGAGTCACTTTTAGTCAGTAAATCATTCGAAATTTATTCAAAGGAATTCTATTTTCGCATTTCAAACACGACTTTTGTGCAAAACATGCAATTGATCTATTGAAGGCAATTATGCGTTTGTTTGGCCTTAAAATCATGTCATTGAGTCTTCTCTAGTCATTAAATCAATTAAAAGTAATTCGAAAGAATTCTATTTTTTCGCACTTCAAACAGGACTTTCGTTCAGAACTTTCAATTCAATAATTGAAGGCAACTATGCATCTTTTTATCCTTAAAATCATGTCATTGAGTCTCTTCTAGTCATCAAATCATTTGAAAGCTTTGAACAAATTCTATTTTGGCTCTTCAATCGAGACTTTTGTGCATAACTTGCAATTGATTTTTTCAAGCAAATTATCCATTGTTTAGCCTTGAAATCATGCCATTGAGTCTCTTTTAGTAATTAAATCATTTCAAAGAAATTCGAGCGAAATCTTTTTTCGCACTTGAACCAATACTTTCATGCATAATTTGCAATGGATCTTTTGAAGGCAACTAGGCATTTGTATAGCCTTAAAATCATGTCATTGAGTCACTTTTAGTCAGTAAATCATTCGAAATCAATTCAAACGAATTCTATTTTCCCATTTCAAACACGACTTTTGTGCAAAATATGCAATTGATCTATTGAAGGCAATTATGCGTTTGTTTAGCCTTCAAATCATGTCATTGAGTCTTCTCTAGTCATTAAATCAATTAAAAGTAATTCGAAAGAATTCTATTTTTTCGCACTTCAAACACGACTTTCGTTCAGAACTTTCAATTCAATAATTGAAGGCAACTATGCATCTTTTTAGCCTTAAAATCATGTCATTGAGTCTCTTCTAGTAATCGAATCATTTAAAAGCATTTTGAACAAATTCTATTTTCGCTCTTCAATCGAGACTTTTGTGCATAACTTGCAATTGATGTATTCAAGCAAATTATCCATTGTTTAGCCTTGAAATCATGTCATCGAGTCTCTTTTAGTAATTAAATCATTTCAAAGAAATTTAAACGAGATCTTTTTTCGCACCTGAACCACGGCTTTTGTGCATAATTTGCAATGGATCTTTTGAAGGCAACTAGGCATTTGTATAGCCTCAAAATCATGTCACTGAGTCACTTTTAGTCAGTAAATCATTCGAAATTAATTCAAACGAATTCTGTTTTCGCATTTCAAACACGACTTTTGTGCAAAACATGCAATTGATCTATTGAAGGCAATTATGCGTTTGTTTGGCCTTAAAATCATGTCATTGAGTCTTCTCTAGTCATTAAATCAATTAAAAGTAATTCAAAAGAATTCTATTTTTTCGCACTTCAAACACGACTTTCGTTCAGAACTTCCAATTCAACAATTGAAGGCAACTATGCATCTTTTTCGCCTTAAAATCATGTCATTGGGTCTTTTCTAGTCATCAAATCATTTAAAAGCATTACGAACAAATTCTATTTTCGCTCTTCAATCGAGACTTTTGTGCATAACTTGCAATTAATGTATTCAAGCAAATTATCCATTGTGTAGCCTTGAAATCATGTCATGGAGTCTCTTTTAGTAATTAAATCATTTCAAAGAAATTCGAACGAAATCTTTTTTCGCACTTGAACCAATACTTTCATGCATAATTTGCAATGGATCTTTTGAAGGCAACTAGGCATTTGTATAGCCTTAAAATCATGTCATTGAGTCACTTTTAGTCAGTAAATCATTCGAAATCAATTCAAACGAATTCTATTTTCCCATTTCAAACACGACTTTTGTGCAAAACATGCAATTGATCTATTGAAGGCAATTATGCGTTTGTTTAGCCTTAAAATCATGTCATTGAGTCTTCTCTAGTCATTAAATCAATTCAAAGTAATTCAAAAGAATTCTATTTTTTCGCACTTCAAACACGACCTTCGTTCAGAACTTCCAATTCAACAATTGAAGGCAACTATGCATCTTTTTCGCCTTAAAATCATGTCATTGAGTCTCTTCTAGTCATCGAATCATTTGAAAGCATTTTGAACAAATTCTATTTTCGCTCTTCAATCGAGAGTTTTGTGCATAACTTGCAATTGATGTATTCAAGCAAATTATCCATTGTTTAGCCTTGAAATCATGTCATCGAGTCTCTTCTAGTAATTAAATCATTTCAAAGAAATCTAAATGAAATCTTTTTCCGCACCTCAACCACAGCTTTTGTGCATAACTTGCAATGGATCTTTTGAAGGCAACTAGGCATTTGTATAGCCTTAAAATCATGTCACTGAATCACTTTTAGTCAGTAAATCATTCGTAATCAATTCAAACGAATTCTATTTTCGCATTTCAAACACGGCTTTTGTGCAAAACATGCAATTGATCTATTGAAGGCAATTATGCGTTTGTTTAGCCTTAAAATCATTTCATTGAGTCTTCTCTAGTCATTAAATCAATTGAAAGTAATTCGAATGAATTCTATTTTTTCGCACTTCAAACACAACTTTCATTCAGAACTTCCAATTCAACCATTGAAGGCAAATATGCGTCTTTTTCGCCTTAAAATCATGTCATTGGGTCTTTTCTAGTCATCAAATCATTTAAAAGCATTACGAACAAATTCTATTTTCGCTCTTCAATCGAGACTTTTGTGCATAACTTGCAATTAATGTATTCAAGCAAATTATCCATTGTTTAGCCTTGAAATCATGTCATCGAGTCTCTTTTAGTAATTAAATCATTTCAAAGAAATTTGAACGAAATCTTTTTTCGCACTTGAACCAATACTTTCGTGCATAATTTGCAATGGATCTTTTCAAGGCAACTAGGCATTTGTATAGCCTTAAAATCATGTCATTGAGTCACTTTTAGTCAGTAAATCATTCGAAATCAATTCAAGCGAATTCTATTTTCGCATTTCAAACACGACTTTTGTTCAAAACATGCACTTGATCTACTGAAGGCAATTATGCATTTGTTTAGCCTTAAAATCATGTCATTGAGTCTTCTCTAGTCATTAAATCAATTAAAAGTAATTCGAAAGAATTCTACTTTTTTGCACTTCAAACACGACTTTCGTCCAGAACTTTCAATTCAATAATTGAAGGCAGCTATGCATCTTTTTAGCCTTAAAATGATGTCATTGAGTCTCTTCTAGTCATCGAATCATTTGAAAGCATTTTGAAAAAATTCTATTTTCGCTCTTCAATCGAGACTTTTGTGCATAACTTGCAATTGATGTATTCAAGCAAATTATCCATTGTTTAGCCTTGAAATCATGTCATCGAGTCGCTTCTAGTAATTAAATCATTTCAAAGAAATTTAAACGAAATCTTTTTTCGCACCTCAACCACGGCTTTTGTGCATAACTTGCAATGGATCTTTTGAAGGCAACTAGGCATTTGTATAGCCGCAAAATCATGTCACTGAGTCACTTTTAGTCAGTAAATCATTCGAAATTAATTCAAACGAATTCTATTTTCGCATTTCAAACACGACTTTTGTGCAAAACATGCAATTGATCTATTGAAGGCAATTATGCGTTTGTTTGGCCTTAAAATCATGTCATTGAGTCTTCTCTAGTCATTAAATCAATTAAAAGTAATTCAAAAGAATTCTATTTTTTCGCACTTCAAACACGACTTTCGTTCAGAACTTCCAATTCAACAATTGAAGGCAACTATGCATCTTTTTCGCCTTAAAATCATGTCATTGGGTCTTTTCTAGTCATCAAATCATTTAAAAGCATTACGAACAAATTCTATTTTCGCTCTTCAATCGAGACTTTTGTGCATAACTTGCAATTAATGTATTCAAGCAAATTATCCATTGTGTAGCCTTGAAATCATGTCATGGAGTCTCTTTTAGTAATTAAATCATTTCAAAGAAATTCGAACGAAATCTTTTTTCGCACTTGAACCAATAGTTTCATGCATAATTTGCAATGGATCTTTTGAAGGCAACTAGGCATTTGTATAGCCTTAAAATCATGTCATTGAGTCACTTTTAGTCAGTAAATCATTCGAAATCAATTCAAACGAATTCTATTTTCCCATTTCAAACACGACTTTTGTGCAAAACATGCAATTGATCTATTGAAGGCAATTATGCGTTTGTTTAGCCTTAAAATCATGTCATTGAGTCTTCTCTAGTCATTAAATCAATTAAAAGTAATTTGAAAGAATTCTATTTTCTCGCACTTCAAACACGACTTTCGTTCAGAACTTCCAATTCAACAATTGAAGGCAACTATGCATCTTTTTCGCCTTAAAATCATGTCATTGAGTCTCTTCTAGTCATCGAATCATTTGAAAGCATTTTGAACAAATTCTATTTTCGCTCTTCAATCGAGAGTTTTGTGCATAACTTGCAATTGATGTATTCAAGCAAATTATCCATTGTTTAGCCTTGAAATCATGTCATCGAGTCTCTTCTAGTAATTAAATCATTTCAAAGAAATCTAAATGAAATCTTTTTCCGCACCTCAACCACAGCTTTTGTGCATAACTTGCAATGGATCTTTTGAAGGCAACTAGGCATTTGTATAGCCTTAAAATCATGTCATTGAATCACTTTTAGTCAGTAAATCATTCGTAATCAATTCAAACGAATTCTATTTTCGCATTTCAAACACGGCTTTTGTGCAAAACATGCAATTGATCTATTGAAGGCAATTATGCGTTTGTTTAGCCTTAAAATCATTTCATTGAGTCTTCTCTAGTCATTAAATCAATTGAAAGTAATTCGAATGAATTCTATTTTTTCGCACTTCAAACACAACTTTCATTCAGAACTTCCAATTCAACCATTGAAGGCAAATATGCGTCTTTTTCGCCTTAAAATCATGTCATTGGGTCTTTTCTAGTCATCAAATCATTTAAAAGCATTACGAACAAATTCTATTTTCGCTCTTCAATCGAGACTTTTGTGCATAACTTGCAATTAATGTATTCAAGCAAATTATCCATTGTTTAGCCTTGAAATCATGTCATCGAGTCTCTTTTAGTAATTAAATCATTTCAAAGAAATTTGAACGAAATCTTTTTTCGCACTTGAACCAATACTTTCGTGCATAATTTGCAATGGATCTTTTCAAGGCAACTAGGCATTTGTATAGCCTTAAAATCATGTCATTGAGTCACTTTTAGTCAGTAAATCATTCGAAATCAATTCAAGCGAATTCTATTTTCGCATTTCAAACACGACTTTTGTTCAAAACATGCACTTGATCTACTGAAGGCAATTATGCATTTGTTTAGCCTTAAAATCATGTCATTGAGTCTTCTCTAGTCATTAAATCAATTAAAAGTAATTCGAAAGAATTCTACTTTTTTGCACTTCAAACACGACTTTCGTCCAGAACTTTCAATTCAATAATTGAAGGCAGCTATGCATCTTTTTAGCCTTAAAATGATGTCATTGAGTCTCTTCTAGTCATCGAATCATTTGAAAGCATTTTGAAAAAATTCTATTTTCGCTCTTCAATCGAGACTTTTGTGCATAACTTGCAATTGATGTATTCAAGCAAATTATCCATTGTTTAGCCTTGAAATCATGTCATCGAGTCTCTTCTAGTAATTAAATCATTTCAAAGAAATTTAAACGAAATCTTTTTTCGCACCTCAACCACGGCTTTTGTGCATAACTTGCAATGGATCTTTTGAAGGCAACTAGGCATTTGTATAGCCGCAAAATCATGTCACTGAGTCACTTTTAGTCAGTAAATCATTCGAAATTAATTCAAACGAATTCTATTTTCGCATTTCAAACACGACTTTTGTGCAAAACATGCAATTGATCTATTGAAGGCAATTATGCGTTTGTTTGGCCTTAAAATCATGTCATTGAGTCTTCTCTAGTCATTAAATCAATTAAAAGTAATTCAAAAGAATTCTATTTTTTCGCACTTCAAACACGACTTTCGTTCAGAACTTCCAATTCAACAATTGAAGGCAACTATGCATCTTTTTCGCCTTAAAATCATGTCATTGGGTCTTTTCTAGTCATCAAATCATTTAAAAGCATTACGAACAAATTCTATTTTCGCTCTTCAATCGAGACTTTTGTGCATAACTTGCAATTAATGTATTCAAGCAAATTATCCATTGTGTAGCCTTGAAATCATGTCATCGAGTCTCTTTTAGTAATTAAATCATTTCAAAGAAATTCGAACGAAATCTTTTTTCGCACTTGAACCAATACTTTCATGCATAATTTGCAATGGATCTTTTGAAGGCAACTAGGCATTTGTATAGCCTTAAAATCATGTCATTGAGTCACTTTTAGTCAGTAAATCATTCGAAATCAATTCAAACGAATTCTATTTTCCCATTTCAAACACGACTTTTGTGCAAAACATGCAATTGATCTATTGAAGGCAATTATGCGTTTGTTTAGCCTTAAAATCATGTCATTGAGTCTTCTCTAGTCATTAAATCAATTCAAAGTAATTCAAAAGAATTCTATTTTTTCGCACTTCAAACACGACTTTCGTTCAGAACTTCCAATTCAACAATTGAAGGCAACTATGCATCTTTTTCGCCTTAAAATCATGTCATTGAGTCTCTTCTAGTCATCGAATCATTTGAAAGCATTTTGAACAAATTCTATTTTCGCTCTTCAATCGAGAGTTTTGTGCATAACTTGCAATTGATGTATTCAAGCAAATTATCCATTGTTTAGCCTTGAAATCATGTCATCGAGTCTCTTCTAGTAATTAAATCATTTCAAAGAAATCTAAATGAAATCTTTTTCCGCACCTCAACCACAGCTTTTGTGCATAACTTGCAATGGATCTTTTGAAGGCAACTAGGCATTTGTATAGCCTTAAAATCATGTCATTGAATCACTTTTAGTCAGTAAATCATTCGTAATCAATTCAAACGAATTCTATTTTCGCATTTCAAACACGGCTTTTGTGCAAAACATGCAATTGATCTATTGAAGGCAATTATGCGTTTGTTTAGCCTTAAAATCATTTCATTGAGTCTTCTCTAGTCATTAAATCAATTGAAAGTAATTCGAATGAATTCTATTTTTTCGCACTTCAAACACAACTTTCATTCAGAACTTCCAATTCAACCATTGAAGGCAAATATGCGTCTTTTTCGCCTTAAAATCATGTCATTGGGTCTTTTCTAGTCATCAAATCATTTAAAAGCATTACGAACAAATTCTATTTTCGCTCTTCAATCGAGACTTTTGTGCATAACTTGCAATTAATGTATTCAAGCAAATTATCCATTGTTTAGCCTTGAAATCATGTCATCGAGTCTCTTTTAGTAATTAAATCATTTCAAAGAAATTTGAACGAAATCTTTTTTCGCACTTGAACCAATACTTTCGTGCATAATTTGCAATGGATCTTTTCAAGGCAACTAGGCATTTGTATAGCCTTAAAATCATGTCATTGAGTCACTTTTAGTCAGTAAATCATTCGAAATCAATTCAAGCGAATTCTATTTTCGCATTTCAAACACGACTTTTGTTCAAAACATGCACTTGATCTACTGAAGGCAATTATGCATTTGTTTAGCCTTAAAATCATGTCATTGAGTCTTCTCTAGTCATTAAATCAATTAAAAGTAATTCGAAAGAATTCTACTTTTTTGCACTTCAAACACGACTTTCGTCCAGAACTTTCAATTCAATAATTAAAGGCAGCTATGCATCTTTTTAGCCTTAAAATGATGTCATTGAGTCTCTTCTAGTCATCGAATCATTTGAAAGCATTTTGAAAAAATTCTATTTTCGCTCTTCAATCGAGACTTTTGTGCATAACTTGCAATTGATGTATTCAAGCAAATTATCCATTGTTTAGCCTTGAAATCATGTCATCGAGTCTCTTCTAGTAATTAAATCATTTCAAAGAAATTTAAACGAAATCTTTTTTCGCACCTCAACCACGGCTTTTGTGCATAACTTGCAATGGATCTTTTGAAGGCAACTAGGCATTTGTATAGCCGCAAAATCATGTCACTGAGTCACTTTTAGTCAGTAAATCATTCGAAATTAATTCAAACGAATTCTATTTTCGCATTTCAAACACGACTTTTGTGCAAAACATGCAATTGATCTATTGAAGGCAATTATGCGTTTGTTTGGCCTTAAAATCATGTCATTGAGTCTTCTCTAGTCATTAAATCAATTAAAAGTAATTCAAAAGAATTCTATTTTTTCGCACTTCAAACACGACTTTCGTTCAGAACTTCCAATTCAACAATTGAAGGCAACTATGCATCTTTTTCGCCTTAAAATCATGTCATTGGGTCTTTTCTAGTCATCAAATCATTTAAAAGCATTACGAACAAATTCTATTTTCGCTCTTCAATCGAGACTTTTGTGCATAACTTGCAATTAATGTATTCAAGCAAATTATCCATTGTGTAGCCTTGAAATCATGTCATCGAGTCTCTTTTAGTAATTAAATCATTTCAAAGAAATTCGAACGAAATCTTTTTTCGCACTTGAACCAATACTTTCATGCATAATTTGCAATGGATCTTTTGAAGGCAACTAGGCATTTGTATAGCCTTAAAATCATGTCATTGAGTCACTTTTAGTCAGTAAATCATTCGAAATCAATTCAAACGAATTCTATTTTCCCATTTCAAACACGACTTTTGTGCAAAACATGCAATTGATCTATTGAAGGCAATTATGCGTTTGTTTAGCCTTAAAATCATGTCATTGAGTCTTCTCTAGTCATTAAATCAATTCAAAGTAATTCAAAAGAATTCTATTTTTTCGCACTTCAAACACGACTTTCGTTCAGAACTTCCAATTCAACAATTGAAGGCAACTATGCATCTTTTTCGCCTTAAAATCATGTCATTGAGTCTCTTCTAGTCATCGAATCATTTGAAAGCATTTTGAACAAATTCTATTTTCGCTCTTCAATCGAGAGTTTTGTGCATAACTTGCAATTGATGTATTCAAGCAAATTATCCATTGTTTAGCCTTGAAATCATGTCATCGAGTCTCTTCTAGTAATTAAATCATTTCAAAGAAATCTAAATGAAATCTTTTTCCGCACCTCAACCACAGCTTTTGTGCATAACTTGCAATGGATCTTTTGAAGGCAACTAGGCATTTGTATAGCCTTAAAATCATGTCATTGAATCACTTTTAGTCAGTAAATCATTCGTAATCAATTCAAACGAATTCTATTTTCGCATTTCAAACACGGCTTTTGTGCAAAACATGCAATTGATCTATTGAAGGCAATTATGCGTTTGTTTAGCCTTAAAATCATTTCATTGAGTCTTCTCTAGTCATTAAATCAATTGAAAGTAATTCGAATGAATTCTATTTTTTCGCACTTCAAACACAACTTTCATTCAGAACTTCCAATTCAACCATTGAAGGCAAATATGCGTCTTTTTCGCCTTAAAATCATGTCATTGGGTCTTTTCTAGTCATCAAATCATTTAAAAGCATTACGAACAAATTCTATTTTCGCTCTTCAATCGAGACTTTTGTGCATAACTTGCAATTAATGTATTCAAGCAAATTATCCATTGTTTAGCCTTGAAATCATGTCATCGAGTCTCTTTTAGTAATTAAATCATTTCAAAGAAATTTGAACGAAATCTTTTTTCGCACTTGAACCAATACTTTCGTGCATAATTTGCAATGGATCTTTTCAAGGCAACTAGGCATTTGTATAGCCTTAAAATCATGTCATTGAGTCACTTTTAGTCAGTAAATCATTCGAAATCAATTCAAGCGAATTCTATTTTCGCATTTCAAACACGACTTTTGTTCAAAACATGCACTTGATCTACTGAAGGCAATTATGCATTTGTTTAGCCTTAAAATCATGTCATTGAGTCTTCTCTAGTCATTAAATCAATTAAAAGTAATTCGAAAGAATTCTACTTTTTTGCACTTCAAACACGACTTTCGTCCAGAACTTTCAATTCAATAATTAAAGGCAGCTATGCATCTTTTTAGCCTTAAAATGATGTCATTGAGTCTCTTCTAGTCATCGAATCATTTGAAAGCATTTTGAAAAAATTCTATTTTCGCTCTTCAATCGAGACTTTTGTGCATAACTTGCAATTGATGTATTCAAGCAAATTATCCATTGTTTAGCCTTGAAATCATGTCATCGAGTCTCTTCTAGTAATTAAATCATTTCAAAGAAATTTAAACGAAATCTTTTTTCGCACCTCAACCACGGCTTTTGTGCATAACTTGCAATGGATCTTTTGAAGGCAACTAGGCATTTGTATAGCCGCAAAATCATGTCACTGAGTCACTTTTAGTCAGTAAATCATTCGAAATTAATTCAAACGAATTCTATTTTCGCATTTCAAACACGACTTTTGTGCAAAACATGCAATTGATCTATTGAAGGCAATTATGCGTTTGTTTGGCCTTAAAATCATGTCATTGAGTCTTCTCTAGTCATTAAATCAATTAAAAGTAATTCAAAAGAATTCTATTTTTTCGCACTTCAAACACGACTTTCGTTCAGAACTTCCAATTCAACAATTGAAGGCAACTATGCATCTTTTTCGCCTTAAAATCATGTCATTGGGTCTTTTCTAGTCATCAAATCATTTAAAAGCATTACGAACAAATTCTATTTTCGCTCTTCAATCGAGACTTTTGTGCATAACTTGCAATTAATGTATTCAAGCAAATTATCCATTGTTTAGCCTTGAAATCATGTCATCGAGTATCTTTTAGTAATTAAATCATTTCAAAGAAATTCGAACGAAATCTTTTTTCGCACTTGAACCAATACTTTCGTGCATAATTTGCAATGGATCTTTTCAAGGCAACTAGGCATTTGTATAGCCTTAAAATGATGTCATTGAGTCACTTTTAGTCAGTAAATCATTCGGAATCAATTCAAACGAATTCTATTTTCCCGTTTCAAACACGACTTTTGTGCAAAACATGCAATTGATCTATTGAAGGCAATTATGCGTTTGTTTAGCCTTAAAATCATGTCATTGAGTCTTCTCTAGTCATTAAATCAATTAAAAGTAATTTGAAAGAATTCTATTTTCTCGCACTTCAAACACGACTTTCGTTCAGAACTTCCAATTCAACAATTGAAGGCAACTATGCATCTTTTTCGCCTTAAAATCATGTCATTGAGTCTCTTCTAGTCATCGAATCATTTGAAAGCATTTTGAACAAATTCTATTTTCGCTCTTCAATCGAGAGTTTTGTGCATAACTTGCAATTGATGTATTCAAGCAAATTATCCATTGTTTAGCCTTGAAATCATGTCATCGAGTCTCTTCTAGTAATTAAATCATTTCAGAGAAATCTAAATGAAATCTTTTTCCGCACCTCAACCACAGCTTTTGTGCATAACTTGCAATGGATCTTTTGAAGGCAACTAGGCATTTGTATAGCCTTAAAATCATGTCATTGAATCACTTTTAGTCAGTAAATCATTCGTAATCAATTCAAACGAATTCTATTTTCGCATTTCAAACACGGCTTTTGTGCAAAACATGCAATTGATCTATTGAAGGCAATTATGCGTTTGTTTAGCCTTAAAATCATTTCATTGAGTCTTCTCTAGTCATTAAATCAATTGAAAGTAATTCGAATGAATTCTATTTTTTCGCACTTCAAACACAACTTTCATTCAGAACTTCCAATTCAACCATTGAAGGCAAATATGCGTCTTTTTCGCCTTAAAATCATGTCATTGGGTCTTTTCTAGTCATCAAATCATTTAAAAGCATTACGAACAAATTCTATTTTCGCTCTTCAATCGAGACTTTTGTGCATAACTTGCAATTAATGTATTCAAGCAAATTATCCATTGTTTAGCCTTGAAATCATGTCATCGAGTCTCTTTTAGTAATTAAATCATTTCAAAGAAATTTGAACGAAATCTTTTTTCGCACTTGAACCAATACTTTCGTGCATAATTTGCAATGGATCTTTTCAAGGCAACTAGGCATTTGTATAGCCTTAAAATGATGTCATTGAGTCACTTTTAGTCAGTAAATCATTCGGAATCAATTCAAACGAATTCTATTTTCCCGTTTCAAACACGACTTTTGTGCAAAACATGCAATTGATCTATTGAAGGCAATTATGCGTTTGTTTAGCCTTAAAATCATGTCATTGAGTCTTCTCTAGTCATTAAATCAATTAAAAGTAATTTGAAAGAATTCTATTTTCTCGCACTTCAAACACGACTTTCGTTCAGAACTTTCAATTCAATAATTGAAGGCAACTATGCATCTTTTTAGCCTTAAACTCATGTCATTGAGTCTCTTCTAGTCATCAAATCATTTGAAAGCATTTTGAACAAATTCTTTTTTCGCTCTTCAATCGAGACTTTTGTGCATAACTTGCAATTGATGTATTCAAGCAAATTATCCATTGTTTAGCCTTGAAATCATGTCATCGAGTCTCTTCTAGTAATTAAATCATTTCAAAGAAATTTAAACGAAATCTTTTTTTGCACCTCAACCACAGCTTTTGTGCATAACTTGCAATGGATCTTTTGAGGACAACTAGGCATTTGTATAGCCTTAAAATCATGTCATTGAATCACTTTTAGTCAGTAAATCATTCGTAATCAATTCAAACGAATTCTATTTTCGCATTTCAAACACGGCTTTTGTGCAAAACATGCAATTGATCTATTGAAGGCAATTATGCGTTTGTTTAGCCTTAAAATCATTTCATTGAGTCTTCTCTAGTCATTAAATCAATTAAAAGTAATTCGAAAGAATTCTATTTTTTCGCACTTCAAACACGACTTTCGTTCAGAACTTCCAATTCAACAATTGAAGGCAACTATGCATCTTTTTCGCCTTAAAATCATGTCATTGGGTCTTTTCTAGTCATCAAATCATTTAAAAGCATTACGAACAAATTCTATTTTCGCTCTTCAATCGAGACTTTTGTGCATAACTTGCAATTAATGTATTCAAGCAAATTATCCATTGTTTAGCCTTGAAATCATGTCATCGAGTCTCTTTTAGTAATTAAATCATTTCAAAGAAATTCGAACGAAATCTTTTTTCGCACTTGAACCAATACTTTCGTGCATAATTTGCAATGGATCTTTTCAAGGCAACTAGGCATTTGTATAGCCTTAAAATGATGTCATTGAGTCACTTTTAGTCAGTAAATCATTCGGAATCAATTCAAACGAATTCTATTTTCCCGTTTCAAACACGACTTTTGTGCAAAACATGCAATTGATCTATTGAAGGCAATTATGCGTTTGTTTAGCCTTAAAATCATGTCATTGAGTCTTCGCTAGTCATTAAATCAATTAAAAGTAATTTGAAAGAATTCTATTTTCTCGCACTTCAAACACGACTTTCGTTCAGAACTTTCAATTCAATAATTGAAGGCAACTATGCATCTTTTTAGCCTTAAACTCATGTCATTGAGTCTCTTCTAGTCATCAAATCATTTGAAAGCATTTTGAACAAATTCTTTTTTCGCTCTTCAATCGAGACTTTTGTGCATAACTTGCAATTGATGTATTCAAGCAAATTATCCATTGTTTAGCCTTGAAATCATGTCATCGAGTCTCTTCTAGTAATTAAATCATTTCAAAGAAATTTAAACGAAATCTTTTTTCGCACCTCAACCACAGCTTTTGTGCATAACTTGCAATGGATCTTTTGAAGGCAACTAGGCATTTGTATAGCCTTAAAATCATGTCATTGAATCACTTTTAGTCAGTAAATCATTCGTAATCAATTCAAACGAATTCTATTTTCACATTTCAAACACGGCTTTTGTGCAAAACATGCAATTGATCTATTGAAGGCAATTATGCGTTTGTTTAGCCTTAAAATCATTTATTTGAGTCTTCTCTAGTCATTAAATCAATTAAAAGTAATTCGAAAGAATTCTATTTTTTCGCACTTCAAACACGACTTTCGTTCAGAACTTCCAATTCAACAATTGAAGGCAACTATGCATCTTTTTCGCCTTAAAATCATGTCATTGGGTCTTTTCTAGTCATCAAATCATTTAAAAGCATTACGAACAAATTCTATTTTCGCTCTTCAATCGAGACTTTTGTGCATAACTTGCAATTAATGTATTCAAGCAAATTATCCATTGTTTAGCCTTGAAATCATGTCATCGAGTCTCTTTTAGTAATTAAATCATTTCAAAGAAATTCGAACGAAATCTTTTTTCGCACTTGAACCAATACTTTCGTGCATAATTTGCAATGGATCTTTTCAAGGCAACTAGGCATTTGTATAGCCTTAAAATCATGTCATTGAGTCACTTTTAGTTAGTAAATCATTCGAAATCAATTCAAGCGAATTCTATTTTCGCATTTCAAACACGACTTTTGTTCAAAACATGCACTTGATCTATTGAAGGCAATTATGCATTTGTTTAGCCTTAAAATCATGTCATTGAGTCTTCTCTAGTCATTAAATCAATTAAAAGTAATTCGAAAGAATTCTACTTTTTTGCACTTCAAACACGACTTTCGTTCAGAACTTTCAATTCAATAATTGAAGGCAGCTATGCATCTTTTTAGCCTTAAAATGATGTCATTGAGTCTCTTCTAGTCATCAAATCATTTGAAAGCATTTTGAAAAAATTCTATTTTCGTTCTTCAATCGAGACTTTTGTGCATAACTTGCAATTGATGTATTCAAGCAAATTATCCATTGTTTAGCCTTGAAATCATGTCATCGAGTCTCTTCTAGTAATTAAATCATTTCAAAGAAATTTAAACGAAATCTTTTTTCGCACCTCAACCACGGCTTTTGTGCATAACTTGCAATGGATCTTTTGAAGGCAACTAGGCATTTGTATAGCCTTAAAATCATGTCATTGAATCACTTTTAGTCAGTAAATCATTCGAAATCAATTTAAACGAATTCTATTTTCGCATTTCAAACACGACTTTTGTGCAAAACATGCAATTGATATATTGAAGGCAACTATGCGTTTGTTTAGCCTTAAAATCATGTCATTGAGTCTTCTCTAGTCATTAAATCAATTAAAAGTAATTCGAAAGAATTCTATTTGTTCGCACTTCAAACACGACTTTCGTTCAGAACTTTCAATTCAATAATTGAAGGCAGCTATGCATCTTTTTAGCCTTAAAATCATGTCATTGAGTCTCTTCTAGTCATCAAATCATTTGAAAGCATTTTGAACAAATTCTATTTTCGCTCTTCAATCGAGACTTTTGTGCATAACTTGCAATTGATGTATTCAAGCAAATTATCCATTGTTTAGCCTTGAAATCATGTCATCGAGTCTCTTCTAGTAATTAAATCATTTCAAAGAAATTTAAACGAAATCTTTTTTCGCACCTCAACCACGGCTTTTGTGCATAACTTGCAATGGATCTTTTGAAGGCAACTAGGCATTTGTATAGCCTTAAAATCATGTCATTGAATCACTTTTAGTCAGTAAATCATTCGAAATCAATTTAAACGAATTCTATTTTCGCATTTCAAACACGACTTTTGTGCAAAACATGCAATTGATATATTGAAGGCAACTATGCGTTTGTTTAGCCTTAAAATCATGTCATTGAGTCTTCTCTAGTCATTAAATCAATTAAAAGTAATTCGAAAGAATTTTATTTTTTCGCACTTCAAACACGACTTTCGTTCAGAACTTGAAATTCAATAATTGAAGGCAACTATGCATCTTTTTAGCCTTAAAATCATGTCATTGAGTCTCTTCTAGTCATCAAATCATTTGAAAGCATTTTGAACAAATTCTATTTTCGCTCTTCAATCGAGACTTTTGTGCATAACTTGCAATTGATCTATTCAAGCAAATTATCCATTGTTTAGCCTTAAAATCATGTCATCGAGTCTCTTCTTGTAATTAAATCATATCAAAGAAATTTAAACGAAATCTTTTGTCGCACCTGAACCACGGCTTTTGTGCATATTTTGCAATGGATCTTTTGAAGTCAACTAGGCATTTGTATAGCCTTAAAATCATGTCATTGAGTCACTTTTAGTCAGTAAATCATTCGTAATCAATTCAAACGAATTCTATTTTCGCATTTCAAACACGACTTTTGTGCAAAACATGCAATTGATCTATTGAAGGCAATTATGCGTTTGTTTAGCCTTAAAATCATGTGATTGAGTCTTCTCTAGTCATTAAATCAATTAAAATTAATTCGAAAGAATTTTATTTTTTCGCAATTCAAACACAAATTTCGTTCAGAACTTTCAATTCAATAATTGAAGGCAACTATGCATGTTTTTAGCCTTAAAATCATGTCATTGAGTCTCTTCTAGTCATCAAATCATTTGAAAGCGTTTTTAACAAATTCTATTTTCGCTCTTCAATCGAGACTTTTGTGCATAACTTGCAATTGATCTATTCAAGCAAATTATCCATTGTTTAGCCATGAAATCATGTCATCGAGTCTCTCCTAGTAATTAAATCATTTCAAAGAAATTTAAACGAAATCTTTTTTCACACCTGAACCACGGCTTTTGTGCATAATTTGCAATGGATCTTTTGAAGGCAACTAGGCATTTGTATAGCCTTAAAATCATGTCATTGAGTCACTTTTAGTCATTAAATCATTCGAAATCAATTCAAACGAATTCTATTTTCGCATTTCGAACACGACTTTTGTGCAGAACATGCAATTGATCTATTGAAGGCAATTATGCGTTTGTTTAGCCTTAAAATCATTTCATTGAGTCTTCTCTAGTCATTAAATCAATTAAAAGTAATTCGAAAGAATTCTATTTTTTCGCACTTCAAACACGACTTTCGTTCAGAACTTTCAGTTCAATAATTCAAGGCAGCTATGCATCTTTTTAGCCTTAAAATCATGTCATTGAGTCTCTTCTAATCATCAAATCATTTGAAAGCATTTTGAACAAATTCTATTTTGGCTCTTCAATCGAGACTTTTGTGCATAACTTGCAATTGATGTATTGAAGCAAATTATCCATTGTTTAGCCTTGAAATCATTTCATCAAGTCTCCTCTAGTAATTAAATCATTTCAAAGAAATTTAAACGAAATCTTTTTTCGCACCTCAACCACGGCTTTTGTGCATAACTTGCAATGGATCTTTTGAAGGCAACTAGGCATTTGTATAGCCTTAAAATCATGTCATTGAATCACTTTTAGTCAGTAAATCATTCGAAATCAATTTAAACGAATTCTATTTTCGCATTTCAAACACGACTTTTGTGCAAAACATGCAATTGATATATTGAAGGCAACTATGCGTTTGTTTAGCCTTAAAATCATGTCATTGAGTCTTCTCTAGTCATTAAATCAATTAAAAGTAATTCGAAAGAATTCTATTTGTTCGCACTTCAAACACGACTTTCGTTCAGAACTTTCAATTCAATAATTGAAGGCAGCTATGCATCTTTTTAGCCTTAAAATCATGTCATTGAGTCTCTTCTAGTCATCAAATCATTTGAAAGCATTTTGAACAAATTCTATTTTCGCTCTTCAATCGAGACTTTTGTGCATAACTTGCAATTGATGTATTCAAGCAAATTATCCATTGTTTAGCCTTGAAATCATGTCATCGAGTCTCTTCTAGTAATTAAATCATTTCAAAGAAATTTAAACGAGATCTTTTTTCACATCTGAACCACGGCTTTTGTGCATAATTTGCAATGGATCTTTTGAAGGCAACTAGGCATTTGTATAGCCTTAAAATCATGTCATTGAGTCACTTTTAGTCATTAAATCATTCGAAATCAATTCAAACGAATTCTATTTTCGCATTTCGAACACGACTTTTGTGCAAAACATGCAATTGATCTATTGAAGGCAATTATGCGTTTGTTTAGCCTTAAAATCATTTCATTGAGTCTTCTCTAGTCATTAAATCAATTAAAAGTAATTCGAAAGAATTCTATTTTTTCGCACTTCAAACACGACTTTCGTTCAGAACTTTCAGTTCAATAATTCAAGGCAGCTATGCATCTTTTTAGCCTTAAAATCATGTCATTGAGTCTCTTCTAGTCATCAAATCATTTGAAAGCATTTTGAACAAATTCTATTTTCGCTCTTCAATCGAGACTTTTGTGCATAACTTGCAATTGATCTATTCAAGCAAATTATCCATTGTTTAGCCTTGAAATCATGTCATCGAGTCTCTTCTAGTAATTAAATCATTTCGAAGAAATTTAAACGAAATCTTTTCTCGCACCTGAACCACGGCTTTTGTGCATAATTTGCAATGGATCTTTTGAAGTCAACTAGGCATTTGTATAGCCTTAAAATCATGTCATTGAGTAACTTTTAGTCAGTAAATCATTCGTAATCAATTCAAACGAATTCCATTTTCGCATTTCAAACACGACTTTTGTGCAAAACATGCAATTGATCTATTGAAGGCAATTATGCGTTTGTTTAGCCTTAAAATCATGTCATTGAGTCTTCTCTAGTCATTAAATCAATTAAAAGTAATTCGAAAGAATTCTATTTTTTCGCATTTCAAACACGACTTTCGTTCAGAACTTTCAATTCAATAATTGAAGGCAACTATGCATCTTTTTAGCCTTAAAATCATGTCATTGAGTCTCTTCTAGTCATCAAATCATTTGAAAGCATTTTGAACAAATTCTATTTTCGCTCTTCAATCGAGACTTTTGTGCATAACTTGCAATTGATCTATTCAAGAAAATTATCTATTGTTTAGCCTTGAAATCATGTCATGGAGTCTCTTCTAGTAATTAAATCATTTCAAACCAATTCGAACAAAATCTTTTTTCGCACCTGAACCACGGCTCCGATGCATAATTTGCAATGGATCTTTTGAAGGCAACTAGGAATTTGTATAGCCTTAAAATCATGTCATTGAGTCATTTTTAGTCAGTAAATCATTCGAAATCAATCCAAACGAATTCTATTTTCGCATTTCAAACAGGACTTTTGTGTAAAACATGCAATTGATCTATTGAAGGCAATTATGCGTTCGTTTAGCCTTAAAATCATGTCATTGAGTCTTCTCTAGTCATTAAATCAATTAAAAGTAATTCGAAAGAATTCTATTTTTTCGCACTTCAAACACGACTTTCGTTCAGAACTTGAAATTCAATAATTGAAGGCAACTATGCATCTTTTTAGCCTTAAAATCATGTCATTGAGTCTCTTCTAGTCATCAAATCATTTGAAAGCATTTTGAACAAATTCTATTTTCACTCTTCAATCGAGACTTTTGTGCATAACTTGCAATTGATCTATTCAAGCAAATTATCCATTGTTTACACTTGAAATCATGTCATCGAGTCTCTTCTAGTAATTAAATCATTTCAAAGAAATTTAAACGAAATCTTTTGTCGCACCTGAACCACGGCTTTTGTGCATAATTTGCAATGGATCTTTTGAAGTCAACTAGGCATTTGTATAGCCTTAAAATCATGTCATTGAGTCACTTTTAGTCAGTAAATCATTCGTAATCAATTCAAACGAATTCTATTTTCGCATTTCAAACACGACTTTTGTGCAAAACATGCAATTGATCTATTGAAGGCAATTATGCGTTTGTTTAGCCTTAAAATCATGTCATTGAGTCTTCTCTAGTCATTAAATCAATTAAAAGAAATTCGAAAGAATTCTATTTTTTCGCACTTCAAACACGACTTTCGTTCAGAACTTTGAATTCAATAATTGAAGGCAACTATGGATCTTTTTAGCCTTAAAATCATGTCATTGAGTGTCTTATAGTCATCAAATCATTTGAAAGCATTTTGAACAAATTCTATTTTCGCTCTTCAATCGAGACTTTTGTGCATAACTTGCAATTGATCTATTCAAGCAAATTATCCATTGTTTAGCCTTGAAATCATGTCATCGAGTCTCTTCTAGTAATTAAATCATTTCGAAGAAATTTAAACAAAATCTTTTTTCGCACCTAAACCACGGCTTTTGTGCATAATTTGCAGTGGATCTTTTGAAGGCAACTAGGCATTTGTATAGCCTTAAAATCATGTCATTGAATCACTTTTAGTCAGTAAATCATTCGTAATCAATTCAAACAAATTCTATTTTCGCATTTCAAACACGACTTTTGTGCAAAACATGCAATTGATCTATTGAAGGCAATTATGCGTTTGTTTAGCCTTAAAATCATGTCATTCAATCTTCTCTAGTCATTAAATCAATTAAAAGTAATTCGAAAGAATTCTATTTTTTCGCACTTCAAACACGACTTTCGTTCAGAACTTTCAATTCAATAATTGAAGGCAACTATGGATCTTTTTAGCCTTAAAATCATGTCATTGAGTCTCTTCTAGTCATCAAATCATTTGAAAGCATTTTGAACAAATTCTATTTTCGCTCTTCAATCGAGACTTTTGTGCATATCTTGCAATTGATCTATTCAAGCAAATTATCCATTGTTTAGCCTTGAAATCATGTCATCGAGTCTCTTCTAGTAAATAAATCATTTCGAAGAAATTTAAACAAAATCTTTTTTCGCACCTAAACCACGGCTTTTGTGCATAATTTGCAATGGATCTTTTGAAGGCTAGTAGGCATTTGTATAGCCTTAAAATCATGTCATTGAATCACTTTTAGTCAGTAAATCATTCGTAATCAATTCAAACGAATTCTATTTTCGCATTTCAAACCCGACTTTTGTGCAAAACATGCAATTGATCTATTGAAGGCAATTATGCGTTTGTTCAGCCTTAAAATCATGTCAGTGAGTCTTCTCTAGTCATTAAATCAATTAAAAGTAATTCGAAAGAATTCTATTTTTTCGCACTTCAAAGACGACTTTCGTTCAGAACTTTCAATTCAACAATTGAAGGCAACTATGCATCTTTTTAGCCTTAAAATCATGTCATTGAGTCTCTTCTAGTCATCAAATCATTTGAGAGCATTTTGAACAAATTCTATTTTCGCTCTTCAATCGAGACTTTTGTGCATAACTTGCAATTGATCTATTCAAGCAAATTATCCATTGTTTATCCTTGAAATCATGTCATCGAGTCTCTTCTAGTAATTAAATCATTTCGAAGAAATTTAAACGAAATCTTTTCTCGCACCTGAACCACGGCTTTTGTGCATAATTTGCAATGGATCTTTTGAAGGCAACTAGGCACTTGTATTGCCTTAAAATCATGTCATTGAGTCACTTTTAGTCAGTAAATCATTCGAAATCAATTCAAACGAATTCTATTTTCGCATTTCAAACCCGACATTTGTGCAAAACATGCAATTGATCTATTGAAGGCAATTATGCGTTTGTTTAGCCTTAGAATCATGTCATTGAGTCTTCTCTAGTAATTAAATCAATCAAAAGTAATTCGAAAGAATTCTATTTTTTCGCACTTCAAACACGACTTTCGTTCAGAACTTGAAATTCAACAATTGAAGGCAACTATGCATCTTTTTAGCCTTAAAATCATGTCATTGAGTCTCTTCTAGTCATCAAATCATTTGAAAGCATTTTGAACAAATTCTATTTTCGCTCTTCAATCGAGACTTTTGTGCATAACTTGCAATTGATCTATTCAAGCAAATTATCCATTGTTTAGCCTTGAAATCATGTCATCGAGTCTCTTCTAGTAATTAAATCATTTCGAAGAAATTTAAACAAAATCTTTTTTCGCACCTAAACCACGGCTTTTGTGCATAATTTGCAATGGATCTTTTGAAGGCAACTAGGCATTTGTATAGCCTTAAAATCATGTCATTGAGTCACTTTTAGTTAGTAAATCATTCGAAATCAATTCAAATGAATTCTATTTTCGCATTTCAAACCCGACATTTGTGCAAAACATGCAATTGATCTATTGAAGGCAATTATGCGTTTGTTTAGCCTTAAAATCATGTCATTCAGTCTTCTCTAGTCATTAAATCAATTAAAAGTAATTCGAAAGAATTCTATTTTTTCGCACTTCAAACACGACTTTCGTTCAGAACTTGAAATTCAACAATTGAAGGCAACTATGCATCTTTTTAGCCTTAAAATCATGTCGTTGAGTCTTTTCTAGTCATCAAATCATTTGAAAGCATTTTGAACAAATTCTATTTTCGCTCTTCAATCGAGACTTTTGTGCATAACTTGCAATTGATCTATTCAAGCAAATTATCCATTGTTTAGCCTTGAAATCATGTCATCGAGTCTCTTCTAGTAATTAAATCATTTCGAAGAAATTTAAACAAAATCTTTTTTCGCACCTAAACCACGGCTTTTGTGCATAATTTGCAATGGATCTTTTGAAGGCAACTAGGCATTTGTATAGCCTTAAAATCATGTCATTGAGTCACTTTTAGTCAGTAAATCATTCGAAATCAATTCAAATGAATTCTATTTTCGCATTTCAAACCCAACATTTGTGCAAAACATGCAATTGATCTATTGAAGGCAATTATGCGTTTGTTTAGCCTTAAAATCATGTCATTCAGTCTTCTCTAGTCATTAAATCAGTTAAAAGTAATTCGAAAGAATTCTATTTTTTCGCACTTCAAACACGACTTTCGTTCAGAACTTTCAATTCAATAATTGAAGGCAACTATGGATCTTTTTAGCCTTAAAATCATGTCATTGAGTCTCTTCTAGTCATCAAATCATTTGAAAGCATTTTGAACAAATTCTATTTTCGCTCTTCAATCGAGACTTTTGTGCATAACTTGCAATTGATCTATTCAAGCAAATTATCCATTGTTTAGCCTTGAAATCATGTCATCGAGTCTCTTCTAGTAAATAAATCATTTCGAAGAAATTTAAACAAAATCTTTTTTCGCACCTAAACCACGGCTTTTGTGCATAATTTGCAATGGATCTTTTGAAGGCAACTAGGCATTTGTATAGCCTGAAAATCATGTCATTGAATCACTTTTAGTCAGTAAATCATTCGTAATCAATTCAAACGAATTCTATTTTCGCATTTCAAACACGACTTTTGTGCAAAACATGCAATTGATCTATTGAAGGCAATTATGCGTTTGTTCAGCCTTAAAATCATGTCAGTGAGTCTTCTCTAGTCATTAAATCAATTAAAAGTAATTCAAAAGAATTCTATTTTTTCGCACTTCAAACACGACTTTCGTTCAGAACTTTCAATTCAACAATTGAAGGCAACTATGCATCTTTTTAGCCTTAAAATCATGTCATTGAGTCTCTTCTAGTCATCAAATCATTTGAAAGCATTTTGAACAAATTCTATTTTCGCTCTTCAATCGAGACTTATGTGCCTAACTTGCAATTGATCTATTCAAGCAAATTATCCATTGTTTATCCTTGAAATCATGTCATCGAGTCTCTTCTAGTAATTAAATCATTTCGAAGAAATTTAAACGAAATCTTTTCTCGCACCTGAACCACGGCTTTTGTGCATAATTTGCAATGGATCTTTTGAAGGCAACTAGGCATTTGTATTGCCTTAAACTCATGTCATTGAGTCACTTTTAGTCAGTAAATCATTCGAAATCAATTCAAACGAATTCTATTTTCGCATTTCAAACCCGACATTTGTGCAAAACATGCAATTGATCTATTGAAGGCAATTATGCGTTTGTTTAGCCTTAAAATCATGTCATTGAGTCTTCTCTAGTCATTAAATCAATTAAAAGTAATTCGAAAGAATTCTATTTTTTCGCACTTCAAACACGACTTTCGTTCAGAACTTGAAATTCAACAATTGAAGGCAACTATGCATCTTTTTAGCCTTAAAATCATGTCATTGAGTCTTTTCTAGTCATCAAATCATTTAAAAGCATTACCAACAAATTCTATTTCCGCTCTTCAATCGAGACTTTTGTGCATAACTTGCAATTGATCTATTCAAGCAAATTATCCATTGTTTAGCCGTGAAATCATGTCATCGAGTCTCCTCTAGTAATTAAATCATTTCAAAGAAATTTAAACGAAATCTTTTTTCGCACCTGAACCACGGCTTTTGTGCATAATTTGCAATGGATCTTTTGAAGGCAACTAGGCATTTGTATAGCCTTAAAATCATGTCATTGAATCACTTTTAGTCAGTAAATCATTCGTAATCAATTCAAACGAATTCTTTTTTCGCATTTCAAACACAACTTTTGTGCAAAACATGCAATTGATCTATTGAAGGCAATTGTGCGTTTGTTTAGCCTTAAAATCATGTCATTGAGTCTTCTCTAGTCATTAAATCAATTAAAAGTAATTCGAAAGAATTCTATTTTTTCGCACTTCAAACACGACTTTCGTTCAGAACTTCCAATTCAACAATTGAAGGCAACTATTCATCTTTTTCGCCTTAAAATCATGTCATTGAGTCTCTTCTAGTCATCAAGTCATTTAAAACCATTACGAACAAATTCTATTTTCGCTCTTTAAACGAGACTTTTGTGGATAACTTGCAATTGATCTATTCAAGCGAATTATCCATTGTTTAGCCTTGTTATCATGTCATCGCGTCTCTTCTAGTAATTAAATCATTCCGAAGAAATTTGAACGAAATATTTTTTCGCACCTCAACCATGGCTTTTGTGCATAATTTGCAATGGATCTTTTGAAGGCAAGTAGGCATTTGTATAGCCTTAAAATCATGTCATTGAGTCACTTTTAGTCAGTAAATCATTCGAAATCAATTCAAACGAATTCTATTTTCGCATTTCAAACACGACTTTTGTGCAAAACATGCAATTGATCTATTGAAGGCAATTATGCGTTTGTTTAGCCTTAAAATCATGTCATTCAGTCTTCTCTAGTCATTAAATCAATTAAAAGTAATTCGAAAGAATTCTATTTTTTCGCACTTCAAACACGACTTTCGTTCAGAACTTTCAATTCAATAACTGAAGGCAACTATGGATCTTTTTAGCCTTAAAATCATGTCATTGAGTCTCTTCTAGTCATCAAATCATTTGAAAGCATTTTGAACAAATTCTATTTTCGCTCTTCAATCGAGACTTTTGTGCATAACTTGCAATTGATCTATTCAAGCAAATTATCCATTGTTTAGCCTTGAAATCATGTCATCGAGTCTCTTCTAGTAAATAAATCATTTCGAAGAAATTTAAACAAAATCTTTTTTCGCACCTAAACCACGGCTTTTGTGCATAATTTGCAATGGATCTTTTGAAGGCAACTAGGCATTTGTATAGCCTTAAAATCATGTCATTGAATCACTTTTAGTCAGTAAATCATTCGTAATCAATTCAAACGAATTCTATTTTCGCATTTCAAACACGACTTTTGTGCAAAACATGCAATTGATCTATTGAAGGCAATTATGCGTTTGTTCAGCCTTAAAATCATGTCAGTGAGTCTTCTCTAGTCATTAAATCAATTAAAAGTAATTCGAAAGAATTCTATTTTTTCGGACTTCAAACACGACTTTCGTTCAGAACTTTCAATTCAACAATTGAAGGCAACTATGCATCTTTTTAGCCTTAAAATCATGTCATTGAGTCTCTTCTAGTCATCAAATCATTTGAAAGCATTTTGAACAAATTCTATTTTCGCTCTTCAATCGAGACTTTTGTGCATAACTTGCAATTGATCTATTCAAGCAAATTATCCATTGTTTATCCTTGAAATCATGTCATCGAGTCTCTTCTAGTAATTAAATCATTTCGAAGAAATTTAAACGAAATCTTTTCTCGCACCTGAACCACGGCTTTTGTGCATAATTTGCAATGGATCTTTTGAAGGCAACTAGGCATTTGTATTGCCTTAAAATCATGTCATTGAGTCACTTTTAGTTAGTAAATCATTCGAAATCAATTCAAATGAATTCTATTTTCGCATTTCAAACCCGACATTTGTGCAAAACATGCAATTGATCTATTGAAGGCAATTATGCGTTTGTTTAGCCTTAAAATCATGTCATTCAGTCTTCTCTAGTCATTAAATCAATTAAAAGTAATTCGAAAGAATTCTATTTTTTCGCACTTCAAACACGACTTTCGTTCAGAACTTGAAATTCAACAATTGAACGCAACTATGCATCTTTTTAGCCTTAAAATCATGTCGTTGAGTCTTTTCTAGTCATCAAATCATTTGAAAGCATTTTGAACAAATTCTATTTTCGCTCTTCAATCGAGACTTTTGTGCATAACTTGCAATTGATCTATTCAAGCAAATTATCCATTGTTTAGCCTTGAAATCATGTCATCGAGTCTCTTCTAGTAATTAAATCATTTCGAAGAAATTTAAACAAAATCTTTTTTCGCACCTAAACCACGGCTTTTGTGCATAATTTGCAATGGATCTTTTGAAGGCAACTAGGCATTTGTATAGCCTTAAAATCATGTCATTGAATCACTTTTAGTCAGTAAATCATTCGTAATCAATTCAAACAAATTCTATTTTCGCATTTCAAACACGACTTTTGTGCAAAACATGCAATTGATCTATTGAAGGCAATTATGCGTTTGTTCACCCTTAAAATCATGTCAGTGAGTCTTCTCTAGTCATTAAATCAATTAAAAGTAATTCGAAAGAATTCTATTTTTTCGCACTTCAAACACGACTTTCGTTCAGAACTTGAAATTCAATAATTGAAGGCAACTATGCATCTTTTTAGCCTTAAAATCATGTCATTGAGTCTCTTCTAGTCATCAAATCATTTGAAAACATTTTGAACAAATTCTATTTTCGCTCTTCAATCGAGACTTTTGTGCATAACTTGCAATTGATCTATTCAAGCAAATTATCCATTGTTTAGCCTTGAAATCATGTCATCGAGTCTCTTCTAGTAATTAAATCATTTCGAAGAAATTTAAACGAAATCTTTTTTCGCACCTGAACCACGGCTTTTGTGCATAATTTGCAATCGATCTTTTGAAGGCAACTAGGCATTTGTATGGCCTTAAAATCATGTCATTGAGTCACTTTTAGTTAGTAAATCATTCGAAATCAATTCAAACGAATTCTATTTTCGCATTTCAAACCCGACTTTTGTGCAAAACATGCAATTCATCTATTGAAAGCAATTATGCGTTTGTTTAGCCTTAAAATCATGTCATTGAGTCTTCTCTAGTCATTAAATCAATTAAAAGTAATTCGAAAGAATTCTATTTTTTCGGACTTCAAACACGACTTTCGTTCAGAACTTTCAATTCAACAATTGAAGGCAACTATGCATCTTTTTAGCCTTAAAATCATGTCATTGAGTCTCTTCTAGTCATCAAATCATTTGAAAGCATTTTGAACAAATTCTATTTTCGCTCTTCAATCGAGACTTTTGTGCATAACTTGCAATTGATCTATTCAAGCAAATCATCCATTGTTTAGCCTTGAAATCATGTCATCGAGTCTCTTCTAGTAATTAAATCATTTCGAAGAAATTTAAACAAAATCTTTTTTCGCACCTAAACCACGGCTTTTGTGCATAATTTGCAATGGATCTTTTGAAGGCAACTAGGCATTTGTATAGCCTTAAAATCATGTCATTGATCACTTTTAGTCAGTAAATCATTCGTAATCAATTCAAACGAATTCTATTTTCGCATTTCAAACACGACTTTTGTGCAAAACATGCAATTGATCTATTGAAGGCAATTATGCGTTTGTTCACCCTTAAAATCATGTCAGTGAGTCTTCTCTAGTCATTAAATCAATTAAAAGTAATTCGAAAGAATTCTATTTTTTCGCACTTCAAACACGACTTTCGTTCAGAACTTGAAATTCAACAATTGAAGGCAACTATGCATCTTTTTAGCCTTAAAATCATGTCTTTGAGTCTTTTCTAGTCATCAAATCATTTGAAAGCATTTTGTACAAATTCTATTTTCGCTCTTAAATCGAGACTTTTGTGCATAACTTGCAATTGATCTATTCAAGCAAATTATCCATTGTTTATCCTTGAAATCATGTCATCGAGTCTCTTCTAGTAATTAAATCATTTCGAAGAAATTTAAACGAAATCTTTTCTCGCACCTGAACCACGGCTTTTGTGCATAATTTGCAATGGATCTTTTGAAGGCAACTAGGCATTTGTATTGCCTTAAAATCATGTCATTGAGTCACTTTTAGTCAGTAAATCATTCGAAATCAATTCAAACGAATTCTATTTTCGCATTTCAAACCCGACATTTGTGCAAAACATCCAATTGATCTATTGAAGGCAATTATGCGTTTGTTTAGCCTTAAAATCATGTCATTCAGTCTTCTCTAGTCATTAAATCAATTAAAAGTAATTCGAAAGAATTCTATTTTTTCGCACTTCAAACACGACTTTCGTTCAGAACTTGAAATTCAACAATTGAAGGCAACTATGCATCTTTTTAGCTTTAAAATCATGTCATTGAGTCTCTTCTAGTCATCAAATCATTTGAAAGCATTTTGAACAAATTCTATTTTCGCTCTTCAATCGATACTTTTGTGCATAACTTGCAATTGATCTATTCAAGCAAATTATCCATTGTTTAGCCTTGAAATCATGTCATCGAGTCTCTTCTAGTAACTAAATCATTTCGAAGAAATTTAAACAAAATCTTTTTTCGCACCTAAACCACGGCTTTTGTGCATAATTTGCAATGGATCTTTTGAAGGCAACTAGGCATTTGTATAGCCTTAAAATCATGTCATTGAGTCACTTTTAGTTAGTAAATCATTCGAAATCAATTCAAATGAATTCTATTTTCGCATTTCAAACACGACTTTTGTGCAAAACATGCAATTGATCTATTGAAGGCAATTATGCGTTTGTTCAGCCTTAAAATCATGTCAGTGAGTCTTCTCTAGTCATTAAATCAATTAAAAGTAATTCGAAAGAATTCTATTTTTTCGCACTTCAAACACGACTTTCGTTCAGAACTTGAAATTCAACAATTGAACGCAACTATGCATCTTTTTAGCCTTAAAATCATGTCGTTGAGTCTTTTCTAGTCATCAAATCATTTGAAAGCATTTTGTACAAATTCTATTTTCGCTCTTAAATCGAGACTTTTGTGCATAACTTGCAATTGATCTATTCAAGCAAATTATCCATTGTTTAGCCTTGAAATCATGTCATCGAGTCTCTTCTAGTAATTAAATCATTTCGAAGAAATTTAAACAAAATCTTTTTTCGCACCTAAACCACGGCTTTTGTGCATAATTTGCAATGGATCTTTTGAAGGCAACTAGGCATTTGTATAGCCTTAAAATCATGTCATTGAATCACTTTTAGTCAGTAAATCATTCGTAATCATTTCAAACGAATTCTATTTTCGCATTTCAAACACGACTTTTGTGCAAAACATGCAATTGATCTATTGAAGGCAATTATGCGTTTGTTTAGCCTTAAAATCATGTCATTGAGTCTTCTCTAGTCATTAAATCAATTAAAAGTAATTCGAAAGAATTTTATTTTTTCGCACTTCAAAAGACGACTTTCGTTCAGAACTTTCAATTCAATAATTGAAGGTAACTATGCATCTTTTTCGCCTTAAAATCATGTCATTGAGTCTTTTCAAGTCATCAAATCATTTAAAAGCATTACGAACAAATTCTATCTCCGCTCTTCAATCGAGACTTTTGTGCATAACTTGCAATTGATCTATTCAAGCAAATTATCCATTGTTTAGCCTTGAAATCATGTCATCGAGTCTCTTCTAGTAATTAAATCATTTCAAAGAAATTTAAACGAAATCTTTTCTCGCACCTGAACCACGGCTTTTGTGCATAATTTGCAATGGATCTTTTGAAGGCAACTAGGCATTTGTATAGCCTTAAAATCATGTCATTGAATCACTTTTAGTTAGTAAATCATTCGAAATCAATTCAAATGAATTCTATTTTCGCATTTCAAACCCGACATTTGTGCAAAACATGCAATTGATCTATTGAAGGCAATTATGCGTTTGTTTAGCCTTAAAATCATGTCATTCAGTCTTCTCTAGTCATTAAATCAATTAAAAGTAATTCGAAAGAATTCTATTTTTTCGCACTTCAAACACGACTTTCGTTCAGAACTTGAAATTCAACAATTGAAGGCAACTATGCATCTTTTTAGCCTTAAAATCATGTCGTTGAGTCTTTTCTAGTCATCAAATCATTTGAAAGCATTTTGAACAAATTCTATTTTCGCTCTTCAATCGAGACTTTTGTGCATAACTTGCAATTGATCTATTCAAGCAAATTATCCATTGTTTAGCCTTGAAATCATGTCATCGAGTCTCTTCTAGTAATTAAATCATTTCGAAGAAATTTAAACAAAATCTTTTTTCGCACCTAAACCACGGCTTTTGTGCATAATTTGCAATGGATCTTTTGAAGGCAACTAGGCATTTGTATAGCCTTAAAATCATGTCATTGAATCACTTTTAGTCAGTAAATCATTCGTAATCATTTCAAACGAATTCTATTTTCGCATTTCAAACACGACTTTTGTGCAAAACATGCAATTGATCTATTGAAGGCAATTATGCGTTTGTTTAGCCTTAAAATCATGTCATTGAGTCTTCTCTAGTCATTAAATCAATTAAAAGTAATTCGAAAGAATTTTATTTTTTCGCACTTCAAAAGACGACTTTCGTTCAGAACTTTCAATTCAATAATTGAAGGCAACTATGCATCTTTTTCGCCTTAAAATCATGTCATTGAGTCTTTTCAAGTCATCAAATCATTTAAAAGCATTACGAACAAATTCTATCTCCGCTCTTCAATCGAGACTTTTGTGCATAACTTGCAATTGATCTATTCAAGCAAATTATCCATTGTTTAGCCTTGAAATCATGTCATCGAGTCTCTTCTAGTAATTAAATCATTTCAAAGAAATTTAAACGAAATCTTTTCTCGCACCTGAACCACGGCTTTTGTGCATAATTTGCAATGGATCTTTTGAAGGCAACTAGGCATTTGTATAGCCTTAAAATCATGTCATTGAATCACTTTTAGTCAGTAAATCATTCGAAATCAATTCAAACGAATTCTATTTTCGCATTTCAAACATGACTTTTGTGCAAAACATGCAATTGATCTATTGAAGGCAATATGCGTTTGTTTAGCCTTAAAATCATGTCATTGAGTCTTCTCTAGTCATTAAATCAATTAAAAGTAATTCGAAAGAATTCTATTTTTTTGCGCTTCAAACACGACTTTCGTTCAGAACTTCCAATTCAATAATTGAAGGCGACTGTGCATCTTTTTAGCCTTAAAATCATGTCATTGAGTCTTTTCTAGTCATCAAATCATTTAAAAGCATTACGAACAAATTCTATTGCCGCTCTTCAGTCGAGACTTTTGTGCATAACTTGCAATTGATCTATTCAAGCAAATTATCCATTGTTTAGCCTTGAAATCATGTCATCGAGTCTCCTCTAGTAATTAAATCATTTCAAAGAAATTTAAACGACATCTTTTTTCGCACCTGAACCACGGCTTTTGTGCATAATTTGCAATGGATCTTTTGAAGGCAACTAGGCATTTGTATAGCCTTAAAATCATGTCATTGAATCACTTTTAGTCAGTAAATCATTCGTAATCAATTCAAACGAATTCTATTTTCGCATTTCAAACACGACTTTTGTGCAAAACATGCAATTGATCTATTGAAGGCAATTGTGCGTTTGTTTAGCCTTAAAATCATGTCATTGAGTCTTCTCTAGTCATTAAGTCAATTAAAAGTAATTCGAAAGAATTCTATTTTTTCGCACTTCAACCACGACTTTCGTTCAGAACTTCCAATTCAACAATTGAAGGCAACTATTCATCTTTTTCGCCTTAAAATCATGTCATTGAGTCTTCTCTTGTCATTAAATCAATTAAAAGTAATTCGAAAGAATTCTATTTTTTCGCACTTGAAACACGACTTTCGTTCAGAACTTCCAATTCAACAATTGAAGGCAACTATTCATCTTTTTCGCCTTAAAATCATGTCATTGAGTCTCTTCTAGTCATCAAATCATTTAAAACCATTACGAACAAATTCTATTTTCGCTCTTTAAACGAGACTTTTGTGGATAACTTGCAATTGATCTATTCAAGCGAATTATCATTGTTTAGCCTTGAAATCATGTCATCGAGTCTCTTCTAGTAATTAAATCATTTCGAAGAAATTTAAAGGAAATCTTTTTTCGCACCTGAACCACGGCTTTTGTGCATAATTTGCAATGGATCTTTTGAAGGCAACTAGGCATTTGTATAGCCTGAAAATCATGTCATTGAGTCACTTTTAGTCAGTAAATCATTCGAAATCAATTCAAACGAATTCTATTTTCGCATTTCAAACACGACTCTTGTGCAAAACATGCAATTGATCTATTGAAGGCAATTATGCGTTTGTTTAGCCTTAAAATCATGTCATTGAGTCTTCTCTAGTCATTAAATCAATTAAAAGTAATTCGAAAGAATTCTATTTTTTCGCACTTCAAACACGACTTTCGTCCAGAACTTTCAATTCAATAATTGAAGGCAACTATGCATCTTTTTAGCCTTAAAATCATGTCATTGAGTCTCTTCTACTCATCAAATCATTTGAAAGCATTTTGAACAAATTCTATTTTCGCTCTTCAATCGAGACTTTTGTGCATAACTTGCAATTGATCTATTCACGCAAATTATCCATTGTTTAGCCTTGAAATCATGTCATCGAGTCTCTTCTAGTAATTAAATCATTTCGAAGAAATTTAAACAAAATCTTTTTTCGCACCTAAACCACGGCTTTTGTGCATAATTTGCAATGGATCTTTTGAAGGCAACTAGGCATTTGTATAGCCTTAAAATCATGTCATTGAATCACTTTTAGTCAGTAAATCATTCGAAATCAATTCAAACGAATTCTATTTTCGCATTTCAAACCCGACTTTTGTGCAAAACATGCAATTGATCTACTGAAGGCAATTATGCATTTGTTTAGCCTTAAAATCATGTCATTGAGTCTTCTCTAGGCATTAAATCAATTAAAAGTATTTCGAAAGAATTCTATTTTTTCGCACTTCAAACACGACTTTCGTTCAGAACTTTCAATTCAATAATTGAAGGCAACTATGCATCTTTTTAGCCTTAAAATCATGTCATTGAGTCTCTTCTAGTCATCAAATCATTTGAAAGCATTTTGAACAAATTCTATTTTCGCTCTTCAATCGAGACTTTTGTGCATAACTTGCAATTGATCTATTCAAGCAAATTATCCATTGTTTAGCCTTGAAATCATGTCATTGAGTCTCTTTTTGTAATTAAATCATTTCAAAGAAATTCGAACGAAATCTTTTGTCGCACTTGAACCAATACTTTCGTGCATAATTTGCAATGGATCTTTTGAAGGCAACTAGGCATTTGTATAGCCTGAAAATCATGTCATTGAGTCACTTTTAGTCAGTAAATCATTCGAAATCAATTCAAACGAATTCTATTTTCGCATTTCAAACACGACTTTTGTGCAAAACATGCAATTGATTTACTGAAGGCAATTATGTGTTTGTTTAGCCTTAAAATCATGTCATTGAGTCTTCTCTAGTCATTAAATCAATTAAAAGTAATTCGAAAGAATTCTATTTTTTCGCACTTCAAACACGACTTTCGTTCAGAACTTTCAATTCAATAATTGAAGGCAACTATGCATCTTTTTCGCCTTAAAATCATGTCATTGAGTCTTTTCAAGTCATCAAATCATTTAAAAGCATTACGAACAAATTCTATCTCCGCTCTTCAATCGAGACTTTTGTGCATAACTTGCAATTGATCTATTCAAGCAAATTATCCATTGTTTAGCCTTGAAATCATGTCATCGAGTCTCTTCTAGTAATTAAATCATTTCAAAGAAATTTAAACGAAATCTTTTCTCGCACCTGAACCACGGCTTTTGTGCATAATTTGCAATGGATCTTTTGAAGGCAACTAGGCATTTGTATAGCCTTAAAATCATGTCATTGAATCACTTTTAGTTAGTAAATCATTCGAAATCAATTCAAATGAATTCTATTTTCGCATTTCAAACCCGACATTTGTGCAAAACATGCAATTGATCTATTGAAGGCAATTATGCGTTTGTTTAGCCTTAAAATCATGTCATTCAGTCTTCTCTAGTCATTAAATCAATTAAAAGTAATTCGAAAGAATTCTATTTTTTCGCACTTCAAACACGACTTTCGTTCAGAACTTGAAATTCAACAATTGAAGGCAACTATGCATCTTTTTAGCCTTAAAATCATGTCGTTGAGTCTTTTCTAGTCATCAAATCATTTGAAAGCATTTTGAACAAATTCTATTTTCGCTCTTCAATCGAGACTTTTGTGCATAACTTGCAATTGATCTATTCAAGCAAATTATCCATTGTTTAGCCTTGAAATCATGTCATCGAGTCTCTTCTAGTAATTAAATCATTTCGAAGAAATTTAAACAAAATCTTTTTTCGCACCTAAACCACGGCTTTTGTGCATAATTTGCAATGGATCTTTTGAAGGCAACTAGGCATTTGTATAGCCTTAAAATCATGTCATTGAATCACTTTTAGTCAGTAAATCATTCGTAATCATTTCAAACGAATTCTATTTTCGCATTTCAAACACGACTTTTGTGCAAAACATACAATTGATCTATTGAAGGCAATTATGCGTTTGTTTAGCCTTAAAATCATGTCATTGAGTCTTCTCTAGTCATTAAATCAATTAAAAGTAATTCGAAAGAATTTTATTTTTTCGCACTTCAAAAGACGACTTTCGTTCAGAACTTTCAATTCAATAATTGAAGGCAACTATGCATCTTTTTAGCCTTAAAATCATGTCATTGAGTCTCTTCTAGTCATCAAATCATTTGAAAACATTTTGAACAAATTCTATTTTCGCTCTTCAATCGAGACTTTTGTGCATAACTTGCAATTGATCTATTCAAGCAAATTATCCATTGTTTAGCCTTGAAATCATGTCATCGAGTCTCTTCTAGTAATTAAATCATTTCGAAGAAATTTAAACGAAATCTTTTTTCGCACCTGAACCACGGCTTTTGTGCATAATTTGCAATGGATCTTTTGAAGGCAACTAGGCATTTGTATAGCCTTAAAATCATGTCATTGAATCACTTTTAGTCAGTAAATCATTCGAAATCAATTCAAACGAATTCTATTTTCGCATTTCAAACATGACTTTTGTGCAAAACATGCAATTGATCTATTGAAGGCAATATGCGTTTGTTTAGCCTTAAAATCATGTCATTGAGTCTTCTCTAGTCATTAAATCAATTAAAAGTAATTCGAAAGAATTCTATTTTTTTGCGCTTCAAACACGACTTTCGTTCAGAACTTCCAATTCAATAATTGAAGGCGACTGTGCATCTTTTTAGCCTTAAAATCATGTCATTGAGTCTTTTCTAGTCATCAAATCATTTAAAAGCATTACGAACAAATTCTATTGCCGCTCTTCAGTCGAGACTTTTGTGCATAACTTGCAATTGATCTATTCAAGCAAATTATCCATTGTTTAGCCTTGAAATCATGTCATCGAGTCTCCTCTAGTAATTAAATCATTTCAAAGAAATTTAAACGACATCTTTTTTCGCACCTGAACCACGGCTTTTGTGCATAATTTGCAATGGATCTTTTGAAGGCAACTAGGCAGTTGTATAGCCTTAAAATCATGTCATTGAATCACTTTTAGTCAGTAAATCATTCGTAATCAATTCAAACGAATTCTATTTTCGCATTTCAAACACGACTTTTGTGCAAAACATGCAATTGATCTATTGAAGGCAATTGTGCGTTTGTTTAGCCTTAAAATCATGTCATTGAGTCTTCTCTAGTCATTAAGTCAATTAAAAGTAATTCGAAAGAATTCTATTTTTTCGCACTTCAACCACGACTTTCGTTCAGAACTTCCAATTCAACAATTGAAGGCAACTATTCATCTTTTTCGCCTTAAAATCATGTCATTGAGTCTTCTCTTGTCATTAAATCAATTAAAAGTAATTCGAAAGAATTCTATTTTTTCGCACTTGAAACACGACTTTCGTTCAGAACTTCCAATTCAACAATTGAAGGCAACTATTCATCTTTTTCGCCTTAAAATCATGTCATTGAGTCTCTTCTAGTCATCAAATCATTTAAAACCATTACGAACAAATTCTATTTTCGCTCTTTAAACGAGACTTTTGTGGATAACTTGCAATTGATCTATTCAAGCGAATTATCATTGTTTAGCCTTGAAATCATGTCATCGAGTCTCTTCTAGTAATTAAATCATTTCGAAGAAATTTAAAGGAAATCTTTTTTCGCACCTGAACCACGGCTTTTGTGCATAATTTGCAATGGATCTTTTGAAGGCAACTAGGCATTTGTATAGCCTGAAAATCATGTCATTGAGTCACTTTTAGTCAGTAAATCATTCGAAATCAATTCAAACGAATTCTATTTTCGCATTTCAAACACGACTCTTGTGCAAAACATGCAATTGATCTATTGAAGGCAATTATGCGTTTGTTTAGCCTTAAAATCATGTCATTGAGTCTTCTCTAGTCATTAAATCAATTAAAAGTAATTCGAAAGAATTCTATTTTTTCGCACTTCAAACACGACTTTCGTCCAGAACTTTCAATTCAATAATTGAAGGCAACTATGCATCTTTTTAGCCTTAAAATCATGTCATTGAGTCTCTTCTACTCATCAAATCATTTGAAAGCATTTTGAACAAATTCTATTTTCGCTCTTCAATCGAGACTTTTGTGCATAACTTGCAATTGATCTATTCACGCAAATTATCCATTGTTTAGCCTTGAAATCATGTCATCGAGTCTCTTCTAGTAATTAAATCATTTCAAAGAAATTTAAACGAAATCTTTTTTCGCACCTGAACCACGGCTTTTGTGCATAATTAGCAATCGATCTTTTGAAGGCAACTAGGCATTTGTATAGCCTTAAAATCATGTCATTGAATCACTTTTAGTCAGTAAATCATTCGAAATCAATTCAAACGAATTCTATTTTCGCATTTCAAACCCGACTTTTGTGCAAAACATGCAATTGATCTACTGAAGGCAATTATGCATTTGTTTAGCCTTAAAATCATGTCATTGAGTCTTCTCTAGGCATTAAATCAATTAAAAGTATTTCGAAAGAATTCTATTTTTTCGCACTTCAAACACGACTTTCGTTCAGAACTTTCAATTCAATAATTGAAGGCAACTATGCATCTTTTTAGCCTTAAAATCATGTCATTGAGTCTCTTCTAGTCATCAAATCATTTGAAAGCATTTTAAACAAATGCTATTTTCGCTCTTCAATCGAGACTTTTGTGCATAACTTGCAATTGATGTATTAAAGCAAATTATCCATTGTCTAGCCTTGAAATCATGTCATTTAGTCTCTTCTAGTAATTAAATCATTTCAAAGCAATTGGAACGAAATCTTTTTTCGCACCTGAATCACGGCTTTCATGCATAATTTGCAATGGATCTTTTGAAGGCAAATAGGCATTTGGATAGCCTTAAAATCATGTCATTGAGTCACTTTTAGTCAGTAAATCATTCGAAATCAATTCAAACGAATTCTATTTTCGCATTTCAAACACGACTTTTGTGCAAAACATGCAATTGATTTACTGAAGGCAATTATGTGTTTGTTTAGCCTTAAAATCATGTCATTGAGTCTTCTCTAGTCATTAAATCAATTAAAAGTAATTCGCAAGAATTCTATTTTTTCGGACTTCAAACACGACTTTCGTTCAGAACTTTCAATTCAATAATTGAAGGCAACTATGCATCTTTTTAGCCTTAAAATCATGTCATTGAGTCTCTTCTAGTCGTCAAATCATTTGAAAGCATTTTGAACAAATTCTATTTTCGCTCTTCAATCGAGACCATTGTGCATAACTTGCAATTGATCTATTCAAGCAAATTATCCGTTGTTTAGCCTTGAAATCATGTCATCGAGTCTCTTCTAGTAATTAAATCATTTCAAAGCAATTTGAACGAAATCTTTTTTCGCACCTGAATCACGACTTTGATGCATAATTTGCAATGGATCTTTTGAAGGCAACTAGGCATTTGTATAGCCTTAAAATCATGTCATTGAGTCACTTTTAGTCAGTAAATCATTCGAAATCAATTCAAACGAATTCTATTTTCGCATTTCAAACACGACTGTTGTGCAAAACATGCAATTGATCTATTGAAGGCCATTATGCGTTTGTTTAGCCTTAAAATCATGTCATTGAGTCTTCTCTAGTCATTAAATCAATTAAAAGTAATTCGAAAGAATTCTATTTTTTCGCACTTCAAACACGACTTTCGTTCAGAACTTTCAATTCAATAATTGAAGGCAACTATGCATCTTTTTAGCCTGAAAATCATGTCATTGAGTCTCTTCTAGTCATCAAATCATTTGAAAGCATTTTGAACAAATTCTATTTTCGCTCTTCAATCGAGACTGTTGTGCATAACTTGCAATTGATGTATTCAAGCAAATTATCGATTGTTTAGCCTTGAAATCATGTCATTGAGTCTCTTTTAGTAATTAAATCATTTCAAAGAAATTCGAACGAAATCTTTTGTCGCACTTGAACCAATACTTTCGTGCATAATTTGCAATGGATCTTTTGAAGGCAGCTAGGCATTTGTATAGCCTTAAAATCATGTCATTGAGTCACTTTTAGTCAGTAAATCATTCGAAATCAACTCAAACGAATTCTATTTTCGCATTTCAAACACGACTGTTGTGCAAAACATGCAATTGATCTATTGAAGGCAATTATGCGTTTGTTTAGCCTTAAAATCATGTCATTGAGTCTTCTCTAGTCATTAAATCAATTAAAAGTAATTTGAAAGAATTCTATTTTTTCGCACTTCAAACACGACTTTCGTTCAGAACTTTCAATTCAATAATTGAAGGCAACTATGCATCTTTTTAGCCTTAAAATCATGTCATTGAGTCTTTTCTAGTCATCAAATCATTTGAAAGCATTTTGAACAAATTCTATTTTCGCTCTTCAATCGTGACTTTTGTGCATAACTTGCAATTGACGTATTAAAGCAAATTATCCATTGTCTAGCCTTGAAATCATGTCATTTAGTCTCTTCTAGTAATTAAATCATTTCAAAGCAATTGGAACGAAATCTTTTTTCGCACCTGAATCACGGCTTTCATGCATAATTTGCAATGGATCTTTTGAAGGCAAATAGGCATTTGTATAGCCTTAAAATCATGTCATTGAGTCACTTTTAGTCAGTAAATCATTCGAAATCAATTCAAACGAATTCTATTTTCGCATTTCAAACACGACTGTTGTGAAAAACATGCAATTGATCTATTGAAGGCAATTATGCGTTTGTTTAGCCATAAAATCATGTCATTGAGTCTTCTCCAGTCATTAAATCAATTAAAAGTAATTCGAAAGAATTCTATTTTTTCGCACTTCAAACACGACTTTCGTTCAGAACTTTCAATTCAATAATTGAAGGCAACTATGCATCTTTTTAGCCTTAAAATCATGTCATTGAGTCCCTTCTAGTCATCAAATCATTTGAAAGCATTTTTAACAAATTCTATTTTCGCTCTTCAATCGAGACTTTTGTGCATAACTTGCAATTGATCTATTCAAGCTAATTATCCATTGTTTAGCCTTGAAATCATGTCATCGAGTCTCTTCTAGTAATTAAATCATTTCAAAGAAATTTAAACGAAATATTTTTTCGCACCTGAACCCCGGCTTTTGTGCATAATTTGCAATGGATCTTTTGAGGGCAACTAGGCATTTGTATAGCCTTAAAATCACGTCATTGAGTCACTTTTAGTCATTAAATCATTCGAAATCAATTCAAACGAATTCTATTTTCGCATTTCAAACACGACTTTTGTGCAAAACATGCAATTGATCTACTGAAGGCAATTATGCGTTTGTTTAGCCTTAAAATCATGTCATTGAGTCTTCTCTAGTCATTAAATCAATTAAAAGTAATTCGAAAGAATTCTATTTTTTCGCACTTCAAACACGACTTTCGTTCAGAACTTTCAATTCAATAATTGAAGGCAACTATGCATCTTTTTCGCCTTAAAATCTTGTCATTGAGTCTCTTCTAGTCATCAAATCATTTGAAAGCATTTTGAACAAATTCTATTTTCGCTCTTCAATCGAGACTTTTGTGCATAACTTGCAATTGATCTATTCAAGCAAATTATCCATTGTTTAGCCTTGAAATCATGTCATCGAGTCTCTTCTAGTAATTAAATCATTTCAAAGAAATTTAAACGAAATCTTTCTTCGCACCTGAATCACGGCTTTGATGCATAATTTGCAATGGATCTTTTGAAGGCAACTAGGCATTTGTATAGCTTGAAAATCATGTCATTGAGTCACTTTTAGTCAGTAAATCATTCGAAATCAATTCAAACGAATTCTATTTTCGCATTTCAAACACGACTGTTGTGCAAAACATGCAATTGATCTATTGAAGGCAATTATGCGTTTGTTTAGCCTTAAAATCATGTCATTGAGTCTCCTCTAGTCATTAAATCAATTAAAAGTAATTCGAAAGAATTCTTTTTTTTCGCACTTCAAACACGACTTTCGTCCAGAACTCTCAATTCAATAATTGAAGGCAACTATGCATCTTTTTAGCCATAAAATCATGTCATTGAGTCTCTTCTAGTCATCAAATCATTTGAAAGCATTTTGAACAAATTCTATTTTCGCTCTTCAATCGAGACTTTTGTGCATAACTTGCAATTGATCTATTCAAGCAAATTATCCATTGTTTAGCCTTGAAATCATGTCATCGAGTCTCTTCTAGTAATTAAATCATTTCAAAGAAATTTAAACGAAATCTTTTTTCGCACCTGAACCACGGCTTTTGTGCATAATTTGCAATCGATCTTTTGAAGGCAACTAGGCATTTGTATAGCCTTAAAATCATGTCATTGAATCACTTTTAGTCAGTAAATCATTCGAAATCAATTCAAACGAATTCTATTTTCGCATTTCAAACCCGACTTTTGTGCAAAACATGCAATTGATCTACTGAAGGCAATTATGCGTTTGTTTAGCCTTAAAATCATGTCATTGAGTCTTCTCTAGGCATTAAATCAATTAAAAGTATTTCGAAAGAATTCTATTTTTTCGCACTTCAAACACGACTCTCGTTCAGAACTTTCAATTCAATAATTGAAGGCAACTATGCATCTTTTTAGCCTTAAAATCATGTCATTGAGTCTCTTCTAGTCATCAAATCATTTCAAAGCATTTTGAACAAATTCTATTTTCGCTCTTCAATCGAGACCTTTCTGGATAACTTGCAATTGATGTATTCAAGCAAATTATCCATTGTTTAGCCTTGAAATCATGTCATTGAGTCTCTTCTAGTAATTAAATCATTTCAAAGCAATTGGAACGAAATCTTTTTTCGCACCTGAATCACAGCTTTGATGCATAATTTGCAATGGATCTTTTGAAGGCAACTAGGCATTTGTATAGCCTTAAAATCATGTCATTGAGTCACTTTTAGTCAGTAAATCGTTCGAAATCAATTCAAACGAATTCTATTTTTCGCATTTCAGACACGACTATTGTGCAAAACATGCAATTGATCTATTGAAGGCAATTATGCGTTTGTTTAGCCTTAAAATCATGTCATTGAGTTTCTCTAGTCATTAAATCAATTAAAAGTAATTCGAAAGAATTCTATTTTTTCGCACTTCAAACACGACTTTCGTTCAGAACTTTCAATTCAATAATTGAAGGCAACTATGCATCTTTTGAGCCTTAAAATCTTGTCATTGAGTCTCTTCTAGTCATCAAATCATTTGAAAGCATTTTGAACAAATTCTATTTTCGCTCTTCAATCGAGACTGTTGTGCATAACTTGCAATTGATGTATTCAAGCAAATTATCCATTGTTTAGCCTTGAAATCATGTCATTGAGTCTCTTTTTGTAATTAAATCATTTCAAAGAAATTCGAACGAAATCTTTTGTCGCACTTGAACCAATACTTTCGTGCATAATTTGCAATGGATCTTTTGAAGGCAACTAGGCATTTGTATAGCCTGAAAATCATGTCATTGAGTCACTTTTAGTCAGTAAATCATTCGAAATCAATTCAAACGAATTCTATTTTCGCATTTCAAACACGACTTTTGTGCAAAACATGCAATTGATTTACTGAAGGCAATTATGTGTTTGTTTAGCCTTAAAATCATGTCATTGAGTCTTCTCTAGTCATTAAATCAATTAAAAGTAATTCGCAAGAATTCTATTTTTTCGGACTTCAAACACGACTTTCGTTCAGAACTTTCAATTCAATAATTGAAGGCAACTATGCATCTTTTTAGCCTTAAAATCATGTCATTGAGTCTCTTCTAGTCATCAAATCATTTGAAAGCATTTTGAACAAATTCTATTTTCGCTCTTCAATCGAGACCTTTCTGGATAACTTGCAATTGATCTATTCAAGCAAATTATCCATTGTTTAGCCTTGAAATCATGTCATCGAGTCTCTTCTAGTAATTAAATCATTTCAAAGAAATTTAAACGAAATATTTTTTCGCACCTGAACCCCGGCTTTTGTGCATAATTTGCAATGGATCTTTTGAGGGCAACTAGGCATTTGTATAGCCTTAAAATCACGTCATTGAGTCACTTTTAGTCATTAAATCATTTGAAATCAATTCAAACGAATTCTATTTTCGCCTTTCAAACACGACTTTTGTGCAAAACATGCAATTGATCTACTGAAGGCAATTATGCGTTTGTTTAGCGTTAAAATCATGTCATTGAGTCTTCTCTAGTCATTAAATCAATTAAAAGTAATTCGAAAGAATTCTATTTTTTCGCACTTCAAACACGACTTTCGTTCAGAACTTCCAATTCAATAATTGAAGGCGACTGTGCATCTTTTTAGCCTTAAAATCATGTCATTGAGTCTTTTCTAGTCATCAAATCATTTAAAAGCATTACGAACAAATTCTATTGCCGCTCTTCAGTCGAGACTTTTGTGCATAACTTGCAATTGATCTATTCAAGCAAATTATCCGTTGTTTAGCCTTGAAATCATGTCATCGAGTCTCTTCTAGTAATTAAATCATTTCAAAGCAATTGGAACGAAATCTTTTTTCGCACCTGAATCACGGCTTTGATGCATAATTTGCAATGGATCTTTTGAAGGCAACTAGGCATTTGTATAGCCTTAAAATCATGTCATTGAGTCACTTTTAGTCAGTAAATCATTCGAAATCAATTCAAACGAATTCTATTTTCGCATTTCAAACACGACTGTTGTGCAAAACATGCAATTGATCTATTGAAGGCCATTATGCGTTTGTTTAGCCTTAAAATCATGTCATTGAGTCTTCTCTAGTCATTAAATCAATTAAAAGTAATTCGAAAGAATTCTATTTTTTCGCACTTCAAACACGACTTTCGTTCAGAACTTTCAATTCAATAATTGAAGGCAACTATGCATCTTTTTAGCCTTAAAATCATGTCATTGAGTCTCTTCTAGTCATCAAATCATTTGAAAGCATTTTGAACAAATTCTATTTTCGCTCTTCAATCGAGACTTTTGTGCATAACTTGCAATTGATCTATTCAAGAAAATTATCTATTGTTTAGCCTTGAAATCATGTCATCGAGTCTCTTCTAGTAATTAAATCATTTCAAAGCAATTGGAACGAAATATTTTTTCGCACCTGAATCACGGCTTTGATGCATAATTTTCAATGGATCTTTTGAAGGCAACTAGGCATTTGTATAGCCTTAAAATCATGTCATTGAGTCACTTTTAGTCAGTAAATCATTCGAAATCGATTCAAACGAATTCTATTTTCGCATTTCAAACGCGACTGTTGTGCAAAACATGCAATTGATCTATTGAAGGCAATTATGCGTTTGTTTAGCCTTAAAATCATGTCATTGAGTCTTCTCTAGTCATTAAATCAATTAAATGTAATTCGCAAGAATTCTATTTTTTCGCACTTCAAACACGACTTTCGTTCAGAACTTTCAATTCAATAATTGAAGGCAACTATGCATCTTTTTAGCCTTAAAATCATGTCATTGAGTCTCTTCTAGTCATCAAATCATTTGAAAGCATTTTGAACAAATTCTATTTTCGCTCTTCAATCGAGACTTTTGTGCATAACTTGCAATTGATCTATTCAAGCAAATTATCCATTGTTTAGCCTTGAAATCATGTCATCAAGTCTCTTCTAGTAATTAAATCATTTCAAAGAAATTTAAACGAAATCTTTTTTCGCACCTGAAGCACGGCTTTTGTGCATAATTTGCAATGGATATTTTGAAGGCAACTAGGCATTTGTATAGCCTTAAAAGCATGTCATTGGATCACTCTTAGTCAGTAAATCATTCGTAATCAATTCAAACGAATTCTATTTTCGCATTTCAAACACGACTGTTGTGCAAAACATGCAATTGATCTATTGAAGGCCATTATGCGTTTGTTTAGCCTTAAAATCATGTCATTGAGTCTTCTCTAGGCATTAAATCAATTAAAAGTAATTTGAAAGAATTCTATTTTTTCGCACTTCAAACACGACTTTCGTTCAGAACTTTCAATTCAATAATTGAAGGCAACTATGCATCTTTTTAGCCTTAAAATCATGTCATTGAGTCTCTTCTAGTCATCAAATCATTTGAAAGCAATTTGCACAAATTCTATTTTGGCTCTTCAATCGAGACTTTTGTGCATAACTTGCAATTGATCTATTCAAGCAAATTATCCACTGTTTAGCCTTGAAATCATGTCATCGAGTCTCTTCTAGTAATTAAATCATTTCAAAGAAATTTAAACGAAATCTTTTTTCACACCTGAACCACGGCTTTTGTGCATAATTTGCAATGGATCTTTTGAGGGCAACTAGGCATTTTTATAGCCTTAAAATCATGTCATTGAATCACTTTTAGTCAGTAAATCATTCGAAATCAATTCAAGCGAATTCTATTTACGCATTTCAAACACGACTTTTCTACAAAACATGCAATTGATCTATTGAAGGCAATTATGCGTTTGTTTAGGCTTAAAATCATGTCATTGAGTCTTCTCTAGTCATTAAATCAATTAAAAGTAATTCGAAAGAATTCTATTTTTTCGCACTTCAAACACGACTTTCGTTCAGAACTTTCAATTCAATAATTGAAGGCAACTATGCATCATTTTAGCCTTAAAATCATGTCATTGAGTCTCTTCTAGTCATCAAATCATTTGAAAGCATTTTGAACAAATTCTATTTTCGCTCTTCAATCGAGACTTTTGTGCATAACTTGCAATTGATCTATTCAAGCAAATTATCCATTGTTTAGCCTTGAAATCATGTCATCGAGTCTCTTCTAGTAATTAAATCATTTCAAAGCAATTGGAACGAAATCTTTTTTCGCACCTCAATCTCGGCTTTAATGCATAATTTGCATTGGATCTTTTGAAGGCAACTAGGCATTTGTATAGCCTTAAAATCATGTCATTGAGTCTCTTCTAGTCATCAAATCATTTAAAACCATTACGAACAAATTCTATTTTCGCTCTTTAAACGAGACTTTTGTGCATAACTTGCAATTGATCTATTCAAGCAAATTATCCATTGTTTATCCTTGACATCATGTCATTGAGTCTCTTCTAGTAATTAAATCATTTCAAAGAAATTCGAACGAAATCTTTTTTCGCACTTGAACCAATACTTTCGTGCAAAACATGCAATTGATCTATTGGAGGCAACTAGGCATTTGTTTAGCCTTAAAATCATGTCATTGAGTCACTTTTAGTTAGTAAATCATTCGAAATCAATTCAAACAAATTCTATTTTCGCATTTCAAACCCGACTTTTGTGCAAAACATGCAATTGATCTATCGAAGGCAATTATGCGTTTGTTTAGCCTTAAAATCATGTCATTGAGTCTTCTCTAGTCATTAAATCAATTAAAAGTAATTCGAAAGAATTCTATTTTTTCGCACTTCAAACACGACTTTCGTTCAGAACTTTCAATTCAACAATTGATGGCAACTATGCATCTTTTTCGCCTTAAAATCATGTCATTGAGTCTCTTCTAGTCATCAAATCATTTGCAAGCATTTTTAACAAATTCTATTTTCGCTCTTCAATTGAGACTTTTGTGCATAACTTGCAATTGATCTATTCAAGCAAATTATCCCTTGTTTAGCCTTGAAATCATATCATTGAGTCTCTTCTAGTAATTAAATCATTTCAAAGAAATTTAAACGAAATCTTTTTTCACACCTTAACCACGGCTTTTGTGCATAATTTGCAATGGATCTTTTGAGGGCAACTAGGCATTTGTATAGCCTTAAAATCATGTCATTGAGTCACTTTTAGTCATTAAATCATTCGAAATCAATTCAAACGAATTCTATTTCCGCATTTCAAACACGACTTTTGTACAAAACATGCAATTGATCTATTGAAGGCAATTATGCGTTTGTTTAGCCTTAAAATCATGTCATTGAGTCTTCTCTAGTCATTAAATCAATTAAAAGTAATTCGAAAGAATTCTATTTTTTCGCACTTCAAACACGACTTTCGTTCAGAACTTCCAATTCAATAATTGAAGGCAACTATGCATCTTTTTAGCCTTAAAATCATGTCATTGAGTCTCTTCTAGTCATCAAATCATTTGAAAGCAATTTGCACAAATTCTATTTTGGCTCTTCAATCGAGACTTTTGTGCATAACTTGCAATTGATCTATTCAAGCAAATTATCCACTGTTTAGGCTTGAAATCATGTCATCGAGTCTCTTCTAGTAATTAAATCATTTCAAAGAAATTTAAACGAAATCTTTTTTCACACCTAAACCACGGCTTTTGTGCATAATTTGCAATGGATCTTTTGAGGGCAACTAGGCATTTGTATAGCCTTAAAATCATGTCATTGAATCACTTTTAGTCAGTAAATCATTCGTAATCAATTGAAACGAATTCTATTTGCGCATTTCAAACACGACTTTTCTACAAAACATACAATTGATCTATTGAAGGCAATTATGCGTTTGTTTAGCCTTAAAATCATGTCATTGAGTCTTCTCTAGTCATTAAATCAATTAAAAGTAATTCGAAAGAATTCTATTTTTTCGCACTTCAAACACGACTTTCGTTCAGAACTTCCAATTCAATAATTGAAGGCAACTATGCATCTTTTTAGCCTTAAAATCATGGCATTGAGTCTCTTCTAGTCATCAAATCATTTGAAAGCATTTTGAACAAATTCTATTTTCGCTCTTCAATCGAGACTTTTGTGCATAACTTGCAATTGATCTATTCAAGCAAATTATCCACTATTTAGGCTTGAAATCATGTCATTGAGTCTCTTCTAGTAATTAAATCATTTCAAAGCAATTGGAACGAAATCTTTTTTCGCACCTGAATCACGGCTTTAATGAATAATTTGCAATGGATCTTTTGAAGGCAACTAGGCATTTGTATAGCCTTAAAATCATGTCATTGAGTAACTTTTAGTCAGTAAATCATTCGAAATCAATTCAAACGAATTCTATTTTCGCATTTCAAACACGACTGTTGTGCAAAACATGCAATTGATCTATTGAAGCCAATTATGCGTTTGTTTAGCCTTAAAATCATGTCATTGAGTCTTCTCTAGTCATTAAATCAATTAAAAGTAATTCGAAAGAATTCTATTTTTTCGCACTTCAAACACGACTTTCGTTCAGAACTTCCAATTCAACAATTGAAGGCAACTATGCATCTTTTTTGCCTTAAAATCATGGCATTGAGTCTCTTCTAGTCATCAAATCATTTGAAAGCATTTTGAACAAATTCTATTTTCGCTCTTCAATCGAGACTTTTGTGCATAACTTCCAATTGATGTATTCAAGCAAATTATCCATTGTTTAGCCTTGAAATCATGTCATGGAGTCTCTTCTAGTAATTAAATCATTTCAAAGCAATTGGAATGAAATCTTTTTTCGCACTTGAATCACGGCTTTGATGCATAATTTGCAATGGATCTTTTGAAGGCAACTAGGCACTTGTATAGCCTTAAAATCATGTCATTGAGTCACTTTTAGTCAGTAAATCATTCGAAATCAATTCAAACGAATTCTATTTTCGCATTTCAAACACGACTTTTCTACAAAACATGCAATTGATCTATTGAAGGCAATTATGCGTTTGTTTAGCCTTAAAATCATGTCATTGAGTCTTCTCTAGTCATTAAATCAATTAAAAGTAATTCGAAAGAATTCTATTTTTTCGCACTTCAAACACGACTTTCGTTCAGAACTTCCAATTCAACAATTGAAGGCAACTATGCATCTTTTTCGCCTTAAAATCATGGCATTGAGTCTCTTCTAGTCATCAAATCATTTGAAAGCATTTTGAACAAATTCTATTTTCGCTCTTCAATCGAGACTTTTGTGCATAACTTCCAATTGATGTATTCAAGCAAATTATCCATTGTTTAGCCTTGAAATCATGTCATGGAGTCTCTTCTAGTAATTAAATCATTTCAAAGCAATTGGAACGAAATCTTTTTTCGCACTTGAACCACGGCTTTGATGCATAATTTGCAATGGATCTTTTGAAGGCAAATAGGCACTTGTATAGCCTTAAAATCATGTCATTGAGTCACTTTTAGTCATTAAATCATTCGAAATCAATTCAAACGAATTCTATTTTCGCATTTCAAACACGACTTTTGTACAAAACATGCAATTGATCTATTGAAGGCAATTATGCATTTGTTTAGCCTTAAAATCATGTCATTGTGTCTTCTCTAGTCATTAAATCAATTAAAAGTAATTCGAAAGAATTCTATTTTTTCACACTTCAAACACGACTTTCGTTCAGAACTTTCAATTCAACAATTGATGGCAACTATGCTTCTTTTTCGCCTTAAAATCATGTCATTGAGTCTCTTCTAGTCATCAAATCATTTGCAAGCATTTTTAACAAATTCTATTTTCGCTCTTCAATCGAGACTTTTGTGCATAACTTGCAATTGATCTATTCAAGCAAATTATCCATTGTTTAGCCTTGAAATCATGTCATTGAGTCTCTTCTAGTAATTAAATCATTTCAAAGAAATTTAAACGAAATCTTTTTTCGCACCTGAACCAATACTTTCGTGCATAATTTGCAATGGATCTTTTGAAGGCAACTAGGCATTTGTATAGCCTTAAAATCATGTCATTGAGTCACTTTTAGTCATTAAATCATTCGAAATCAATTCAAACGAATTCTATTTTCGCATTTCAAACACGACTTTTGTACAAAACATGCAATTGATCTATTGAAGGCAATTATGCGTTTGTTTAGCCTTAAAATCATGTCATTGAGTCTTCTCTAGTCATTAAATCAATTAAAAGTAATTCGAAAGAATTCTATTTTTTCGCACTTCAAACACGACTTTCGTTCAGAATTTCCAATTCAATAATTGAAGGCAACTATGCATCTTTTTAGCCTTAAAATCATGTCATTGTGTCTCTTCTAGTCATCAAATCATTTGAAAGCATTTTGAACAAATTCTTTTTTCGCTCTTCAATCGAGACTTTTGTGCATAACTTGCAATTGATCTATTCAAGCAAATTATCCACTGTTTAGCCTTGAAATCATGTCATCGAGTCTCTTCTAGTAATTAAATCATTTGAAAGAAATTTAAACGAAATCTTTTTTCACACCTGAACCACGGCTTTTGTGCATAATTTGCAATGGATCTTTTGAGGGCAACTAGGCATTTGTATAGCCTTAAAATCATGTCATTGAATCACTTTTAGTCAGTAAATCATTCGAAATCAATTCAAACGAAAACTATTTTCGCATTTCAAACACAACTGTTGTGCAAAACTTGCAATTGATCTATTGAAGGCAATTATGCGTTTGTTTAGCCTTAAAATCATGTCATTGAGTCTTCTCTAGTCATTAAATCAATTAAAAGTAATTCGAAAGAATTCTATTTTTTCGCACTTCAAACACGACTTTCGTTCAGAACTTCCAATTCAATAATTGAAGGCAACTATGCATCTTTTTAGCCTTAAAATCATGTCATTGAGTCTCTTCTAGTCATCAAATCATTTGAAAGCATTTTGAACAAATTCTTTTTTCGCTCTTCAATCGAGACTTTTGTGCATAACTTGCAATTGATCTATTCAAGCAAATTATCCACTGTTTAGCCTTGAAATCATGTCATCGAGTCTCTTCTAGTAATTAAATCATTTCAAAGAAATTTAAACGAAATCTTTTTTCACACCTGAACCACGGCTTTTGTTCATAATTTGCAATGGATCTTTTGAGGGCAACTAGGCATTTGTATAGCCTTAAAATCATGTCATTGAGTCAGTTTTAGTGAGTAAATCATTCGAAATCAATTCAAACGAATTCTATTTTCGCATTTCAAACACGACTGTTGTGCAAAACATGCAATTGATCTATTGAAGGCAATTATGCGTTTGTTTAGCCTTAAAATCATGTCATTGAGTCTTCTCTAGTCATTAAATCAATTAAAAGTAATTCGAAAGAATTCTATTTTTTCGCACTTCAAACACGACTTTCGTTCAGAACTTTCAATTCAATAATTGAAGGCAACTATGCATCTTTTTAGCCTTAAAATCATGTCATTGAGTCTCTTCTAGTCATCAAATCATTTGAAAGCATTTTGAAAAAAACTCTATTTTCGCTCTTCAATCGAGACTTTTGTGCATAACTTTCAACTGATGTTTTAAAGCAAATTATCCATTGTTTAGCCTTGAAATCATGTCATTGAGTCTCTTCTAGTAATTAAATCATTTCAAAGAAATTTAAACGAAATCTTTTTTCGCACCTGAACCACGGCTTTTGTGCATAATTTGCAATGGATCTTTTGAAGGCAACTAGGCATTTGTATAGCCACAAAATAATGTCATTGAGTCACTTTTAGTGTGTAAATCATTCGAAATCAATTCAAACGACTTCTATTTTCGCATTTCAAACACGACTTTTGTGCAAAACATGCAATTGATCTATTGAAGGCAATTATGCATTTGTTTAGCCTTCAAATCGTGTCATTGAGTCTTCTCTCGTCATTAAATCAATTAAAAGTAATTCGAAAGAATTATATTTTTTCGCGCTACAAACACGACTTTCATTCAGAAATTCTAATTCAACAATTGAAGGCAACTATGCATCTTTTTGGCCTTAAAATCATGTCATTGAGTCTCTTCTAGTCATCAAATCATTTGAAAGCATTTTCAACAAATTCTATTTTCGCTCTGCAATCGAGACTTTTGTGCATAACTTGCAATTGATGTTTTCAAGCAAATTATCCATTGTTTAGCCTTGAAATCATGTCATCGAGTCCCTTCTAGTAATTAAATCCTTTCAAAGAAATTTAGACGAAATCTTTTTTCGCACCCGAACCACGGCTTTTGTGCATAATTTGCAATGGATCTTTTGAAGGCAACTAGGCATTTGTATAGCCTTAAAATAATGTCATTGAGTCACTTTTAGTCTGTAAATCATTCGAAATCAAATCAAACGACTTCTATCTTCGCATTTCAAACACGACTTTTGTGCAAAACATGCAATTGATCTATTGAAGGCAATTATGCGTTTGTTTAGCCTTCAAATCGTGTCATTGAGTCTTCTCTAGTCATTAAATCAATTAAAAGTAATTCGAAAGAATTATATTTTTCGCGCTACAAACACGACTTTCAATCAGAACTTCTAATTCAACAATTGAAGGCAACTATGCATCTTTTTGGCCTTAAAATCATGTCATTGAGTCTCTTCTAGTCATCAAATCATTTAAAAGCATTACGAACAAATTCTATTTTCGCTTTTTAAACGAGACTTTTGTGCATAACTTGCAATTGATCCATTCAAGCAAATTATCCATTGTTTAGCCTTGAAATCATGTCATCGAGTCCCTTCTAGTAATTAAATCATTTCAAAGAAATTTAAACGAAATCTTTTTATGCACCCGAACCACGGCTTTTGTGCATAATTTGCAATGGATCTTTTGAAGGCAACTAGGCATTTGTATAGCCTTAAAATAATGTCATTGAGTCACTTTTAGTCTGTAAATCATTCGAAATCAATTCAAACGACTTCTATTTTCGCATTTCAAACACGACTTTTGTGCAAAACATGCAATTGATCTATTGAATGCAATTATGCGTTTGTTTAGCCTTCAAATCGTGTCATTGAGTCTTCTCTAGTCATTAAATCAATTAAAAGTAATTCGAAAGAATTATATTTTTTCGCGCTACAAACACGACTTTCATTCAGAACTTCTAATTCAACAATTGAAGGCAACTATGCATCTTTTTGGCCTTAAAATCATGTCATTGAGTCTCTTCTAGTCATCAAATCATTTAAAACCATTACGAACAAATTCTATTTTCGCTCTTTAAAGGAGACTTTTGTGCATAACTTGCAATTGATCTATTCAAGCAAATTATCCATTGTTTAGCCTTGAAATCATGTCATCGAGTCTCTTCTAGTAATTAAATCATTTCACAGAAATTTAAACGAAATCTTTTTTCGCACCTGAACCACGGCTTTTGTGCATAATTTGCAATGGATCTTTTGAAGGCAACTAGGCATTCGTATAGCCTTAAAATCATGTCATTGAATCACTTTTAGTTAGTAAATCATTCGTAATCAATTCAAACGAATTCTATTTTCGCATTTCAAACACGACTTTTCTACAAAACAAGCAATTGATCTATTGAAGGCAATTATGCGTTTGTTTAGCCTTAAAATCATGTCATTGAGTCTTCTCTAGTCATTAAATCAATTAAAAGTAATTCGAAAATATTCTATTTTTTCGCACTTCAAACACGACTTTCGTTCAGAACTTTAAATTCAATAATTGAAGGCAACTATGCATCTTTTTCGCCTTAAAATCATGTCATTGAGTCTCTTCTAGTCATCAAATCACTTAAAACCATTACGAACAAATTCTATTTTCGCTCTTTAAACGAGACTTTTGTGGATAACTTGCAATTGATCTATCCAAGCGAATTATCCATTGTTTATCCTTGAAATTATGTCATTGAGTCTCTTTCAGTAATTAAATCATTTCAAAGAAATTCGAACGAAATCTTTTTTCGCACTTGAACCAATACTTTCGTGCATAATTTGCAATGGATCTTTTGAAGGCAACTAGGCATTTGTATAGCCCTAAAATCATGTCATTGAGTCACTTTTAGTCGGTAAATCATTCGAAATCAATTCAAACGAATTCTATTTTCGCATTTCAAACATGACTTTTCTACAAAAGAAGCAATTGATCTATTGAAGGCAATTATGCATTTGTTTAGCCTTAAAATCATGTCATTGAGTCTTCTCTAGTCACTAAATCAATTAAAAGTAATTCGAAAGAATTCTATTTTTTCGCACTTCAAACACGACTTTCGTTCAGAACTTTCAATTCAATAATTGAAGGCAACTATGCATCTTTTTCGCCTTAAAATCATGTCATTGAGTCTCTTCTAGTCATCAAATCATTTAAAACCATTACGAACAAATTCTATTTTCGCTCTTTAAACGAGACTTTTGTGCATAACTTGCAATTGAGCTATTCAAGCAAATTATCCATTGTTTATCCTTGAAATCATGTCATTGAGTCTCTTTTAGTAATTAAATCATTTCAAGGAAATTCGAACGAAATCTTTTTTCGCACTTGAACCAATACTTTCGTGCATAATTTGCAATGGATCTTTTGAAGGCAACTAGGCATTTGTATAGCCCTAAAATCATGTCATTGAGTCACTTTTAGTCAGTAAATCATTCGAAATCAATTCAAACGAATTCTATTTTGGCATTTCAAACACGACTTTTCTGCAAAACATGCAATTGATCTATTAAAGGCAATTATGCATTTGTTTAGCCTTAAAATCATGTCATTGAGTCTTCTCTAGTCATTAAATCAATTAAAAGTAATTCGAAAGAATTCTATTTTTTCGCACTTCAAACACGACTTTCGTTCAGAACTTTCAATTCAATAATTGAAGGCAACTATGCATCTTTTTCGCCTTAAAATCATGTCATTGAGTCTCTTCTAGTCATCAAATCATTTAATACCATTACGAACAAATTCTATTTTCGCTCTTTAAATGAGACTTTTGTGCATAACTTGCAATTGATGTTTTCAAGCAAATTATCCATTGTTTAGCCTTGAAATCATGTCATTGAGTCTCTTTTAGTAATTAAATCATTTCAAGGAAATTCGAACGAAATCTTTTTTCGCACTTGAACGAAATCTTTTTTCGCACTTGAACCAATACTTTCGTGCATAATTTGCAATGGATCTTTTGAAGGCAACAAGGCATTTGTATAGCCTTAAAATCATGTCATTGAGTCACTTTTAGTCATTAAATCATTCGAAATCAATTCAAACGAATTCTATTTTCGCATTTCAAACACGACTTTTGTGCAAAACATGCAATTGATCTAATGAAGGCAATTATGCGTTTGTTTAGCCTTAAAATCATGTCATTGAGTCTTCTCTAGTCATTAAATCAATTAAAAGTAATTCGAAAGAATTCTATTTTTTCGCACTTCAAACACGACTTTCGTTCAGAACTTCCAATTCAACAATTGAAGGCAACTATGCATCTTTTTTGCCTTAAAATCATGTCATTGAGTCTCTTCTAGTCATCAAATCATTTAAAACCATTACGAACAAATTCTATTTTTGCTCTTTAAACGAGACTTTTGTGCATAACTTGCAATTGATCTATTCAAGCAAATTATCCATTGTTTATCCTTGAAATCATGTCATTGAGTCTCTTCTAGTAATTAAATCATTTCAAAGAAATTCGAACGAAATCTTTTTTCGCACTTGAACCAATACTTTCGTGCAAAACATGCAATTGATCTATTGGAGGCAACTAGGCATTTGTTTAGCCTTAAAATCATGTCATTGAGTCACTTTTAGTTAGTAAATCATTCGAAATCAATTCAAACGAATTCTATTTTTGCATTTCAAACCCGACTTTTGTACAAAACATGCAATTGATCTATCGAAGGCAATTATGCGTTTGTTTAGCCTTAAAATCATGTCATTGAGTCTTCTGTAGTCATTAAATCAATTAAAAGTAATTCGAAAGAATTCTATTTTTTCGCACTTCAAACACGACTTTCGTTCAAAATTTTCAATGCAACAATTGAAGCCAACTATGCATCTTTTTCGCCTTAAAATCATGTCATTGAGTCTCTTCTAGTCATCAAATCATTTAAAACCATTACGAACAAATTCTATTTTCGCTCTTTAAACGAGACTTTTGTGCATAACTTGCAAATGATCTATTCAAGCAAATTATCCATTGTTTATCCTTGAAATCATGTCATGGAGTCTCTTTTAGTAATTAAATCATTTCAAGGAAATTCGAACGAAATCTTTTTTCGCACTTGAACCAATACTTTCGTGCATAATTTGCAATGGATCTTTTGAAGGCAACTAGGCATTTGTATAGCCTTAAAATCATGTCATTGAGTCACTTTTAGTCAGTAAATCATTCGAAATCAATTCAAACGAATTCTATTTTCGCATTTCAAAGACGACTTTTGTGCAAAACATGCAATTGATCTATTGGAGGCAATTATGCGTTTGTTTAGCCTTAAAATCATGTCATTGAGTCTTCTCTAGTCATTAAATCAATTAAAAGTAATTCGAAAGAATTCTATTTTTTCGCACTTCAAACACGACTTTCGTTCAGAACATCCAATTCAACAATTGAAGGCAACTATGCATCTTTTTAGCCTTAAAATCATGTCATTGAGTCTCTTCTAGTCATCAAATCATTTGAAAGCATTTTGAAAAAAATTCTATTTTCGCTCTTCAATCGAGACTTTTGTGCATAACTTTCAACTAATGTTTTAAAGCAAATTATCCATTGTTTAGCCTTGAAATCATGTCATCGAGTCTCTTCTGGTAATTAAATCATTTCAAAGAAATTTAAACGAAATCTTTTTTCGCACCTGAACCACGGCTTTTGTGCATAATTTGCAATGGATCTTTTAAAGGCAACTAGGCATTTGTATAGCCTTAAAATAATGTCATTGAGTCACTTTTAGTCTGTAAATCATTCGAAATCAATTCAAACGACTTCTATTTTCGCATTTCAAACACGACTTTTGTGCAAAACATGCAATTGATCTATTGAAGGCAATTATGCGTTTGTTTAGCCTTCAAATCGTGTCATTGAGTCTTCTCTCGTCATTAAATCAATTAAAAGTAATTCGAAAGAATTATATTTTTTCGCGCTACAAACACGACTTTCATTCAGAACTTCTAATTCAACAATTGAAGGCAACTATGCATCTTTTTGGCCTTAAAATCATGTCATTGAGTCTCTTCTAGTCATCAAATCATTTAAAAGCATTACGAACAAATTCTATTTTCGCTCTTTAAACGAGACTTTTGTGCATAACTTGCAATTGATCTATTCAAGGAAAGTATCCATTGTTTAGCCTTGAAATCATGTCATCGAGTCTCTTCTAGTAATTAAATCATTTCAAAGAAATTTAAACGAAATCTTTTTTCGCACCTGAACCACGGCTTTTGTGCATAATTTGCAATGGATCTTTTGAAGGCAACTAGGCATTCGTATAGCCTTAAAATCATGTCATTGAATCACTTTTAGTTAGTAAATCATTCGTAATCAATTCAAATGAATTCTATTTTCGCATTTCAAACATGACTTTTCTACAAAACAAGCAATTGATCTATTGAAGGCAATTATGCGTTTGTTTAGCCTTAAAATCATGTCATTGAGTCTTCTCTAGGCATTAAATCAATTAAGAGTAATTCGAAAGAATTCTAGTTTTGCGCACTTCAAACACGACTTTCGTTCAGAACTTTCAATTCAATAATTGAAGGCAACTATGCATCATTTTCGCCTTAAAATCATGTCATTGAGTCTCTTCTAGTCATCAAATCATTTAATACCATTACGAACAAATTCTATTTTCGCTCTTTAAATGAGACTTTTGTGCATAACTTGCAATTGATGTTTTCAAGCAAATTATCCATTGTTTAGCCTTGAAATCATGTCATTGAGTCTCTTTTAGTAATTAAATCATTTCAAGGAAATTCGAACGAAATCTTTTTTCGCACTTGAACGAAATCTTTTTTCGCACTTGAACCAATACTTTCGTGCATAATTTGCAATGGATCTTTTGAAGGCAACAAGGCATTTGTATAGCCTTAAAATCATGTCATTGAGTCACTTTTAGTCATTAAATCATTCGAAATCAATTCAAACGAATTCTATTTTCGCATTTCAAACACGACTTTTGTGCAAAACATGCAATTGATCTAATGAAGGCAATTATGCGTTTGTTTAGCCTTAAAATCATGTCATTGAGTCTTCTCTAGTCATTAAATCAATTAAAAGTAATTCGAAAGAATTCTATTTTTTCGCACTTCAAACACGACTTTCGTTCAGAACTTCCAATTCAACAATTGAAGGCAACTATGCATCTTTTTTGCCTTAAAATCATGTCATTGAGTCTCTTCTAGTCATCAAATCATTTAAAACCATTACGAACAAATTCTATTTTTGCTCTTTAAACGAGACTTTTGTGCATAACTTGCAATTGATCTATTCAAGCAAATTATCCATTGTTTATCATTGAAATCATGTCATTGAGTCTCTTCTAGTAATTAAATCATTTCAAAGAAATTCGAACGAAATCTTTTTTCGCACTTGAACCAATACTTTCGTGCAAAACATGCAATTGATCTATTGGAGGCAACTAGGCATTTGTTTAGCCTTAAAATCATGTCATTGAGTCACTTTTAGTTAGTAAATCATTCGAAATCAATTCAAACGAATTCTATTTTTGCATTTCAAACCCGACTTTTGTACAAAACATGCAATTGATCTATCGAAGGCAATTATGCGTTTGTTTAGCCTTAAAATCATGTCATTGAGTCTTCTGTAGTCATTAAATCAATTAAAAGTAATTCGAAAGAATTCTATTTTTTCGCACTTCAAACACGACTTTCGTTCAAAATTTTCAATGCAACAATTGAAGCCAACTATGCATCTTTTTCGCCTTAAAATCATGTCATTGAGTCTCTTCTAGTCATCAAATCATTTAAAACCATTACGAACAAATTCTATTTTCGCTCTTTAAACGAGACTTTTGTGCATAACTTGCAATTGATCTATTCAAGCAAATTATCCATTGTTTATCCTTGAAATCATGTCATGGAGTCTCTTTTAGTAATTAAATCATTTCAAGGAAATTCGAACGAAATCTTTTTTCGCACTTGAACCAATACTTTCGTGCATAATTTGCAATGGATCTTTTGAAGGCAACTAGGCATTTGTATAGCCTTAAAATCATGTCATTGAGTCACTTTTAGTCAGTAAATCATTCGAAATCAATTCAAACGAATTCTATTTTCGCATTTCAAAGACGACTTTTGTGCAAAACATGGAATTGATCTATTGGAGGCAATTATGCGTTTGTTTAGCCTTAAAATCATGTCATTGAGTCTTCTCTAGTCATTAAATCAATTAAAAGTAATTCGAAAGAATTCTATTTTTTCGCACTTCAAACACGACTTTCGTTCAGAACATCCAATTCAACAATTGAAGGCAACTATGCATCTTTTTAGCCTTAAAATCATGTCATTGAGTCTCTTCTAGTCATCAAATCATTTGAAAGCATTTTGAAAAAAATTCTATTTTCGCTCTTCAATCGAGACTTTTGTGCATAACTTTCAACTAATGTTTTAAAGCAAATTATCCATTGTTTAGCCTTGAAATCATGTCATCGAGTCTCTTCTGGTAATTAAATCATTTCAAAGAAATTTAAACGAAATCTTTTTTCGCACCTGAACCACGGCTTTTGTGCATAATTTGCAATGGATCTTTTAAAGGCAACTAGGCATTTGTATAGCCTTAAAATAATGTCATTGAGTCACTTTTAGTCTGTAAATCATTCGAAATCAATTCAAACGACTTCTATTTTCGCATTTCAAACACGACTTTTGTGCAAAACATGCAATTGATCTATTGAAGGCAATTATGCGTTTGTTTAGCCTTCAAATCGTGTCATTGAGTCTTCTCTCGTCATTAAATCAATTAAAAGTAATTCGAAAGAATTATATTTTTTCGCGCTACAAACACGACTTTCATTCAGAACTTCTAATTCAACAATTGAAGGCAACTATGCATCTTTTTGGCCTTAAAATCATGTCATTGAGTCTCTTCTAGTCATCAAATCATTTAAAAGCATTACGAACAAATTCTATTTTCGCTCTTTAAACGAGACTTTTGTGCATAACTTGCAATTGATCTATTCAAGGAAAGTATCCATTGTTTAGCCTTGAAATCATGTGATCGAGTCTCTTCTAGTAATTAAATCATTTCAAAGAAATTTAAACGAAATCTTTTTTCGCACCTGAACCACGGCTTTTGTGCATAATTTGCAATGGATCTTTTGAAGGCAACTAGGCATTCGTATAGCCTTAAAATCATGTCATTGAATCACTTTTAGTTAGTAAATCATTCGTAATCAATTCAAATGAATTCTATTTTCGCATTTCAAACATGACTTTTCTACAAAACAAGCAATTGATCTATTGAAGGCAATTATGCGTTTGTTTAGCCTTAAAATCATGTCATTGAGTCTTCTCTAGTCACTAAATCAATTAAAAGTAATTCGAAAGAATTCTATTTTTTCGCACTTCAAACACGACTTTCGTTCAGAACTTTCAATTCAGTAATTGAAGGCAACTATGCATCTTTTTCGCCTTAAAATCTTGTCATTGAGTCTCTTCTAGTCATCAAATCATTTAAAACCATTACGAACAAATTCTATTTTCGCTCTTTAAACGAGACTTTTGTGCATAACTTGCAATTGATCTATTCAAGCAAATTATCCATTGTTTATCCTTGAAATCATGTCATTGAGTCTCTTTTAGTAATTAAATCATTTCAAAGAAATTCGAACGAAATCTTTTTTCGCACTTGAACCAATACTTTCGTGCATAATTTGCAATGGATCTTTTTAAGGCAACTAGGCATTTGTATAGCCCTAAAATCATGTCATTGAGTCACTTTTAGTCAGTAAATCATTCGAAATCAATTCAAACGAATTCTATTTTCGCATTTCAAACACGACTTTTGTGCAAAACATGCAATTCATCTAATGAAGGCAATTATGCGTTTGTTTAGCCTTAAAATCATGTCATTGAGTCTTCTCTAGGCATTAAATCAATTAAGAGTAATTCGAAAGAATTCTAGTTTTGCGCACTTCAAACACGACTTTCGTTCAGAACTTTCAATTCAATAATTGAAGGCAACTATGCATCATTTTCGCCTTAAAATCATGTCATTGAGTCTCTTCTAGTCATCAAATCATTTAATACCATTACGAACAAATTCTATTTTCGCTGTTTAAATGAGACTTTTGTGCATAACTTGCAATTGATGTTTTCAAGCAAATTATCCATTGTTTAGCCTTGAAATCATGTCATTGAGTCTCTTTTAGTAATTAAATCATTTCAAGGAAATTCGAACGAAATCTTTTTTCGCACTTGAACGAAATCTTTTTTCGCACTTGAACCAATACTTTCGTGCATAATTTGCAATGGATCTTTTGAAGGCAACAAGGCATTTGTATAGCCTTAAAATCATGTCATTGAGTCACTTTTAGTCATTAAATCATTCGAAATCAATTCAAACGAATTCTATTTTCGCATTTCAAACACGACTTTTGTGCAAAACATGCAATTGATCTAATGAAGGCAATTATGCGTTTGTTTAGCCTTAAAATCATGTCATTGAGTCTTCTCTAGTCATTAAATCAATTAAAAGTAATTCGAAAGAATTCTATTTTTTCGCACTTCAAACACGACTTTCGTTCAGAACTTCCAATTCAACAATTGAAGGCAACTATGCATCTTTTTTGCCTTAAAATCATGTCATTGAGTCTCTTCTAGTCATCAAATCATTTAAAACCATTACGAACAAATTCTATTTTTGCTCTTTAAACGAGACTTTTGTGCATAACTTGCAATTGATCTATTCAAGCAAATTATCCATTGTTTATCATTGAAATCATGTCATTGAGTCTCTTCTAGTAATTAAATCATTTCAAAGAAATTCGAACGAAATCTTTTTTCGCACTTGAACCAATACTTTCGTGCAAAACATGCAATTGATCTATTGGAGGCAACTAGGCATTTGTTTAGCCTTAAAATCATGTCATTGAGTCACTTTTAGTTAGTAAATCATTCGAAATCAATTCAAACGAATTCTATTTTTGCATTTCAAACCCGACTTTTGTACAAAACATGCAATTGATCTATCGAAGGCAATTATGCGTTTGTTTAGCCTTAAAATCATGTCATTGAGTCTTCTGTAGTCATTAAATCAATTAAAAGTAATTCGAAAGAATTCTATTTTTTCGCACTTCAAACACGACTTTCGTTCAAAATTTTCAATGCAACAATTGAAGCCAACTATGCATCTTTTTCGCCTTAAAATCATGTCATTGAGTCTCTTCTAGTCATCAAATCATTTAAAACCATTACGAACAAATTCTATTTTCGCTCTTTAAACGAGACTTTTGTGCATAACTTGCAATTGATCTATTCAAGCAAATTATCCATTGTTTATCCTTGAAATCATGTCATGGAGTCTCTTTTAGTAATTAAATCATTTCAAGGAAATTCGAACGAAATCTTTTTTCGCACTTGAACCAATACTTTCGTGCATAATTTGCAATGGATCTTTTGAAGGCAACTAGGCATTTGTATAGCCTTAAAATCATGTCATTGAGTCACTTTTAGTCAGTAAATCATTCGAAATCAATTCAAACGAATTCTATTTTCGCATTTCAAAGACGACTTTTGTGCAAAACATGCAATTGATCTATTGGAGGCAATTATGCGTTTGTTTAGCCTTAAAATCATGTCATTGAGTCTTCTCTAGTCATTAAATCAATTAAAAGTAATTCGAAAGAATTCTATTTTTTCGCACTTCAAACACGACTTTCGTTCAGAACATCCAATTCAACAATTGAAGGCAACTATGCATCTTTTTAGCCTTAAAATCATGTCATTGAGTCTCTTCTAGTCATCAAATCATTTGAAAGCATTTTGAAAAAAATTCTATTTTCGCTCTTCAATCGAGACTTTTGTGCATAACTTTCAACTAATGTTTTAAAGCAAATTATCCATTGTTTAGCCTTGAAATCATGTCATCGAGTCTCTTCTGGTAATTAAATCATTTCAAAGAAATTTAAACGAAATCTTTTTTCGCACCTGAACCACGGCTTTTGTGCATAATTTGCAATGGATCTTTTAAAGGCAACTAGGCATTTGTATAGCCTTAAAATAATGTCATTGAGTCACTTTTAGTCTGTAAATCATTCGAAATCAATTCAAACGACTTCTATTTTCGCATTTCAAACACGACTTTTGTGCAAAACATGCAATTGATCTATTGAAGGCAATTATGCGTTTGTTTAGCCTTCAAATCGTGTCATTGAGTCTTCTCTCGTCATTAAATCAATTAAAAGTAATTCGAAAGAATTATATTTTTTCGCGCTACAAACACGACTTTCATTCAGAACTTCTAATTCAACAATTGAAGGCAACTATGCATCTTTTTGGCCTTAAAATCATGTCATTGAGTCTCTTCTAGTCATCAAATCATTTAAAAGCATTACGAACAAATTCTATTTTCGCTCTTTAAACGAGACTTTTGTGCATAACTTGCAATTGATCTATTCAAGGAAAGTATCCATTGTTTAGCCTTGAAATCATGTCATCGAGTCTCTTCTAGTAATTAAATCATTTCAAAGAAATTTAAACGAAATCTTTTTTCGCACCTGAACCACGGCTTTTGTGCATAATTTGCAATGGATCTTTTGAAGGCAACTAGGCATTCGTATAGCCTTAAAATCATGTCATTGAATCACTTTTAGTTAGTAAATCATTCGTAATCAATTCAAATGAATTCTATTTTCGCATTTCAAACATGACTTTTCTACAAAACAAGCAATTGATCTATTGAAGGCAATTATGCGTTTGTTTAGCCTTAAAATCATGTCATTGAGTCTTCTCTAGTCACTAAATCAATTAAAAGTAATTCGAAAGAATTCTATTTTTTCGCACTTCAAACACGACTTTCGTTCAGAACTTTCAATTCAGTAATTGAAGGCAACTATGCATCTTTTTCGCCTTAAAATCTTGTCATTGAGTCTCTTCTAGTCATCAAATCATTTAAAACCATTACGAACAAATTCTATTTTCGCTCTTTAAACGAGACTTTTGTGCATAACTTGCAATTGATCTATTCAAGCAAATTATCCATTGTTTATCCTTGAAATCATGTCATTGAGTCTCTTTTAGTAATTAAATCATTTCAAAGAAATTCGAACGAAATCTTTTTTCGCACTTGAACCAATACTTTCGTGCATAATTTGCAATGGATCTTTTTAAGGCAACTAGGCATTTGTATAGCCCTAAAATCATGTCATTGAGTCACTTTTAGTCAGTAAATCATTCGAAATCAATTCAAACGAATTCTATTTTCGCATTTCAAACACGACTTTTGTGCAAAACATGCAATTCATCTAATGAAGGCAATTATGCGTTTGTTTAGCCTTAAAATCATGTCATTGAGTCTTCTCTAGGCATTAAATCAATTAAGAGTAATTCGAAAGAATTCTAGTTTTGCGCACTTCAAACACGACTTTCGTTCAGAACTTTCAATTCAATAATTGAAGGCAACTATGCATCATTTTCGCCTTAAAATCATGTCATTGAGTCTCTTCTAGTCATCAAATCATTTAATACCATTACGAACAAATTCTATTTTCGCTGTTTAAATGAGACTTTTGTGCATAACTTGCAATTGATGTTTTCAAGCAAATTATCCATTGTTTAGCCTTGAAATCATGTCATTGAGTCTCTTTTAGTAATTAAATCATTTCAAGGAAATTCGAACGAAATCTTTTTTCGCACTTGAACGAAATCTTTTTTCGCACTTGAACCAATACTTTCGTGCATAATTTGCAATGGATCTTTTGAAGGCAACAAGGCATTTGTATAGCCTTAAAATCATGTCATTGAGTCACTTTTAGTCATTAAATCATTCGAAATCAATTCAAACGAATTCTATTTTCACATTTCAAACACGACTTTTGTGCAAAACATGCAATTGATCTAATGAAGGCAATTATGCGTTTGTTTAGCCTTAAAATCATGTCATTGAGTCTTCTCTAGTCATTAAATCAATTAAAAGTAATTCGAAAGAATTCTATTTTTTCGCACTTCAAACACGACTTTCGTTCAGAACTTCCAATTCAACAATTGAAGGCAACTATGCATCTTTTTTGCCTTAAAATCATGTCATTGAGTCTCTTCTAGTCATCAAATCATTTAAAACCATTACGAACAAATTCTATTTTCGCTCTTTAAACGAGACTTTTGTGCATAACTTGCAAATGATCTATTCAAGCAAATTATCCATTGTTTATCCTTGAAATCATGTCATGGAGTCTCTTTTAGTAATTAAATCATTTCAAGGAAATTCGAACGAAATCTTTTTTCGCACTTGAACCAATACTTTCGTGCATAATTTGCAATGGATCTTTTGAAGGCAACTAGGCATTTGTATAGCCTTAAAATCATGTCATTGAGTCACTTTTAGTCAGTAAATCATTCGAAATCAATTCAAACGAATTCTATTTTCGCATTTCAAAGACGACTTTTGTGCAAAACATGCAATTGATCTATTGGAGGCAATTATGCGTTTGTTTAGCCTTAAAATCATGTCATTGAGTCTTCTCTAGTCATTAAATCAATTAAAAGTAATTCGAAAGAATTCTATTTTTTCGCACTTCAAACACGACTTTCGTTCAAAATTTTCAATGCAACAATTGAAGCCAACTATGCATCTTTTTCGCCTTAAAATCATGTCATTGAGTCTCTTCTAGTCATCAAATCATTTAAAACCATTACGAACAAATTCTATTTTCGCTCTTTAAACGAGACTTTTGTGCATAACTTGCAAATGATCTATTCAAGCAAATTATCCATTGTTTATCCTTGAAATCATGTCATGGAGTCTCTTTTAGTAATTAAATCATTTCAAGGAAATTCGAACGAAATCTTTTTTCGCACTTGAACCAATACTTTCGTGCATAATTTGCAATGGATCTTTTGAAGGCAACTAGGCATTTGTATAGCCTTAAAATCATGTCATTGAGTCACTTTTAGTCAGTAAATCATTCGAAATCAATTCAAACGAATTCTATTTTCGCATTTCAAAGACGACTTTTGTGCAAAACATGCAATTGATCTAATGAAGGCAATTATGCGTTTGTTTAGCCTTAAAATCATGTCATTGAGTCTTCTGTAGTCATTAAATCAATTAAAAGTAATTCGAAAGAATTCTATTTTTTCGCACTTCAAACACGACTTTCGTTCAAAATTTTCAATGCAACAATTGAAGCCAACTATGCATCTTTTTCGCCTTAAAATCATGTCATTGAGTCTCTTCTAGTCATCAAATCATTTAAAACCATTACGAACAAATTCTATTTTCGCTCTTTAAACGAGACTTTTGTGCATAACTTGCAAATGATCTATTCAAGCAAATTATCCATTGTTTATCCTTGAAATCATGTCATGGAGTCTCTTTTAGTAATTAAATCATTTCAAGGAAATTCGAACGAAATCTTTTTTCGCACTTGAACGAAATCTTTTTTCGCACTTGAACCAATACTTTCGTGCATAATTTGCAATGGATCTTTTGAAGGCAACAAGGCATTTGTATAGCCTTAAAATCATGTCATTGAGTCACTTTTAGTCATTAAATCATTCGAAATCAATTCAAACGAATTCTATTTTCGCATTTCAAACACGACTTTTGTGCAAAACATGCAATTGATCTAATGAAGGCAATTATGCGTTTGTTTAGCCTTAAAATCATGTCATTGAGTCTTCTCTAGTCATTAAATCAATTAAAAGTAATTCGAAAGAATTCTATTTTTTCGCACTTCAAACACGACTTTCGTTCAGAACTTCCAATTCAACAATTGAAGGCAACTATGCATCTTTTTTGCCTTAAAATCATGTCATTGAGTCTCTTCTAGTCATCAAATCATTTAAAACCATTACGAACAAATTCTATTTTCGCTCTTTAAACGAGACTTTTGTGCATAACTTGCAAATGATCTATTCAAGCAAATTATCCATTGTTTATCCTTGAAATCATGTCATGGAGTCTCTTTTAGTAATTAAATCATTTCAAGGAAATTCGAACGAAATCTTTTTTCGCACTTGAACCAATACTTTCGTGCATAATTTGCAATGGATCTTTTGAAGGCAACTAGGCATTTGTATAGCCTTAAAATCATGTCATTGAGTCACTTTTAGTCAGTAAATCATTCGAAATCAATTCAAACGAATTCTATTTTCGCATTTCAAAGACGACTTTTGTGCAAAACATGCAATTGATCTAATGAAGGCAATTATGCGTTTGTTTAGCCTTAAAATCATGTCATTGAGTCTTCTGTAGTCATTAAATCAATTAAAAGTAATTCGAAAGAATTCTATTTTTTCGCACTTCAAACACGACTTTCGTTCAAAATTTTCAATGCAACAATTGAAGCCAACTATGCATCTTTTTCGCCTTAAAATCATGTCATTGAGTCTCTTCTAGTCATCAAATCATTTAAAACCATTACGAACAAATTCTATTTTCGCTCTTTAAACGAGACTTTTGTGCATAACTTGCAAATGATCTATTCAAGCAAATTATCCATTGTTTATCCTTGAAATCATGTCATGGAGTCTCTTTTAGTAATTAAATCATTTCAAGGAAATTCGAACGAAATCTTTTTTCGCACTTGAACCAATACTTTCGTGCATAATTTGCAATGGATCTTTTGAAGGCAACTAGGCATTTGTATAGCCTTAAAATCATGTCATTGAGTCACTTTTAGTCAGTAAATCATTCGAAATCAATTCAAACGAATTCTATTTTCGCATTTCAAAGACGACTTTTGTGCAAAACATGGAATTGATCTATTGGAGGCAATTATGCGTTTGTTTAGCCTTAAAATCATGTCATTGAGTCTTCTCTAGTCATTAAATCAATTAAAAGTAATTCGAAAGAATTCTATTTTTTCGCACTTCAAACACGACTTTCGTTCAGAACATCCAATTCAACAATTGAAGGCAACTATGCATCTTTTTAGCCTTAAAATCATGTCATTGAGTCTCTTCTAGTCATCAAATCATTTGAAAGCATTTTGAAAAAAATTCTATTTTCGCTCTTCAATCGAGACTTTTGTGCATAACTTTCAACTAATGTTTTAAAGCAAATTATCCATTGTTTAGCCTTGAAATCATGTCATCGAGTCTCTTCTGGTAATTAAATCATTTCAAAGAAATTTAAACGAAATCTTTTTTCGCACCTGAACCACGGCTTTTGTGCATAATTTGCAATGGATCTTTTAAAGGCAACTAGGCATTTGTATAGCCTTAAAATAATGTCATTGAGTCACTTTTAGTCTGTAAATCATTCGAAATCAATTCAAACGACTTCTATTTTCGCATTTCAAACACGACTTTTGTGCAAAACATGCAATTGATCTATTGAAGGCAATTATGCGTTTGTTTAGCCTTCAAATCGTGTCATTGAGTCTTCTCTCGTCATTAAATCAATTAAAAGTAATTCGAAAGAATTATATTTTTTCGCGCTACAAACACGACTTTCATTCAGAACTTCTAATTCAACAATTGAAGGCAACTATGCATCTTTTTGGCCTTAAAATCATGTCATTGAGTCTCTTCTAGTCATCAAATCATTTAAAAGCATTACGAACAAATTCTATTTTCGCTCTTTAAACGAGACTTTTGTGCATAACTTGCAATTGATCTATTCAAGGAAAGTATCCATTGTTTAGCCTTGAAATCATGTGATCGAGTCTCTTCTAGTAATTAAATCATTTCAAAGAAATTTAAACGAAATCTTTTTTCGCACCTGAACCACGGCTTTTGTGCATAATTTGCAATGGATCTTTTGAAGGCAACTAGGCATTCGTATAGCCTTAAAATCATGTCATTGAATCACTTTTAGTTAGTAAATCATTCGTAATCAATTCAAATGAATTCTATTTTCGCATTTCAAACATGACTTTTCTACAAAACAAGCAATTGATCTATTGAAGGCAATTATGCGTTTGTTTAGCCTTAAAATCATGTCATTGAGTCTTCTCTAGTCACTAAATCAATTAAAAGTAATTCGAAAGAATTCTATTTTTTCGCACTTCAAACACGACTTTCGTTCAGAACTTTCAATTCAGTAATTGAAGGCAACTATGCATCTTTTTCGCCTTAAAATCTTGTCATTGAGTCTCTTCTAGTCATCAAATCATTTAAAACCATTACGAACAAATTCTATTTTCGCTCTTTAAACGAGACTTTTGTGCATAACTTGCAATTGATCTATTCAAGCAAATTATCCATTGTTTATCCTTGAAATCATGTCATTGAGTCTCTTTTAGTAATTAAATCATTTCAAAGAAATTCGAACGAAATCTTTTTTCGCACTTGAACCAATACTTTCGTGCATAATTTGCAATGGATCTTTTTAAGGCAACTAGGCATTTGTATAGCCCTAAAATCATGTCATTGAGTCACTTTTAGTCAGTAAATCATTCGAAATCAATTCAAACGAATTCTATTTTCGCATTTCAAACACGACTTTTGTGCAAAACATGCAATTCATCTAATGAAGGCAATTATGCGTTTGTTTAGCCTTAAAATCATGTCATTGAGTCTTCTCTAGGCATTAAATCAATTAAGAGTAATTCGAAAGAATTCTAGTTTTGCGCACTTCAAACACGACTTTCGTTCAGAACTTTCAATTCAATAATTGAAGGCAACTATGCATCATTTTCGCCTTAAAATCATGTCATTGAGTCTCTTCTAGTCATCAAATCATTTAATACCATTACGAACAAATTCTATTTTCGCTGTTTAAATGAGACTTTTGTGCATAACTTGCAATTGATGTTTTCAAGCAAATTATCCATTGTTTAGCCTTGAAATCATGTCATTGAGTCTCTTTTAGTAATTAAATCATTTCAAGGAAATTCGAACGAAATCTTTTTTCGCACTTGAACGAAATCTTTTTTCGCACTTGAACCAATACTTTCGTGCATAATTTGCAATGGATCTTTTGAAGGCAACAAGGCATTTGTATAGCCTTAAAATCATGTCATTGAGTCACTTTTAGTCATTAAATCATTCGAAATCAATTCAAACGAATTCTATTTTCGCATTTCAAACACGACTTTTGTGCAAAACATGCAATTGATCTAATGAAGGCAATTATGCGTTTGTTTAGCCTTAAAATCATGTCATTGAGTCTTCTCTAGTCATTAAATCAATTAAAAGTAATTCGAAAGAATTCTATTTTTTCGCACTTCAAACACGACTTTCGTTCAGAACTTCCAATTCAACAATTGAAGGCAACTATGCATCTTTTTTGCCTTAAAATCATGTCATTGAGTCTCTTCTAGTCATCAAATCATTTAAAACCATTACGAACAAATTCTATTTTTGCTCTTTAAACGAGACTTTTGTGCATAACTTGCAATTGATCTATTCAAGCAAATTATCCATTGTTTATCATTGAAATCATGTCATTGAGTCTCTTCTAGTAATTAAATCATTTCAAAGAAATTCGAACGAAATCTTTTTTCGCACTTGAACCAATACTTTCGTGCAAAACATGCAATTGATCTATTGGAGGCAACTAGGCATTTGTTTAGCCTTAAAATCATGTCATTGAGTCACTTTTAGTTAGTAAATCATTCGAAATCAATTCAAACGAATTCTATTTTTGCATTTCAAACCCGACTTTTGTACAAAACATGCAATTGATCTATCGAAGGCAATTATGCGTTTGTTTAGCCTTAAAATCATGTCATTGAGTCTTCTGTAGTCATTAAATCAATTAAAAGTAATTCGAAAGAATTCTATTTTTTCGCACTTCAAACACGACTTTCGTTCAAAATTTTCAATGCAACAATTGAAGCCAACTATGCATCTTTTTCGCCTTAAAATCATGTCATTGAGTCTCTTCTAGTCATCAAATCATTTAAAACCATTACGAACAAATTCTATTTTCGCTCTTTAAACGAGACTTTTGTGCATAACTTGCAATTGATCTATTCAAGCAAATTATCCATTGTTTATCCTTGAAATCATGTCATGGAGTCTCTTTTAGTAATTAAATCATTTCAAGGAAATTCGAACGAAATCTTTTTTCGCACTTGAACCAATACTTTCGTGCATAATTTGCAATGGATCTTTTGAAGGCAACTAGGCATTTGTATAGCCTTAAAATCATGTCATTGAGTCACTTTTAGTCAGTAAATCATTCGAAATCAATTCAAACGAATTCTATTTTCGCATTTCAAAGACGACTTTTGTGCAAAACATGCAATTGATCTATTGGAGGCAATTATGCGTTTGTTTAGCCTTAAAATCATGTCATTGAGTCTTCTCTAGTCATTAAATCAATTAAAAGTAATTCGAAAGAATTCTATTTTTTCGCACTTCAAACACGACTTTCGTTCAGAACATCCAATTCAACAATTGAAGGCAACTATGCATCTTTTTAGCCTTAAAATCATGTCATTGAGTCTCTTCTAGTCATCAAATCATTTGAAAGCATTTTGAAAAAAATTCTATTTTCGCTCTTCAATCGAGACTTTTGTGCATAACTTTCAACTAATGTTTTAAAGCAAATTATCCATTGTTTAGCCTTGAAATCATGTCATCGAGTCTCTTCTGGTAATTAAATCATTTCAAAGAAATTTAAACGAAATCTTTTTTCGCACCTGAACCACGGCTTTTGTGCATAATTTGCAATGGATCTTTTAAAGGCAACTAGGCATTTGTATAGCCTTAAAATAATGTCATTGAGTCACTTTTAGTCTGTAAATCATTCGAAATCAATTCAAACGACTTCTATTTTCGCATTTCAAACACGACTTTTGTGCAAAACATGCAATTGATCTATTGAAGGCAATTATGCGTTTGTTTAGCCTTCAAATCGTGTCATTGAGTCTTCTCTCGTCATTAAATCAATTAAAAGTAATTCGAAAGAATTATATTTTTTCGCGCTACAAACACGACTTTCATTCAGAACTTCTAATTCAACAATTGAAGGCAACTATGCATCTTTTTGGCCTTAAAATCATGTCATTGAGTCTCTTCTAGTCATCAAATCATTTAAAAGCATTACGAACAAATTCTATTTTCGCTCTTTAAACGAGACTTTTGTGCATAACTTGCAATTGATCTATTCAAGGAAAGTATCCATTGTTTAGCCTTGAAATCATGTGATCGAGTCTCTTCTAGTAATTAAATCATTTCAAAGAAATTTAAACGAAATCTTTTTTCGCACCTGAACCACGGCTTTTGTGCATAATTTGCAAAGGATCTTTTGAAGGCAACTAGGCATTCGTATAGCCTTAAAATCATGTCATTGAATCACTTTTAGTTAGTAAATCATTCGTAATCAATTCAAATGAATTCTATTTTCGCATTTCAAACATGACTTTTCTACAAAACAAGCAATTGATCTATTGAAGGCAATTATGCGTTTGTTTAGCCTTAAAATCATGTCATTGAGTCTTCTCTAGTCACTAAATCAATTAAAAGTAATTCGAAAGAATTCTATTTTTTCGCACTTCAAACACGACTTTCGTTCAGAACTTTCAATTCAGTAATTGAAGGCAACTATGCATCTTTTTCGCCTTAAAATCTTGTCATTGAGTCTCTTCTAGTCATCAAATCATTTAAAACCATTACGAACAAATTCTATTTTCGCTCTTTAAACGAGACTTTTGTGCATAACTTGCAATTGATCTATTCAAGCAAATTATCCATTGTTTATCCTTGAAATCATGTCATTGAGTCTCTTTTAGTAATTAAATCATTTCAAAGAAATTCGAACGAAATCTTTTTTCGCACTTGAACCAATACTTTCGTGCATAATTTGCAATGGATCTTTTTAAGGCAACTAGGCATTTGTATAGCCCTAAAATCATGTCATTGAGTCACTTTTAGTCAGTAAATCATTCGAAATCAATTCAAACGAATTCTATTTTCGCATTTCAAACACGACTTTTCTGCAAAACATGCAATTGATCTATTAAAGGCAATTATGCATTTGTTTAGCCTTAAAATCATGTCATTGAGTCTTCTCTAGTCATTAAATCAATTAAAAGTAATTCGAAAGAATTCTATTTTTTCGCACTTCAAACACGACTTTCGTTCAGAACTTTCAATTCAATAATTGAAGGCAACTATGCATCTTTTTCGCCTTAAAATCATGTCATTGAGTCTCTTCTAGTCATCAAATCATTTAGTACCATTACGAACAAATTCTATTTTCGCTCTTTAAATGAGACTTTTGTGCATAACTTGCAATTGATGTTTTCAAGCAAATTATCCATTGTTTAGCCTTGAAATCATGTCACTGAGTCTCTTTTAGTAATTAAATCATTTCAAAGAAATTCGAACGAAATCTTTTTTCGCACTTGAACGAAATCTTTTTTCGCACTTGAACCAATACTTTCGTGCATCATTTGCAATGGATCTTTTGAAGGCAACAAGGCATTTGTATAGCCTTAAAATCATGTCATTGAGTCACTTTTAGTTATTAAATCATTCGAAATCAATTCAAACGAATTCTATTTTCGCATTTCAAACACGACTTTTGTGCAAAACATGCAATTCATCTAATGAAGGCAATTATGCGTTTGTTTAGCCTTAAAATCATGTCATTGAGTCTTCTCTAGGCATTAAATCAATTAAGAGTAATTCGAAAGAATTCTAGTTTTGCGCACTTCAAACACGACTTTCGTTCAGAACTTTCAATTCAATAATTGAAGGCAACTATGCATCATTTTCGCCTTAAAATCATGTCATTGAGTCTCTTCTAGTCATCAAATCATTTAAAACCATTACGAACAAATTCTATTTTCGCTCTTTAAACGAGACTTTTGTGCATAACTTGCAATTGATCTATTCAAGCAAATTATTCATTGTTTATCCTTGAAATCATGTCATTGAGTCTCTTCTAGTAATTAAATCATTTCAAAGAAATTCGAACGAAATCTTTTTTCGCACTTGAACCAATACTTTCGTGCAAAACATGCAATTGATCTATTGGAGGCAACTAGGCATTTGTTTAGCCTTAAAATCATGTCATTGAGTCACTTTTAGTTAGTAAATCATTCGAAATCAATTCAAACGAATTCTATTTTCGCATTTCAAACCCGACTTTTGTGCAAAACATGCAATTGATCTATGGAAGGCAATTATGCGTTTGTTTAGCCTTAAAATAATGTCATTGAGTCTTCTCTAGTCATTAAATCAATTAAAAGTAATTCGAAAGAATTCTATTTTTTCGCACTTCAAACACGACTTTCGTTCAAAATTTCCAATTCAACAATTGAAGGCAACTATGCATCTTTTTCGCCTTAAAATCATGTCATTGAGTCTCTTCTAGTCATCAAATCATTTAAAACCATTACGAACAAATTCTGTTTTCGCTCTTTAAACGAGACTTTTGTGCATAACTTGCAATTGATCTATTCAAGCAAATTATCCATTGTTTATCCTTGAAATCATGTCATTGAGTCTCTTTTAGTAATTAAATCATTTCAACGAAATTCGAACGAAATCTTTTTTCGCACTTGAACCAATACTTTCGTGCATAATTTGCAATGGATCTTTTGAAGGCAACTAGGCATTTGTATAGCCTTAAAATCATGTCATTGAGTCACTTTTAGTCAGTAAATCATTCGAAATCAATTCAAACGAATTCTATTTTCGCATTTCAAACACGACTTTTCTGCAAAACATGCAATTGATCTATTGAAGGCAATTATGCGTTTGTTTAGCCTTCAAATCGTGTCATTGAGTCTTTTCCAGTCATTAAATCAATTAAAAGTAATTCGAAAGAATTATATTTTTTCGCGCTACAAACACGACTTTCATTCAGAACTTCTAATTCAATAATTGAAGGCAACTATGCATCTTTTTTGCCTTAAAATCATGTCATTGAGTCTCTTCTAGTCATCAAATCATTTAAAAGCATTACGAACAAATTCTATTTTCGCTCTTTAAACGAGACTTTTGTGCATAACTTGCAATTGATCTATTCAAGCAAATTATGCATTGTTTAGCCTTGAAATCATGTCATCGAGTCTCTTCTAGTAATTAAATCATTTCAAAGAAATTTAAACGAAATCATTTTTCGCACCTCAACCACGGCTTTTATGCATAATTTGCAATGGATCTTTTGAAGGCAACTAGGCATTTGTATAGCCTTAAAATCATGTCATTGAGTCACTTTTAGTCAGTAAATCATTCGAAATCAATTCAAACGAATTCTATTTTCGCATTTCAAACACGACTTTTCTGCAAAACATGCAATTGATCTATTAAAGGCAATTATGCGTTTGTTTAGCCTTAAAATCATGTCATTGAGTCTTCTCTAGTCATTAAATCAATTAAAAGTAATTCGAAAGGATTCTATTTTTTCGCACTTCAAACACGACTTTCGTTCAGAACTTCGAATTCCACAATTGAAGGCAACTATGCATCTTTTTCGCCTTAAAATCATGTCATTGAGTCTCTTCTAGTCATCAAATCATTTAAAACCAACACGAACAAATTCTATTTTCGCTCTTTAAACGACACTTTTGTGCATAACTTGCAATTGATCTATTCAAGGAAATTATCCTTTGTTTATCCTTGAAATCATGTCATTGAGTCTCTTTTAGTAATTAAAACATTTCAAAGAAATGCGAAAGAAATCTTTTGTCGCACTTGAACCAATACTTTCGTGCATAATTTGCAATGGATCTTTTGAAGGCAACTGGGCATTTCTATAGCCTTAAAATCATGTCATTGAGTCACTTTTATTTAGTAAATCATTCGAAATCAATTCAAACAAATTCTATTTTCGCATTTCAAACACGACTTTTGTGCAAAACATGCAATTGATCTATTGGAGGCAATTATGCGTTTGTTTAGCCTTAAAATCATGTCATTGAGTCTTCTCTAGTCATTAAATCAATTAAAAGTAATTCGGAAGAATTATATTTTTTCGCGCTACAAGCACGACTTTCATTCAGAACTTCTAATTCAATAATTGAAGGCAACTATGCATCTTTTTGGCCTTAAAATCATGTCATTGAGTCTCTTCTAGTCATCAAATCATTTAAAAGCATTACGAACAAATTCTATTTTCGCTCTTTAAACGAGACTTTTGTGCATAACTTGCAATTGATTCATTCAAGCAAATTATCCGTTGTTTAGCCTTGAAATCATGTCATCGAGTCTCTTCTAGTAATTAAATCATTTCAAAGAAATTTAAACGAAATCTTTTTTCGCACCTGAACCACGGCTTTTGTGCATAATTTGCAATGGATCTTTTGAAGGCAACTAGGCATTTGTATAGCCTTAAAATCATGTCATTGAATCACTTTTAGTCAGTAAATCATTCGTAATCAATTCAAACGAATACTATTTTCGCATTTCAAACATGACTTTTGTGCAAAACATGCAATTGATCTATTGAAGGCAATTATGCGTTTATTTAGCCTTCAAATCGTGTCATTGAGTCTTCTCTAGTCATTAAATCAATTAAAAGTAATTCGAAAGAATTATATTTTTTCGCGCTACAAACACGACTTTCATTCAGAACTTCTAATTCAACAATTGAAGGCAACTATGCATCTTTTTCGCCTTAAAATCATGTCATTGAGTCTCTTCTAGTCATCAAATCATTTAAAAGCATTACGAACAAATTCTATATTCGCTCTTTAAACGAGACTTTTGTGCATAACTTGCAATTGATCGATTCAAGCAAATTATCCATTGTTTAGCCTTGAAATCATGTCATCGAGTCTCTTCTAGTAATTAAATAATTTCAAAGAAATTTAAACGAAATCTTTTTTCGCACCTGAACCACGGCTTTTGTGCATAATTTGCAATGGATCTTTTGAAGGCAAGTAGGCATTTGTATAGCCTTAAAATAATGTCATTGAATCACTTTTAGTCAGTAAATCATTCAAAATCAATTCAAACGAATTCTATTTTCGCATTTCAAACCCGACTTTTGTGCAAAACATACAATTCATCTATTGAAGGCAATTATGCCTTTGTTTAGCCTTAAAATCATGTCATTGAGTCTTCTCTAGTCATTAAATCAATTAAAAGTAATTCGAAAGAATTCTATTTTTTCGCGCTTCAAACACGACTTTCGTTCAGAACTTCCAATCCAACAATTGAAGGCAACTATGCATCTTTTTAGCCTTGAAATCATGTCATCGAGTCTCTTCTAGTAATTAAATCATTTCAAAGAAATTTAAACGAAATCTTTTTTCGCACCTGAACCACAACTTTTGTGCATAATTTGCAATGGATCTTTTGAAGGCAACTAGGCATTTGTATAGCCTTAAAATAATGCCATTGAGTCACTTTTAGTCAGTAAATCATTCGAAATCAATTCAAACGAATTCTATTTTCGCATTTCAAACACGACTTTTGTGCAAAACAGGCATTTGATCTATTGAAGGCAATTATGCGTTTGTATAGCCTTAAAATCATGTCATTGAGTCTTCTCTAGTCATTAAATCAATTAAAAGTAATGCGAAAGAATTCTATTTTTTCGCACTTCAAACACGACTTTCGTTCAGAACTTCGAATTCAACAATTGAAGCCAACTATGCATCTTTTTTGCCTTAAAATCATGTCATTGAGTCTCTTCTAGTCATCAAATCATTTAAAAGCATTACGAACAAATTCTATTTTCGCTCTTTAAACGAGACTTTTGTGCATAACTTGCAATTGATCTATTCAAGCAAATTATCCATTGTTTAGCCTTGAAATCATGTCATCGAGTCTCTTCTAGTAATCAAATCATTTCAAAGAAATTTAAACGAAATCTTTTTTCGCACCTGAACCACGGCTTTTGTGCATAATTTGCAATGGATATTTTGAAGGCAACTAGGGATTTGTATAGCCTTAAAATCATGTCATTGAATCACTTTTAATCAGTAAATCATTCGTAATCAATTCAAACGAATTCTATTTTCGCATTTCAAACATGACTTTTGTGCAAAACATGCAATTGATCTACTAAAGGCAATTATGCATTTGTTTAGCCTTAAAATCATGTCATTGAGTCTTCTCTAGTCATTAAATCAATTAAAAGTAATGCGAAAGAATTCTATTTTTTCGCACTTCAAACACGACTTTCGTTCAGAACTTCGAATTCAACAATTGAACGCAACTATGCATCTTTTTTGCCTTAAAATCATGTCATTGAGTCTCTTCTAGTCATCAAATCATTTAAAACCATTACGAACAAATTCTATTTTCGCTCTTTAAACGAGACTTTTGTGCATAACTTGCAATTGATCTATTCAAGCAAATTATCCATTGTTTAGCCTTGAAATCATGTCATCGAGTTTCTTCTAGTAATTAAATCATTTCAAAGAAATTTAAACGAAATCTTTTTTCGCACCTGAACCACGGCTTTTGTGCATAATTTGCAATGGATATTTTGAAGGCAACTAGGGATTTGTATAGCCTTAAAATCATGTCATTGAATCACTTTTAGTCAGTAAATCATTCGTAATCAATTCAAACGAATTCTATTTTCGCATTTCAAACATGACTTTTGTGCAAAACATGCAATTGATCTACTGAAGGCAATTATGCGTTTGTTTAGCCTTAAAATCATGTCATTGAGTCTTCTCTAGTCATTAAATCAATTAAAAGTAATTCGAAATAATTCTATTTTTTCGCACTTCAAACACGACTTTGATTCAGAACTTCTAATTAGACAATTGAAGGCAACTATGCATCTTTTTCGCCTTAAAATCATGTCATTGAGTCTCTTCTAGACATCAAATCATTTAAAAGCATTACGAACAAATTCTATTTTCGCTCTTTAAACGAGACTTTTGTGCATAACTTGCAATTGATCTATTCAAGCAAATTATCCATTGTTTAGCCTTGAAATCATGTCATCGAGTGTCTTCTAGTAATTAAATCATTTCAAAGAAATTTAAATGAAATCTTTTTTCGCACCTGAACCACGGCTTTTGTGCATAATTTGCAATGGATATTTTGAAGGCAACTAGGCATTTGTATAGCCTTAAAATCATGTCATTGAGTCACTTTTAGTCAGTAAATCATTCGAAATCAATTCAAACGAATCCTATTTTCGCATTTCAAACACGACTTTTGTGCAAAACATGCAATTGATCTATTGAAGGCAATTATGCGTTTGTTTAGCCTTAAAATCATGTCATTGAGTCTTCTCTAGTCATTAAATCAATTAAAAGTAATTCGAAAGAATTCTATTTTTTCGCACTTCAAACACGACTTTCGTTCAGAACTTCCAATTCAACAATTGAAGGCAACTATGCATCTTTTTCGCCTTAAAATCATGTCATTGAGTCTCTTCTAGTCATCAAATCATTTAAAAGCATTACGAACAAATTCTATTTTCGCTCTTTAAACGAGACTTTTGTGCATAACTTGCAATTGATCTATTCAAGCAAATTATCCATTGTTTAGCCTTGAAATCATGCCATCAAGTCTCTTCTAGTAATTAAATCATTTCAAAGCAATTGGAAAGAAATTTATTTTTGCACTTGAACCACGACTTTCGTGCATAATTTGCAAAGGATCTTTTGAAGGCAACTATGCATTTGTATAACCTTAAAATCATGTCATTGAGTCACTTTTAGTCAGTAAATCATTGGAAATCAATTGAAACGAATCCTATTTTCGCATTTCAAACACGACTTTTGTGCAAAACATTCAATTGATCTATTGAAGGCAATTATGCGTTTGTTTAGCCTTAAAATCATGTCATTGAGTCTTCTCTAGTCATTAAATCAATTAAAAGTAATTCGAAAGAATTCTATTTTTTCGCACTTCAAACACGACTTTCGTTCAGAACTTCCAATTCAACAATTGAAGGCAACTATGCATCTTTTTCGCCTTAAAATCATGTCATTGAGTCTCTTCCAGTCATCAAATCATTTAAAAGCATTACAACCAAATTCTATTTTCGCTCTTTAAACGAGACTTTTGTGCATAACTTGCAATTGATCTATTCAAGCAAATTATCCATTGTTTAGCCTTGAAATCATGTCATCGAGTCTCTTCTAGTAATTAAATCATTTCAAAGAAATTTAAACGAAATCTTTTTTCGCACCTGAACCACAACTTTTGTGCATAATTTGCAATGGATCTTTTGAAGGCAACTAGGCATTTGTATAGCCTTAAAATAATGCCATTGAGTCACTTTTAGTCAGTAAATCATTCGAAATCAATTCAAACGAATTCTATTTTCGCATTTCAAACACGACTTTTGTGCAAAACAGGCATTTGATCTATTGAAGGCAATTATGCGTTTGTATAGCCTTAAAATCATGTCATTGAGTCTTCTCTAGTCATTAAATCAATTAAAAGTAATTCGAAAGAATTCTATTTTTTCGCACTTCAAACACGACTTTCGTTAAGAACTTCCAATTCAACAATTGAAGGCAACTATGCATCTTTTTCGCCTTAAAATCATGTCATTGAGTCTCTTTTAGTCATCAAATCGTTTAAAAGCATTACGAACAAATTCTATTTTCGCTCTTTAAACGAGACTTTTGTGCATAACTTGCAATTGATCTATTCAAGCAAATTATCCATTGTTTAGCCTTGAAATCATGTCATCGAGTCTCTTCTAGTAATTAAATCATTTCAAAGAAATTTAAACGAAATCTTTTTTCGCACCTGAACCACGGCTTTTGTGCATAATTTGCAATGGATCTTTTGAAGGCAACTAGGCATTTGTATAGCCTTAAAATCATGCCATTGAGTCACTTTTAGTCTGTAAATCATTCGAAATCAATTCAACCGAATTCTATTTTCGCATTTCAAACACGACTTTTGTGCAAAACAGGCATTTGATCTATTGAAGGCAATTATGCGTTTGTATAGCCTTAAAATCATGTCATTGAGTCTTCTCTAGTCATTAAATCAATTAAAAGTAATTCGAAAGAATTCTATTTTTTCGCACTTCAAACACGACTTTCGTTAAGAACTTCCAATTCAACAATTGAAGGCAACTATGCATCTTTTTCGCCTTAAAATCATGTCATTGAGTCTCTTTTAGTCATGAAATCGTTTAAAAGCATTACGAACAAATTCTATTTTCGCTCTTTAAACGAGACTTTTGTGCATAACTTGCAATTGATCTATTCAAGCAAATTATCCATTGTTTAGCCTTGAAATCATGCCATCGAGTCTCTTCTAGTAATTAAATCATTTCAAAGCAATTGGACAGAAATTTATTTTTGCACTTGAACCACGACTTTCGTGCATAATTTGCAATGGATCTTTTGAAGGCAACTATGCATTTGTATAGCCTAAAAATCATGTCATTGAGTCACTTTTAGTCAGTAAATCATTCGAAATCAATTCAAACGAATTCTATCTTTGCATTTCAAACACGACTTTTGTGCAAAACATGCAATTGATCTATTCAAGCAAATTATCCATTGTTTAGCCTTGAAACCATGTCATCGACTCTCTTCTAGTAATTAAATCATTTCAAAGAAATTTGAACGTAATCGTTTTTCGCACCTGAACCACGGCTTTTGTGCATAATTTGCAATGGATCTTTTGAAGGCAACTAGGCGTTTGTATAGCCTTAAAATCATGTCATTGAGTCACTTTTAGTCAGTAAATCATTCGAAATCAATTCAAACAAATTCTATTTTCGCATTTCAAACGCGACTTTTGTGCAAATAATGCAATTGATCTATTGAAGGAAATTATGCGCTTGTTTAGCCTTAAAATCATGTCATTGAGTCTTCTGTAGTCATTAAATCAATTAAAAGTAATTCGAAATAATTCTATTTTTTCGCACTTCAAACACGACTTTCGTTCAGAATTTCCAATTCAACAATTGAAGGCAACTATGCATCTTTTTCGCCTTAAAATCATGTCATTGAGTCTCTTCTAGTCATCAAATCATTTAAAAGCATTACGAACAAATTCTATTTTCGCTCTTTAAACGAGACTTTTGTGCATAACTTGCAATTGATGCATTCAAGCAAATTATCCATGGTTTAGCCTTGAAATCATGTCATTGAGTCTCTTCTAGTAATTAAATCATTGCAAAGCAATTGGAACGAAATCTTTTTTCGCACCTGAACAACGGCTTTTGTGTATAATTTGCAATGGATCTTTTGAAGGCAACTAGGCATTTGTATAGCCTTAAAATCATGTCATTGAGTCACTTTTAGTCACTAAATCATTCGAAATCAATTCAAACGAATTCTACTTTTGCATTTCAAACACGACTTTTGTGCAAAACATACAATTGATCTATTGAATGCAATTATGCGTTTGTTTAGCCTTAAAATTATGTCATTGAGTCTTCTCTAGTCATTAAATCAATTAAATGTAATTTGAAAGAATTCTATTTTTTTGCACTTCAAACACGACTTTCGTTCAGAACTTCCAATTCAACAATTGAAGGCAACTATGCATCTTTTTAGCCTTAAAATCATGTCATTGAGTCTTTTCTAGTCATGAAATCATTTGAAAGCATTACGAACAAATTCTATTTTCGCTCTTTAAAAGAGACTTTTGTGCATAACTTGCAATTGATGTATTCAAGCAAATTATCCATTGTTTAGCTATGAAATCATGTCATTGAGTCTCTTCTAGTAATTAAATCATTTCAAAGCAATTGGAACGAAATCTTTTTTCGCACCTGAACCGCGGCTTTTGTGCATAATTTGCAAAACAATGTATTTAAACAAAACATTCGTGCATAACTTGCAATTGATCTATGATAGGCAACAATGCATTTGTTTAGCCTTAAAGTCATGTCACTGAGTCTCTTCTAGTCATGAAATAGTTCTAAATTAATTCGAACGAATTCTACTTTCGCCCTTCGAAAATTATTTTCTTACCTAACTTGCAATTAATCTACTGAATACAACAATGCATTATTTTAGCATTTAAAAGCATATCACTCAGTCTTTTCGATCATTAAATTGTTTGAAGGCATTTCGAACTAATTCTATTTTTGTTTTTAAAACACGACTTTCATGCATAACTTGCACTTGATCTATTGATGGCAACTATGCATTTTTTTAGCCCTAAAGTCATATTTTTGCGTCTCTGTTACTCAGTAAATAATTCTAAATCACTTCGAACGAAATTCATCCTTTAAACATGACTTCCGTGTATAACTTGCAGTTGATCTATTATAGGCAACAATGCATTTGTTTAGCCTTAAAGTTATGTCACTAAGTCTCTTCTAGTCATTAAATCATTCTAAATTAATTCGAATGAATTCTATTTTCGCCCTTCAAACATTATTTTCTCACATAACTTGTAATTAATCTACTAAAGACAACAATGCATTATTTTAGCATTAAAAAGCATATCACTCAGTGTTTTCATTCATTAAATTGTTTGAAGGCACTTCGAACCAATTCTCTTTTTTCATTTAAAACGCGACTTTCATGCATAACTTGCAATTGATATATTGATGGCAACTATGCATTTTTTAACCCTTAAAGTCATATTATTGCGTCTCTTTTATTCAGTAAATAATTCTAAATCACTTCGAACGAAATTCGGCCTTTAAACATGACTTTCGTGCATAACTTGCATTTGATCTATTGAAGGCAACAATGCATTTGTTTAGCCTTAAAGTCATGTGACTGAGTCTCTTCTAGTCATTAAATCATTCTAAATTAATTCGAACGAATTCTATTTTCGCCCTTCGAACATTATTTTCTTACATAACTTGCAATTAATCTACTGAATACAACAATGCATTATTTTAGCATTTGAAAGCATATCACTCAGTCTTTTCAATCATTAAATTGTTTGAAGGCACTTTGAACAAATTCTATTTTTGTTTTTAAAAAATGACTTTCATTCATAACTTGCACTTGATCTATTGATGGCAACTATGCATTTTTTTAGCCTTAAAGTCATATTTTTGCGTCTCTTTTAGTCAGTAAATCATTCTAAATCACTTCGTATGAAATTCGGCATTTAAACATAACTTGCGTGCATAACTTGCAGTTGATCTATTATAGGCAACAATGCATTTGTTTAGCCTTAAATTCATGTGACTGAGTCTCTTCTAGTCATTAAATCATTCTAAATTAATTCGAACGAATTCTATTTTCGCCCTTCGAACATTATTTTCTTACATAACTTGCAATTAATCTACTGAATACAACAATGCATTATTTTAGCATTTGAAAGCATATCACTCAGTCTTTTCAATCATTAAATTGTTTGAAGGCACTTCGAACAAATTCTATTTTTGTTTTTAAAAAACGACTTTCATTCATAACTTGCAGTTGATCTATTGATGGCAACTATGCATTTTTTTAGCCTTAAAGTCATATTTTTGCGTCTCTTTTAGTCAGTAAATCATTCTAAATCACTTCGTATGAAATTCGGCATTTAAACATAACTTTCGTGCATAACTTGCAATTGATCTATTATAGGCAACAATGCATTTGTTTAGCCTTAAAGTCATGTCACCGAGTCTCTTCTAGTCATTAAATCATTCTAAATTAATTCGAACGAATTCTATTTTCGCCCTTCGAACATTATTTTCTTACATAACTTGCAATTAATCTACTGAATACAACAATGCATCATTTTAGCATTTAAAAGCATATCACTCAGTCTTTTCAATCAGTAAATTGTTTGAAGGCACTTCGAACCAATTCTATTTTTGTTTTTTAAACACGACTTTCATGCATAACTTGCACTTAATCTATTGAAGGCAACTATTCATTTTTTAGCTTTAAAGTCATATTATTGCGTCTCTTTTAGTCATTAAATCATTCTAAATCACTTGGATCAGAATTCGGACTTTAAACATGACTTTTGTACATAACTTACAGTTGATCTATCGAAGGCAACAATGCATTTGTTTAGCCTTAAAGTCATGTGACTGAGTCTCTTCTAGTCATTAAATCATTCTAAATTAATTCGAACGAATTCTATTTTCGCCCTTCGAACATTATTTTCTTACATAACTTGCAATTAAACTACTGAATACAACAATGCATTATTTTAGCATTTGAAAGCATATCACTCAGTCTTTTCAATCATTAAATTGTTTGAAGGCACTTCGAACAAATTCAATTTTTGTTTTTAAAAAACGACTTTCATTCATAACTTGCACTTGATCTATCGATGGCAACAATGCATTTTTTTAGCCTTAAAGTCATATTTTTGCGTCTCTTTTAGTCAGTAAATCATTCTAAATCACTTCGTATGAAATTCGGCATTTAAACATAACTTTCGTGCATAACTTGCAATTGATCTATTATAGGCAACAATGCATTTGTTTAGCCTTAAAGTCATGTCACTGAGTCTCTTCTAGTCATTAAATCATTCTAAATTAATTCGAACGAATTCTATTTTCGCCCTTCGAACATTATTTTCTTACATAACTTGCAATTAATCTACTGAATACAACAATGCATTATTTTAGCATTTAAAAGCATATCACTCAGTCTTTTCAATCATTAAATTGTTTGAAGGCACTTCGAACCAATTCTATTTTTGTTTTTTAAACACGACTTTCATGCATAACTTGCACTTAATCTATTGAAGGCAACTATTCATTTTTTAGCTGTAAAGTCATATTATTGCGTCTCTTTTAGTCATTAAATCATTCTAAATCACTTCGATCAGAATTCGGACTTTAAACATGACTTTTGTACATAACTTGCAGTTGATCTATCGAAGGCAACAATGCATTTGTTTAGCCTTAAAGTCATGTCACTGAGTCTCCTCTAGTCATTAAATCATTCTAAATTAATTCGAACGAATTCTATTTTCGCCCTTCGAACATTATTTTCTTACATAACTTGCAATTAATCTACTGAATACAACAATGCATTATTTTAGCATTAAAAAGCATATCACTTAGTGTTTTCAATCATTACATTGTTTGAAGGCACTTCGAACCAATTCTCTTTTCGCATTTAAAACGCGACTTTCATGCATAACTTGCATTTGATCTATTGATGGCATCTATTCATTTTTTAGCCGTAAAGTCATATTATTGCGTCTCTTTTTGTCATTAAATCATTCTAAATCACTTCGAACGAAATTCGGCCTTTAAACATGACTTTCGTGCATAAGTTGCAGTTGATCTATTATAGGCAACAATGCATTTGTTTAGCCTTAAAGTCATGTCACTGAGTCTCTTCAGGTCATTAAATCATTCTAAATTAATTCGAACGAATTCTATTTTCGCCTTTCAAACGTTATTTTCTTACATAACTTGCAATTAATCTACCAAAGACAACAATGCATTATTTTAGCATTAAAAAGCATATCAGTCAGTCTTTTCAATTATTAAATTGTTTGAAGGCACTTCGAACCAATTCTATTTTTGTTTTTAAAACACGACTTTCATGCATAACTTGCACTTGATCTACTAAAGGCAACTATTCATTTTTTCGCCTTAAAGTCATATTATTGCGTCTCTTCTAGTCATTAAATCATTCTGAATCACTTCGAATGAAATTCGGACTTTAAACATGACTTTCGTGCATAACCTGCAGTTGATCTATTGAAGGCAACAACGCATTTGTTTAGCCTTAAATATATGTCACTGAGTCTCTTCTAGTCATTAAATCATTCTAAATTAATTCAAGCAAATTCTATTTTCGCCCTTCGAACATTTTTTTCTTACATAACTTGCAATTAATCTACTGAATACAACAATGCATTATTTTAGCATTAAAAAGCATATCACTCAGTGTTTTCAATCATTAAATTGTTTGAAGGCACTTCGAACCAATTCTCTTTTTGCATTTAAAACGCGACTTTCATGCATAACTTGCAATTGATCTATTGATGGCAACTATGCATTTTTTAACCTTAAAGTCATATTTTTGCGTCTCTTTTAGTCAGTAAATCATTCTAAATCACTTCGTATGAAATTCGGCATTTAAACATGACTTTCATGCATAACTTGCAGTTGATATATTATAGGCAACAATGCATTTGTTTAGCCTTAAAGTCATGTTACTGAGTCTCTTCTAGTCATTAAATCATTCTAAATTAATTAGAGCGAATTTTATTTTCGCCCTTCAAAAATTATTTTCTTACATAACTTCCAATTAATCTACTGAATACAACAATGCATTATTTTACCATTAAAAAGCGTATCACTCAGTCTTTTCAATCATTAAATTGTTTGAAGGCACTTCGAACCAATTCTATTTTTGTTTTTAAAACACGACTTTCATGCATAACTTGCACTTGATCTATTGATGGCAACTATGCATTTTTTTAGCCTTAAAGTCATATTTTTGCGTCTCTTTTAGTCAGTAAATAATTCTAAATCACTTCGAACGAAATTCGGCCTTTAAACATGACTTTCGTGCATAACTTGCATTTGATCTATTGAAGGCAACAATGCATTTGTTTAGCCTTAAAGTCATGTGACTGAGTCTCTTCTAGTAATTAAATCATTCTAAATTAATTCGAACGAATTCTATTTTCGCCCTTCGAACATTATTTTCTTTCATAACTTGCAATTAATCTACTGAATACAACAATGCATTATTTTACCATTAAAAAGCATATCACTCAGTCTTTTCAATCATTAAATTGTTTGAAGGCACTTCGAACCAATTCTATTTTTGTTTTTAAAAAACGACTTTCATGTATAACTTGCACTTGATCTATTGATGGCAACTATGCATTTTTTTAGCCTTAAAGTCATATTTTTGCGTCTCTTTTAGTCAGTAAATCATTCTAAATCACTTCGTATGAAATTCGGCATATAAACATAACTTTCGTGCATAACTTGCAATTGATCTATTATAGGCAACAATGCATTTGTTTAGCCTTAAAGTCATGTGACTGAGTCTCTTCTAGTCATTAAATCACTCTAAATTAATTCGAACGAATTCTATTTTCGCCCTTCGAACATTATTTTCTTTCATAACTTGCAATTAATCTACTGAATACAACAATGCATTATTTTACCATTAAAAAGCATATCACTCAGTCTCTTCAATCATTAAATTGTTTGAAGGCACTTCGAACCAATTCTATTTTTGTTTTTAAAAAACGACTTTCATGTATAACTTGCACTTGATCTATTGATGGCAACTATGCATTTTTTTAGCCTTAAAGTCATATTTTTGCGTCTCTTTTAGTCAGTAAATCATTCTAAATCACTTCGTATGAAATTCGGCATATAAACATAACTTTCGTGCATAACTTGCAATTGATCTATTGAAGGCAACAATGCATTTGTTTAGCCTTAAAGTCATGTAACTGAGTCTCTTCTAGTCATTAAATCATTCTAAATTAATTCGAGCGAATTTTATTTTCGCCCTTCAAAAATTATTTTCTTACATAACTTGCAATTAATCTACTCAATACAACAATGCATTATTTTAGCATTAAAAAGCGTATCACTGAGTCCTTTCATTCATTAAATTGTTTGAAGGCACTTCGAACCAATTCTATTTTTGTTTTTAAAACACGACTTTCATCCATAACTTGCACTTGATCTATTGATGGCAACTATGCATTTTTTTTAGCCTTAAAGTCATATTTTTGTGTCTCTTTTATTCAGTAAATAATTCTGAATCAGTTCGAATGAAATTCGTCCTTTAAACATGACTTCCGTGCATAACTTGCAGTTGATGTAGTATAGGCAACAATGCATTTGTTTAGCCTTAAAGTTATGTCACTGAGTCTCTTCTAGTCATTAAATCATTCTAAATTAATTCGAATGAATTCTATTTTCGCCCTTCAAACATTATTTTCTTACATAACTTGCAATTAATCTACTGAATACAACAATGCATTATTTTACCATTAAAAAGCATATCACTCAGTCTTTTCAATCATTAAATTGTTTGAAGGCACTTCGAACCAATTCTATTTTTGTTTTTAAAAAACGACTTTCATGTATAACTTGCACTTGATCTATTGATGGCAACTATGCATTTTTTTAGCCTTAAAGTCATATTTTTGCGTCTCTTTTAGTCAGTAAATCATTCTAAATCACTTCGTATGAAATTCGGCATATAAACATAACTTTCGTGCATAACTTGCAATTGATCTATTGAAGGCAACAATGCATTTGTTTAGCCTTAAAGTCATGTAACTGAGTCTCTTCTAGTCATTAAATCATTCTAAATTAATTCGAGCGAATTTTATTTTCGCCCTTCAAAAATTATTTTCTTACATAACTTGCAATTAATCTACTCAATACAACAATGCATTATTTTAGCATTAAAAAGCGTATCACTGAGTCCTTTCATTCATTAAATTGTTTGAAGGCACTTCGAACCAATTCTATTTTTGTTTTTAAAACACGACTTTCATCCATAACTTGCACTTGATCTATTGATGGCAACTATGCATTTTTTTTAGCCTTAAAGTCATATTTTTGTGTCTCTTTTATTCAGTAAATAATTCTGAATCAGTTCGAATGAAATTCGTCCTTTAAACATGACTTCCGTGCATAACTTGCAGTTGATGTAGTATAGGCAACAATGCATTTGTTTAGCCTTAAAGTTATGTCACTGAGTCTCTTCTAGTCATTAAATCATTCTAAATTAATTCGAATGAATTCTATTTTCGCCCTTCAAACATTATTTTCTTACATAACTTGTAATTAATCTACTAAAGACAACAATGCATTATTTTACCATTAAAAAGCATATCACTCAGTGTTTTCATTCATTAAATTGTTTGAAGGCACTTCGAACCAATTCTCTTTTTGCATTTAAAATGCGACTTTCATGCATAACTTGCAATTGATATATTGATGGCAACTATGCATTTTTTTAGCCTTAAAGTCATATTATTGCGTCTCTTTTAGTCAGTAAATAATTCTAAATCACTTCGAACGAAATTCGGCCTTTAAACATGACTTTCGTGCATAACTTGCATTTGATCTTTTGAAGGCAACAATGCATTTGTTTAGCCTTAAAGTCATGTGACTGAGTCTCTTCCAGTCATTAAATTATTCTAAATTAATTCGAATCAATTCTATTTTTGCCTTTCAAACATTATTTTCTTACATAACTTGTAATTAATCTATTGAAGACAACAATGCATTATTTTACCATTAAAAAGCATATCACTCAGTGTTTTCATTCATTAAATTGTTTGAAGGCACTTTGAACCAATTCTCTTTTTGCATTCAAAACGCGACTTTCATGCATAACTTGCAATTAATCTATTGATGGCAACTATACATTTTTTAGCCATAAAGTCATACTTTTGCGTCTCTTTTAGTCAGTAAATCATTCTGAATCACTTCGTGTGAAATTCGGCATTTAAACAAAACTTTCGTGCATAACTTGCAATTGATCTATTATAGGCAGCAATGCATTTGTTTAGCCTTAAAGTCATGTCACTGAGTCTCTTCTAGTCATTAAATAATTCTAAATTAATTCGAACGAATTCTATTTTCGCCCTTCGAACATTATTTTCTTACATAATTTGCAATTAATCTACTGAATACAACAATTCATTATTTTAGCATTTAAAAGCATATCACTCAGTCTTCTCAATCATTAAATTGTTTGAAGGCACTTCGAACCAATTTTATTTTTGTTTTTTAAACACGATTTTCATGCATAACTTGCACTTAATCTATTGATGGCAACTATTCATTTATCCTTAAAGTCATATTATTGCGTCTCTTTTAGTCAGTAAGTAATTCTAAAGCACTTCGAACGAAATTCGTCCTTTAAACATGACTTCCGTGCATAACTTGCAGTTGATCTATTATAGGCAACAATGCATTTGTTTAGCCTTAAAGTCATGTCATTGAGTCTCTTCTAGTCATTAAATCATTCTAAATTAATTCGAATGAATTCTATTTTCGCCCTTCAAACATCATTTTCTTACATAACTTGTAATTAATCTACTAAAGACAACGATGCATTATTTTAGCATTAAAAAGCATATCACTCAGTGTTTTCATTCATTAAATTGTTTGGAGGCACTTCGAACCAATTCTGTTTTTGCATTTAAAACGCGACTTTCATGCATAACTTGCAATTGATATATTGATGGCAACTATGCATTTTTTAGCCATAAAGTCATAATTTTGCATCTCTATTAGTCAGTAAATCATTCTAAATCACTTCGTATGAAATTCGGCATTTAAACATGACTTTCGTGCATAACTTGCAATTGATCTATTATAGGCAACAATGAATTTGTTTAGCCTTAAAGTCATGTTACTGAGTCTCTTCTAGTCATTAAATCATTCTAAATTAATTCGAGCGAATTTTATTTTCGCCCTTCAAAAATTATTTTCTTACATAACTTGCAATTAATCTACTGAATACAACAATGCATTACTTTAGCATTAAAAAGCATATCACTTAGTGTTTTCAATCATTAAATTGTTTGAAGGCACTTCGTACCAATTCTATTTTTGTTTTTAAAATGCGACTTTCATGCATAACTTGCAATTGATATATTGATGGAAACTATGCATTTTTTAGCCATAAAGTCATAATTTTGCGTCTCTATTAGTCAATAAATCATTCTAAATCACTTCGTATGAAATTCGGCATTTAAACATGACTTTCGTGCATAACTTGCAGTTGATCTATTATAGGCAACAATGCATTTGTTTATCCTTAAAGTCATGTCACTGAGTCTCTTCTTGTCATTAAATCATTCTCAATTAATTCAAACGAATTCTATTTTCGCCCTTCAAACATTATTTTCATACATAACTTGTAATTAATCTACTGAATACAACAATGCATTATTTTAGCATTAAAAAGCATATCACTCAGTCTTTTCAATCATTAAATTGTTTGAAGGCACTTCGAACCAATTCTATTTTTGTTTTTAAAACACGACTTTCATGCATAACTTGCACTTGATCTATTGATGGCAACTATGCATTTTGTAAGCGTTAAAGTCATATTTTTGCATCTCTTTTAGTCAGAAAATAATTCTAAATCACTTCTAACGAAATTCGTCCTTTAAACATGACTTCCGTGCATAACTTGCAGTTAATCTACTATAGGAAACAATGCATTTGTTTAGCCTTCAAGTCATGTTACTGAGTCTCTTCTAGTCATTAAATCATTCTAAATTAATTCGAGCGAATTTTATTTTCGCCCTTCAAAAATTATTTTCTTACATAACTTGCAATTAATCTACTCAATACAACAATGCATTATTTTAGCATTAAAAAGCATATCACTGAGTCTTTTCAATCATTAAATAGTTTGAAGGCACTTCGAACCAATTCTATTTTTGTTTTTAAAACACGACTTTCATGCATAACTTGCCCTTGATCTATTGATGGCAACTATGCATTTTTTTAGCCTTAAAGTCAAATTTTTGTGTCTCTTTCAGTCAGTAAATAATTCCGAATCACTTCGAACGAAATTCTTCCTTTAAACATGACTTCCGTGCATAACTTGCAGTTGATCTATTATAGGCAACAATGCATTTGTTTAGCCTTAAAGTCAGGTCATTGAGTCTCTTCTAGTCATTAAATCATTCTAAATTAATTCGAATGAATTCTATTTTCGCCCTTCAAAAATTATTTTCTTACATAACTTGTAATTAATCTACTAAATACAACAATGCATTATTTTAGCATTAAAAAGCATATCACTTAGTGTTTTCAATCATTACATTGTTTGAAGGCACTTCGAACCAATTCTCTTTTTGCATTTAAAACGCGACTTTCATGCATAACTTGCAATTGATCTATTTATGGCAACTATGCATTTTTTAGCCATAAAGTCATAGCTTTGCGTCTCTTTTAGTCAGTAAATCATTCTGAATCACTTCGTATGAAATTCGGCATTTAAACATGACTTTCGTGCATAACTTGCAATTGATCTATTATAGGCAAAAATGCATTTGTTTAGCCTTAAAGTCATGTCACTGAGTCTCTTCTAGTCATTAAATAATTCTAAATTAATTCGAACGAATTCTATTTTCGCCCTTCGAACATTATTTTCTTACATAACTTGCAATTAATCTACTGAATACAACAATGCATTATTTTAGCATTTAAAAGCATATCACTCAGTCTTCTCAATCATTAAATTGTTTGAAGGCACTTCGAACCAATTCTATTTTTGTTTTTTAAACATGACTTTCATGCATAACTTGCACGTAATCTATTGATGGCAACTATTCATTTATCCTTAAAGTCATATTATTGCGTCTCTTTTAGTCAGTAAGTAATTCTAAAGCACTTCGAACGAAATTCATCCTTTAAACATGACTTCCGTGCATAACTTGCAGTTGATCTATTATAAGCAACAATGCATTTGTTTAGCCTTAAAGTCATGTCATTGAGTCTCTTCTAGTCATTAAATCATTCTAAATTAATTCGAATGAATTCTATTTTAGCCCTTCAAACATCATTTTCTTACATAACTTGTAATTAATCTACTAAAGACAACAATGCATTATTTTAGCATTAAAAAGCATATCACTCAGTGTTTTCATTCATTAAATTGTTTGGAGGCACTTCGAACCAATTCTGTTTTTGCATTTAAAACGCGACTTTCATGCATAACTTGCAATTGATATATTGATGGCAACTATGCATTTTTTAGCCATAAAGTCATAATTTTGCATCTCTATTAGTCAGTAAATCATTCTAAATCACTTCGTATGAAATTCGGCATTTAAACATGACTTTCGTGCATAACTTGCAATTGATCTATTATAGGCAACAATGAATTTGTTTAGCCTTAAAGTCATGTTACTGAGTCTCTTCTAATCATTAAATCATTCTAAATTAATTCGAGCGAATTTTATTTTCGCCATTCAAAAATTATTTTCTTACATAACTTGCAATTAATCTACTGAATACAACAATGCATTATTTTAGCATTAAAAAGCATATCACTTAGTGTTTTCAATCATTAAATTGTTTGAAGGCACTTCGTACCAATTCTATTTTTGTTTTTCAAACGCGACTTTCATGCATAACTTGCAATTGATATATTGATGGCAACTATGCATTTTTTAGCCATAAAGTCATAATTTTGCGTCTCTATTAGTCAATAAATCATTCTAAATCACTTCGTATGAAATTCGGCATTTAAACATGACTTTCGTGCATAACTTGCAGTTGATCTATTATAGGCAACAATGCATTTGTTTATCCTTAAAGTCATGTCACTGAGTCTCTTCTAGTCATTAAATCATTCTAAATTAATTCGAACGAATTCTATTTTTGCCCTTCGAACATTATTTTCTTACATAACTTGCAATTAATTTACTGAATACAACAATGCATTATTTTAGCATTAAAAAGCATATCACTCAGTCTTTTCAATCATTAAATTGTTTGAAGGCACTTCGAACCAATTCTATTTTTGTTTTTAAAACACGACTTTCATGCATAACTTGCACTTGATCTATTGATGGCAACTATGCATTTTGGAAGCCTTAAAGTCATATTTGTGCGTCTCTTTTAGTTAGAAAATAATTCTAAATCACGTCGAACGAAATTCGTCCTTTAAACATGACTTCCGTGCATAACTTGCAGTTAATCTATTATAGGCAACAATGCATTTGGTCAGGCTTAAAGTCATGTCACTGAGTCTCTTCTAGTCATTAAATCATTCTAAATTAATTCGAACGAATTCTATTTTCGCCCTTCGAACATTATTTTCTTACATAACTTGCAATTAATCTACTGAAGACAACAATGCATTATTTTACCATTAAAAAGCATATCACTCAGTGTTTTCATTCATTAAATTGTTTGAAGGCACTTCGAACTAATTCTCTTTTTGCTTTTAAAACGCGACCTTCATGCATAACTTACAATTGATCTATTGATGGCAACTATGCATTTTTTAGCCACAAAGTCATATTTTTGCGTCTCTTTTAGTCAGTAAATCATTCTAAATCACTTCGTATGAAATTCGGCATTTAAACATGACTTTCATGCATAACTTGCAGTTGATATATTATAGGCAACAATGCATTTGTTTAGCCTTAAAGTCATGTTACTGAGTCTCTTCTAGTCATTAAATCATTCTAAATTAATTCGAGCGAATTTTATTTTCGCCCTTCAAAAATTATTTTCTTACATAACTTGTAATTAATCTACTGAATACAACAATGCATTATTTTAGCATTAAAAAGCATATCACTCAGTCTTTTCAATCATTAAATTGTTTGAAGGGACTTCGAACCAATTCTATTTTTGTTTTTAAAACACGACTTTCATGCATAACTTGCACTTGATCTATTGATGGCAACTATGTATTTTTTAGCCATAAAGTCATAGTTTTGCTTCTCTCTTAGTCAGTAAATCATTCTGAATCACTTCGTATGAAATTCGGCATTTAAATATGACTTTCGAGCATAACTTGCAGTTTATCTATTATAGGCAACAGCGCATTTGTTTAGCCTAAAAGTCATGTCACTGAGTCTCTTCTAGTCATTAAATTATTCTAAATTAATTTGAACGAATTCTATTTTCGCCCTTCGAACATTATTTTCTTACATAACTTGCAATTAATCTAATGAATACAACAATGCATTACTTTAGCATTAAAAAGCATATCACTCAGTCTTTTCAATCATTAAATTGTTTGAAGGCACGTCGAACCAATTCTATTTATGTTTTTAAAACACAACTTTCATGCATAACTTGCACTTGATCTACTGAAGGCAACTATTCATTTTTTAGCTTTAAAATCATATTATTGCGTCTCTTTTAGTCAGTAAATAATTCTAAATCACTTCGAACGAAATTCGGCCTTTAAACATGACTTTCGTGCATAACTTGCATTTGATCTTTTGAAGGCAACAATGCATTTGTTTAGCCTTAAAGTCATGTCACTGAGTCTCTTCTAGTCATTAAATCATTCTAAATTAATTCGAATGAATTCTATTTTCGCCCTTCAAACATTATTTTCTTACATAACTTGCAATTAATTTACTGAATACAACAATGCATTATTTTAGCATTAAAAAGCATATCACTCAGTGTTTTCATTCATTAAATTGTTTGAAGGCACTTTGAACCAATTCTCTTTTTGCATTCAAAACGCGACTTTCATGCATAACTTGCAATTAATCTATTGATGGCAACTATACATTTTTTAGCCATAAAGTCATACTTTTGCGTCTCTTTTAGTCAGTAAATCATTCTGAATCACTTCGTGTGAAATTCGGCATTTAAACAAAACTTTCGTGCATAACTTGCAATTGATCTATTATAGGCAGCAATGCATTTGTTTAGCCTTAAAGTCATGTCACTGAGTCTCTTCTAGTCATTAAATAATTCTAAATTAATTCGAACGAATTCTATTTTCGCCCTTCGAACATTATTTTCTTACATAATTTGCAATTAATCTACTGAATACAACAATTCATTATTTTAGCATTTAAAAGCATATCACTCAGTCTTCTCAATCATTAAATTGTTTGAAGGCACTTCGAACCAATTTTATTTTTGTTTTTTAAACACGATTTTCATGCATAACTTGCACTTAATCTATTGATGGCAACTATTCATTTATCCTTAAAGTCATATTATTGCGTCTCTTTTAGTCAGTAAGTAATTCTAAAGCACTTCGAACGAAATTCGTCCTTTAAACATGACTTCCGTGCATAACTTGTAGTTGATCTATTATAGGCAACAATGCATTTGTTTAGCCTTAAAGTCATGTCATTGAGTCTCTTCTAGTCATTAAATCATTCTAAATTAATTCGAATGAATTCTATTTTCGCCCTTCAAACATCATTTTCTTACATAACTTGTAATTAATCTACTAAAGACAACGATGCATTATTTTAGCATTAAAAAGCATATCACTCAGTGTTTTCATTCATTAAATTGTTTGGAGGCACTTCGAACCAATTCTGTTTTTGCATTTAAAACGCGACTTTCATGCATAACTTGCAATTGATATATTGATGGCAACTATGCATTTTTTAGCCATAAAGTCATAATTTTGCATCTCTATTAGTCAGTAAATCATTCTAAATCACTTCGTATGAAATTCGGCATTTAAACATGACTTTCGTGCATAACTTGCAATTGATCTATTATAGGCAACAATGAATTTGTTTAGCCTTAAAGTCATGTTACTGAGTCTCTTCTAGTCATTAAATCATTCTAAATTAATTCGAGCGAATTTTATTTTCGCCCTTCAAAAATTATTTTCTTACATAACTTGCAATTAATCTACTGAATACAACAATGCATTACTTTAGCATTAAAAAGCATATCACTTAGTGTTTTCAATCATTAAATTGTTTGAAGGCACTTCGTACCAATTCTATTTTTGTTTTTAAAATGCGACTTTCATGCATAACTTGCAATTGATATATTGATGGAAACTATGCATTTTTTAGCCATAAAGTCATAATTTTGCGTCTCTATTAGTCAATAAATCATTCTAAATCACTTCGTATGAAATTCGGCATTTAAACATGACTTTCGTGCATAACTTGCAGTTGATCTATTATAGGCAACAATGCATTTGTTTATCCTTAAAGTCATGTCACTGAGTCTCTTCTTGTCATTAAATCATTCTCAATTAATTCAAACGAATTCTATTTTCGCCCTTCAAACATTATTTTCATACATAACTTGTAATTAATCTACTGAATACAACAATGCATTATTTTAGCATTAAAAAGCATATCACTCAGTCTTTTCAATCATTAAATTGTTTGAAGGCACTTCGAACCAATTCTATTTTTGTTTTTAAAACACGACTTTCATGCATAACTTGCACTTGATCTATTGATGGCAACTATGCATTTTGTAAGCGTTAAAGTCATATTTTTGCATCTCTTTTAGTCAGAAAATAATTCTAAATCACTTCTAACGAAATTCGTCCTTTAAACATGACTTCCGTGCATAACTTGCAGTTAATCTACTATAGGAAACAATGCATTTGTTTAGCCTTCAAGTCATGTTACTGAGTCTCTTCTAGTCATTAAATCATTCTAAATTAATTCGAGCGAATTTTATTTTCGCCCTTCAAAAATTATTTTCTTACATAACTTGCAATTAATCTACTCAATACAACAATGCATTATTTTAGCATTAAAAAGCATATCACTGAGTCTTTTCAATCATTAAATAGTTTGAAGGCACTTCGAACCAATTCTATTTTTGTTTTTAAAACACGACTTTCATGCATAACTTGCCCTTGATCTATTGATGGCAACTATGCATTTTTTTAGCCTTAAAGTCAAATTTTTGTGTCTCTTTCAGTCAGTAAATAATTCCGAATCACTTCGAACGAAATTCTTCCTTTAAACATGACTTCCGTGCATAACTTGCAGTTGATCAATTATAGGCAACAATGCATTTGTTTAGCCTTAAAGTCAGGTCATTGAGTCTCTTCTAGTCATTAAATCATTCTAAATTAATTCGAATGAATTCTATTTTCGCCCTTCAAAAATTATTTTCTTACATAACTTGTAATTAATCTACTAAATACAACAATGCATTATTTTAGCATTAAAAAGCATATCACTTAGTGTTTTCAATCATTACATTGTTTGAAGGCACTTCGAACCAATTCTCTTTTTGCATTTAAAACGCGACTTTCATGCATAACTTGCAATTGATCTATTTATGGCAACTATGCATTTTTTAGCCATAAAGTCATAGCTTTGCGTCTCTTTTAGTCAGTAAATCATTCTGAATCACTTCGTATGAAATTCGGCATTTAAACATGACTTTCGTGCATAACTTGCAATTGATCTATTATAGGCAAAAATGCATTTGTTTAGCCTTAAAGTCATGTCACTGAGTCTCTTCTAGTCATTAAATAATTCTAAATTAATTCGAACGAATTCTATTTTCGCCCTTCGAACATTATTTTCTTACATAACTTGCAATTAATCTACTGAATACAACAATGCATTATTTTAGCATTTAAAAGCATATCACTCAGTCTTCTCAATCATTAAATTGTTTGAAGGCACTTCGAACCAATTCTATTTTTGTTTTTTAAACATGACTTTCATGCATAACTTGCACGTAATCTATTGATGGCAACTATTCATTTATCCTTAAAGTCATATTATTGCGTCTCTTTTAGTCAGTAAGTAATTCTAAAGCACTTCGAACGAAATTCATCCTTTAAACATGACTTCCGTGCATAACTTGCAGTTGATCTATTATAAGCAACAATGCATTTGTTTAGCCTTAAAGTCATGTCATTGAGTCTCTTCTAGTCATTAAATCATTCTAAATTAATTCGAATGAATTCTATTTTAGCCCTTCAAACATCATTTTCTTACATAACTTGTAATTAATCTACTAAAGACAACAATGCATTATTTTAGCATTAAAAAGCATATCACTCAGTGTTTTCATTCATTAAATTGTTTGGAGGCACTTCGAACCAATTCTGTTTTTGCATTTAAAACGCGACTTTCATGCATAACTTGCAATTGATATATTGATGGCAACTATGCATTTTTTAGCCATAAAGTCATAATTTTGCATCTCTATTAGTCAGTAAATCATTCTAAATCACTTCGTATGAAATTCGGCATTTAAACATGACTTTCGTGCATAACTTGCAATTGATCTATTATAGGCAACAATGAATTTGTTTAGCCTTAAAGTCATGTTACTGAGTCTCTTCTAATCATTAAATCATTCTAAATTAATTCGAGCGAATTTTATTTTCGCCATTCAAAAATTATTTTCTTACATAACTTGCAATTAATCTACTGAATACAACAATGCATTATTTTAGCATTAAAAAGCATATCACTTAGTGTTTTCAATCATTAAATTGTTTGAAGGCACTTCGTACCAATTCTATTTTTGTTTTTCAAACGCGACTTTCATGCATAACTTGCAATTGATATATTGATGGCAACTATGCATTTTTTAGCCATAAAGTCATAATTTTGCGTCTCTATTAGTCAATAAATCATTCTAAATCACTTCGTATGAAATTCGGCATTTAAACATGACTTTCGTGCATAACTTGCAGTTGATCTATTATAGGCAACAATGCATTTGTTTATCCTTAAAGTCATGTCACTGAGTCTCTTCTAGTCATTAAATCATTCTAAATTAATTCGAACGAATTCTATTTTTGCCCTTCGAACATTATTTTCTTACATAACTTGCAATTAATTTACTGAATACAACAATGCATTATTTTAGCATTAAAAAGCATATCACTCAGTCTTTTCAATCATTAAATTGTTTGAAGGCACTTCGAACCAATTCTATTTTTGTTTTTAAAACACGACTTTCATGCATAACTTGCACTTGATCTATTGATGGCAACTATGCATTTTGGAAGCCTTAAAGTCATATTTGTGCGTCTCTTTTAGTTAGAAAATAATTCTAAATCACGTCGAACGAAATTCGTCCTTTAAACATGACTTCCGTGCATAACTTGCAGTTAATCTATTATAGGCAACAATGCATTTGGTCAGGCTTAAAGTCATGTCACTGAGTCTCTTCTAGTCATTAAATCATTCTAAATTAATTCGAACGAATTCTATTTTCGCCCTTCGAACATTATTTTCTTACATAACTTGCAATTAATCTACTGAAGACAACAATGCATTATTTTACCATTAAAAAGCATATCACTCAGTGTTTTCATTCATTAAATTGTTTGAAGGCACTTCGAACTAATTCTCTTTTTGCTTTTAAAACGCGACCTTCATGCATAACTTACAATTGATCTATTGATGGCAACTATGCATTTTTTAGCCACAAAGTCATATTTTTGCGTCTCTTTTAGTCAGTAAATCATTCTAAATCACTTCGTATGAAATTCGGCATTTAAACATGACTTTCATGCATAACTTGCAGTTGATATATTATAGGCAACAATGCATTTGTTTAGCCTTAAAGTCATGTTACTGAGTCTCTTCTAGTCATTAAATCATTCTAAATTAATTCGAGCGAATTTTATTTTCGCCCTTCAAAAATTATTTTCTTACATAACTTGTAATTAATCTACTGAATACAACAATGCATTATTTTAGCATTAAAAAGCATATCACTCAGTCTTTTCAATCATTAAATTGTTTGAAGGGACTTCGAACCAATTCTATTTTTGTTTTTAAAACACGACTTTCATGCATAACTTGCACTTGATCTATTGATGGCAACTATGTATTTTTTAGCCATAAAGTCATAGTTTTGCTTCTCTCTTAGTCAGTAAATCATTCTGAATCACTTCGTATGAAATTCGGCATTTAAATATGACTTTCGAGCATAACTTGCAGTTTATCTATTATAGGCAACAGCGCATTTGTTTAGCCTAAAAGTCATGTCACTGAGTCTCTTCTAGTCATTAAATTATTCTAAATTAATTTGAACGAATTCTATTTTCGCCCTTCGAACATTATTTTCTTACATAACTTGCAATTAATCTAATGAATACAACAATGCATTACTTTAGCATTAAAAAGCATATCACTCAGTCTTTTCAATCATTAAATTGTTTGAAGGCACGTCGAACCAATTCTATTTATGTTTTTAAAACACAACTTTCATGCATAACTTGCATTTGATCTACTGAAGGCAACTATTCATTTTTTAGCTTTAAAATCATATTATTGCGTCTCTTTTAGTCAGTAAATAATTCTAAATCACTTCGAACGAAATTCGGCCTTTAAACATGACTTTCGTGCATAACTTGCATTTGATCTTTTGAAGGCAACAATGCATTTGTTTAGCCTTAAAGTCATGTCACTGAGTCTCTTCTAGTCATTAAATCATTCTAAATTAATTCGAATGAATTCTATTTTCGCCCTTCAAACATTATTTTCTTACATAACTTGCAATTAATTTACTGAATACAACAATGCATTATTTTAGCATTAAAAAGCATATCACTCAGTCTTTTCAATCATTAAATTGTTTGAAGGCACTTCGAACCAATTCTATTTTTGTGTTTAAAACACGACTTTCATGCATAACTTGCACTTGATCTATTGATGGCAACTATGCATTTTGTAAGCCTTAAAGTCATATTTGTGCGTCTCTTTTAGTCAGAAAATAATTCTAAATCACTTCGAACGAAATTCGTCCTTTAAACATGACTTCCGTGCATAACTTGCAGTTAATCTATTATAGGCAACAATGCATTTGTTTAGCCTTAAAGTCATGTCACTAAGTCTCTTCTAGTCATTAAATCATTCTAAATTAATTCGAACGAATTCTATTTTCGCCCTTCGAACATTATTTTCTTACATAACTTGCAATTAATCTACTGAAGACAACAATGCATTATTTTACCATTAAAAAGCATATCACTCAATGTTTTCTTTCATTAAATTGTTTGAAGGCACTTCGAACTAATTCTCTTTTTGCTTTTAAAACGCGACGTTCATGCATAACTTACAATTGATCTATTGATGGCAACTATGCATTTTTTAGCCACAAAGTCATATTTTTGCGTCTCTTTTAGTCAGTAAATCATTCTAAATCACTTCGTGTGAAATTCGGCATTTAAACATGACTTTCATGCATAAGTTGCAGTTGATATATTATAGGCAACAATGCATTTGTTTAGCCTTAAAGTCATGTTACTGAGTCTCTTCTAGTCATTAAATCATTCTAAATTAATTCGAGCGAATTTTATTTTCGCCCTTCAAAAATTATTTTCTTACATAACTTGTAATTAATCTACTGAATACAACAATGCATTATTTTAGCATTAAAAAGCATCTCACTCAGTCTTTTCAATCATTAAATTGTTTGAAGGCACTTCGAACCAATTCTATTTTTGTTTTTAAAACACGACTTTCATGCATAACTTGCACTTGATCTATTGATGGCAACTATGTATTTTTTAGCTTTAAAATCATATTATTGCGTCTCTTTTAGTCAGTAAATAATTCTAAATCACTTCGAACGAAATTCGGCCTTTAAACATGACTTTCGTGCATAACTTGCATTGATCTTTTGAAGGCAACAATGCATTTGTTTAGCCTTAAAGTCATGTCACTGAGTCTCTTCTAGTCATTAAATCATTCTAAATTAATTCGAATGAATTCTATTTTCGCCCTTCAAACATTATTTTCTTACATAACTTGCAATTAATCTAATGAATACAACAATGCATTATTTTAGCATGAAAAAGCATATCACTCAGTCTTTTCAATCATTAAATTGTTTGAAGGCACGTCAAACCAATTCTATTTATGTTTTTAAAACACAACTTTCATGCATAACTTGCACTTGATCTACTGAAGGCAACTATTCATTTTTTAGCTTTAAAATCATATTATTGCGTCTCTTTTAGTCAGTAAATAATTCTAAATCACTTCGAATGAAATTCGGCCTTTAAACATGACTTTCGTGCATAACTTGCATTTGATCTTTTGAAGGCAACAATGCATTTGTTTAGCCTTAAAGTCATGTCACTGAGTCTCTTCTTGTCATTAAATCATTCTAAATTAATTCGAATGAATTCTATTTTCGCCCTTCAAACATTATTTTCTTACATAACTTGTAATTAATCTACTGAATACAACAATGCATTATTTTAGCATTAAAAAGCATATCACTCAGTCTTTTCAATCATTAAATTGTTTGAAGGCACTTCGAACCAATTCTATTTTTGTTTTTAAAACACGACTTTCATGCATAACTTGCACTTGATCTATTGCTGGCAACTATTCATTTTCTTAGCCTTGAAGTCATATTTTTGCGTCTCTTTTAGTCAGAAAATAATTCTAAATCACTTCGAACGAAATTCGTCCTTTAAACATGACTTCCGTGCATAACGTGCAGTTAATCTATTATAGGCAACAATGCATTTGTTTAGCCTTAAAGTCATGTCACTGAGTCTCCTCTAGTCATTAAATTATTCTAAATTAATTCGAATGAATTCTATTTTCGCCCTTCAAACATTATTTTCTTACATAACTTGTAATTAATCTACTAAAGACAACAATGCATTATTTTAGCATTAAAAAGCATATCACTCAGTGTTTTCATTCATTAAATTGTTTGAAGGCACATCGAACCAATTCTCTTTTTGCATTTAAAACGCGACTTTCATGCATAACTTGCAATTGATCTATTGATGGCAACTACGCATTTTTTAGCCTTAAAGTCATGTTTTTGCGTCTCTTTTAGTCAGTAAATCATTCTAAATAACTTCGTATGTAATTCGGCATTTAAACATGACTTTCATGCATAGCTTGCAGTTGATCTATTATAGGCAACAATGCATTTGTTTAGCCTTAAAGTCATGTCACTAAGTCTCTTCGAGTCATTAAATCATTCTAAATTAATTCGAACGAATTCTATTTTCGCCCTTCGAACATTATTTTCTTACATAACTTGCAATTAATCTACTAAAGACAACAATGCATTATTTTAGCATTAAAAAGCATATCAGTTAGTCTTTTCAATCATTAAATTGTTTGAAGGCACTTCGAACCAATTCTATTTTTGTTTTTAAAACACGACTTTCATGCATAACTTGCACTTGATCTATTGATGGCAACTATGCATTTTGTAAGCCTTAAAGTCATATTTTTGCGTCTCTTTTAGTCAGAAAATAATTCTAAATCACTTCGAACGAAATTCGTCCTTTAAACATGACTTCCGTGCATAACTTGCAGTTAATCTATTATAGGCAACAATGCATTTGTTTAGCCTTAAAGTCATGTCACTGAGTCTCTTCTAGTCATTAAATCATTCAAAATTACTTCGAACGAATTCTATTTTCGCCCTTCGAACATTATTTTCTTACATAACTTGCAATTAATCTACTGAAGACAACAATGCATTATTTTACCATTAAAAAGCATATCACTCAGTGTTTTCATTCATTAAATTGTTTGAAGGCACTTCGAGCTAATTCTCTTTTTGCTTTTAAAACGCGACCTTCATGCATAACTTACAATTGATCTATTGATGGCAACTATGCATTTTTTAGCCACAAAGTCATATTTTTGCGTCTCTTTTAGTCAGTAAATCATTCTAAATCACTTCGTATGAAATTCGGCATTTAAACATGACTTTCGTGCATAACTTGCATTTGATCTTTTGAAGGCAACAATGCATTTGTTTAGCCTTAAAGTCATGTCACTAAGTCTCTTCTAGTCATTAAATCATTCTAAATTAATTCGAATGAATTCTATTTTTGCCCTTGAAACATTATTTTCTTACATAACTTGTGATTAATCTACCAAAGACAACAATGCATTATTTTAGCATTAAAAAGCATATCACTCAGTCTTTTCAATCATTAAATTGTTTGAAGGCACTTCGAACCAATTCTATTTTTGTTTTTAAAACACGACTTTCATGCACAACTTGCAGTTGATCTATTGTAGGCAACTATGCATTTGTTTAGCCTTAATGTCATATTTTTGCGTCTCTTTTAGTCAGAAAATAATTCTAAATCACTTCGAGCGAAATTCGTCCTTTAAACATGACTTCCGTGCATAACTTGCAGTTAATCTATTATAGGCAACAATACATTTGTTTAGCCTTAAAGTCATGTCACTGAGTCTCTTCTAGTCATTAAATTATTCTAAATTAATTCGAATGAATTCTATTTTCCCCCTTCAAACATTATTTTCTTACATAACTTGTAATTAATCTACTAAAGACAACAATGCATTATTTTACCATTAAAAAGCATATCACTCAGTATTTTCATTCATTAAATTGTTTGAAGGCACTTCGAACTAATTCTCTTTTTGCTTTTAAAACGCGACCTTCATGCATAACTTACAATTGATCTATTGATGGCAACTATGCATTTTTTAGCCACAAAGTCATATTTTTGCGTCTCTTTTAGTCAGTAAATCATTCTAAATCACTTCGAACGAAATTCGGCCTTTAAACATGACTTTCGTGCATAACTTGCAGTTGATCTATTATAGGCAACAATGCATTTGTTTAGCCTTAAAGTCATGTTACTGAGTCTCTTCTAGTCATTAAATCATTCTAAATTAATTCGAGCGAATTTTATTTTCGCCCTTCAAAAATTATTTTCTTACATAACTTGCAATTAATCTACTGAATACAACAATGCATTATTTTACCATTAAAAAGCATATCACTCAGTCTTTTCAATCATTAAATTGTTTGAAGGCACTTCGAACCAATTCTATTTTTGTTTTTAAAACACGACTTTCATGCATAAGTTGCACTTGATCTATTGATGGAAACTATGCATTTTTTTAGCCTTAAAGTCATATTTTTGCGTCTCTTTTAGTCAGTAAATCATTCTGAGTCACTTCGTATGAAATTCGGCATTTAAACATGACTTTCGTGCATAACTTGCAATTGATCTATTATAGGCAACAATGCATTTGTTTAGCCTTAAAGTCATGTCACTGTGTCTCTTCTAGTCATTAAATCATTCTAAATTAATTCGAACGAATTCTATTTTCGCCCTTCGAACATTATTTTCTTACATAACTTGCAATTAATCTACTGAATACAACAATGCATTATTTTAGCATTAAAAAGCATATCACTCAGTCTTTTCAATCATTAAATTGTTTGAAGGCACTTCGAACCAATTCTCTTTTTGCATTTAAAACGCGACTTTCATGCATAACTTGCAATTGATCTATTGATGGCAACTATGCATTTTTTAGCCTTTTAAAGTCATATTTTTGCGTCTCTTTTAGTCAGTAAATCATTCTAAATCACTTCGTATGAAATTCGGCATTTAAACATGACTTTCATGCATAACTTGCAGTTGATCTATTATAGGCAACAATGCATTTGGTCAGCCTTAAAGTCATGTCACTGTGTCTCTTCTAGTCATTAAATCATTCTAAATTAATTCGAACGAATTCTATTTTCGCCCTTCGAACATTATTTTCTTACATAACTTGCAATTAATCTACTGAATACAACAATGCATTATTTTAGCATTAAAAAGCATATCACTCAGTCTTTTCAATCATTAAATTGTTTGAAGGCACTTCGAACCAATTCTCTTTTTGCATTTAAAACGCGACTTTCATGCATAACTTGCAATTGATCTATTGATGGCAACTATGCATTTTTTAGCCTTTTAAAGTCATATTTTTGCGTCTCTTTTAGTCAGTAAATCATTCTAAATCACTTCGAACGAAATTCGGCCTTTAAACATGACTTTCGTGCATAACTTGCAGTTGATCTATTATAGGCAACAATGCATTTGTTTAGCCTTAAAGTCATGTTACTGAGTCTCTTCTAGTCATTAAATCATTCTAAATTAATTCGAACGAATTCTATTTTCGCCCTTCGAACATTATTTTCTTACATAACTTGCAATTAATCTACTGAATACAACAATGCATTATTTTAGCATTAAAAAGCATATCACTCAGTCTTTTCAATCATTAAATTGTTTGAAGGCACTTCGAACCAATTCTCTTTTTGCATTTAAAACGCGACTTTCATGCATAACTTGCAATTGATCTATTGATGGCAACTATGCATTTTTTAGCCTTTTAAAGTCATATTTTTGCGTCTCTTTTAGTCAGTAAATCATTCTAAATTACTTCGTATGAAATTCGGCATTTAAACATGACATTCATGCATAACTTGCAGTTGATCTATTATAGGCAACAATGCATTTGTTTAGCCTTAAAGTCATGTTACTGAGTCTCTTCTAGTCATTAAATCATTCTAAATTAATTCGAGCGAATTTTATTTTCGCCCTTCAAAAATTATTTTCTTACATAACTTGCAATTAATCTACTGAATACAACAATGCATTATTTTAGCATTAAAAAGCATATCACTCAGTCTTTTCAATCATTAAATTGTTTGAAGGCACTTCGAACCAATTCTATTTTTGTTTTTAAAACGCGACTTTCACGCATAACTTGCATTTGATCTTTTGAAGGCAACAATGCATTTGTTTAGCCTTAAAGTAATGTCACTGAGTCTCTTCTAGTCATTAAATCATTCTAAATTAATTCGAATGAATTCTATTTTTGCCCTTCAAACATTATTTTCTTACATAACTTGTGATTAATCTACTGAATACAACAATGCATTATTTTAGCATTTAAAAGCATATCACTCAGTCTTTTCAATCATTAAATTGTTTGAAGGCACATCGAACCAATTCTATTTTTGTTTTTTAAACACGACTTTCGTGCATAACTTGCACTTGATCTATTTAAGGAAACTATTCATTTTTTAGCCTTAAAGTCATATTATTGCGTCTCTTTTGGTCATTAAATCATTCTTAATCACTTTGAACGAAATTCGGACTTTAAACATGACTCTTATGCATAACTTGCAGTTGATCTATTGAAGGCAACAATGCATTTGTTTAGCCTTAAATATATGTCACTGAGTCTCTTCTAGTCATTAAATCATTCTAAATTAATTCGAATGAATTCTATTTTCGCCCTTCGAACATTATTTTCTTACATAACTTGCAATTAATCTAGTGAATACAACAATGCATTATTTTAGCACTAAAAAGCATATCACTCAGTGTTTTCAATCATTACATTGTTTGAAGGCACTTTGAACCAATTCTCTTTTTGCATTTAAAACGCGACTTTCATGCATAACTTGCAATTGATCTATTGATGGCAACTATGCATTTTTTAGCCTTAAAGTCATATTTTTGTGTCTCTTTTAGTCAGTAAATCATTCTAAATCACTTCGTATGAAATTCGGCATTTAAACATGACTTTCATGCATAACTTGCAGTTGATCTATTATAGGCAACAATGCATTTGTTTAGCCTTAAAGTCATGTTACTGAGTCTCTTCTAGTCATTAAATCGTTCTAAATTAATTCGAACGAATTCTATTTTCGCCTTTCAAAAAGTATTTTCTTACATAACTTGCAATTAATCAACTGAATACAACAATGCATTTGTTTAGCCTTAAATTCATGTCACTGAGTCTCTTCTAGTCATTAAATCATTCTAAATTAATTCGAACGAATTCTATTTTCGCCCTTCAAACATTATTTTCTGACATAACTTGCAATTAATCTACTGAAGACAACAATGCATTATTTTAGCATTAAAAAGCATATCACTCAGTCTTTCCAATCATTAAATTGTTTGAAGGCACTTTGAACCAATTCTATTTTTGTTCTTAAAACACGACTTTCATGCATAACTTGCACTTGATCTACTGAAGGCAACTATTCATTTTTTAGCCTTAAAGTCATATTATTGCGTCTCTTTTAGTCAGTAAATAATTCTAAATCACTTCGAAAGAAATTCGGCCTTTAAACATGACTTTCGTGCATAACTTGCATTTGATCTTTTGAAGGCAACAATGCATTTGTTTAGCCTTAAAGTCATGTCACTGAGTCTCTTCTAGTCATTAAATCATTCTAAATTAATTCGAATGAATTCTATTTTTGCCCTTCAAACATTATTTTCTTACATAACTTGTGATTAATCTACTGAATACAACAATGCATTATTTTAGCATTTAAAAGCATATCACTCAGTCTTTTCAATCATTAAATTGTTAGAAGGCACTTCGAACCAATTCTATTTTTGTTTTCAAAACGCGACTTTCATGCATAACTTGCATTTGATCTATTGATGGCAACTATGCATTTTTTAGCCATAAAGTCATTGTTTTGCGTCTCTTTTAGTCACTAAATCATTCTAAATCAATTCGTATGAAATTCGGCATTTAAACATGACTTTCGTGCATAACTTGCAATTGATCTATTATAGGCAACAATGCATTTGTTTAGCCTTAAAGTCATGTCACTGAGTCTCTTCTAGTCATTAAATCATTCTAAATTAATTCGAACGAATTCTATTTTCGCCCTTCGAACATTATTTTCTTACATAACTTGCAATTAATCTACTGAATACACCAATGCATTATTTTAGCATTTAAAAGCATATCACTCAGTCTTTTCAATTATTAAATTGTTTGAAGGCACATCGAACCAATTCTATTTTTGTTTTTCAAACACGACTTTCATGCATAACTTGCACTTGATCTATTTAAGGCAACTATTCATTTTTTAGCCTTAAAGTCATATTATTGCGTCTCTTTTAGTCATTAAATCATTCTGAATCACTTTGAACGAAGTTCGGACTTTAAACATGACTCTCGTGCATAACTTGCAATTGATCTATTATAGGCAACAATGCATTTGTTTAGCCTTAAAGTCATGTCACTGAGTCAATTCTAGTCATTAAATCATTCTAAATTAATTCAAAGAAATTCTATTTTCGCCCTTCGAACATTATTTTCTTACATAACTTGCAATTAATCTACTGAAAACAACAATGCATTATTTTAGCGTTAAAAAGCATATCACTCAGTGTTTTCAATCATTACATTGTTTGAAGGCACTTCGAACCAATTCTCTTTTTGCATTTAAAACGCGACTTTCATGCATAACTTGCAATTGATCTATTGATGGCAACTATGCATTTTTTAACCTTAAAGTCATATTTTTGCGTCTCTTTTAGTCAGTAAATCATTCTAAATCACTTCGTATGAAATTCGGCATTTAAACATGACTTTCATGCATAACTTGCAGTTGATATATTATAGGCAACAATGCATTTGTTTAGCCTTAAAGTCATGTTACTGAGTCTCTTCTAGTCATTAAATCAATCTAAATTAATTCGAGCGAATTTTATTTTCGCCCTTCAAAAATTATTTTCTTACATAACTTTCAATTAATCTACTGAATACAACAATGCATTATTTTAGCATTAAAAAGCATATCACTCAGTCTTTTCAATCATTAAATTGTTTGGAGGCACTTCGAACCAATTCTATTTTTGTTTTTAAAACACGTCTTTCATGCATAAGTTGCACTTGATCTATTGATGGCAACTATGCATTTTTTTAGCCTTAAAGTGATATTTTTGCGTCTCTTTTAGTCAGTAAATCATTCTGAGTCACTTCGTATGAAATTCGGCATTTAAACATGACTTTCGTGCATAACTCGCAATTGATCTATTATAGGCAACAATGCATTTGTTTAGCCTTAAAGTCATGTCACTGAGTCTATTCTAGTCATTAAATCATTCTAAATTAATTCGAACGAATTCTATTTTCGCCCTTCAAACATTATTTTCTTACATAACTTGCAATTAATCTACTGAATACAACAATGCATTATTTTAGCATTTAAAAGCATATCACTCAGTCTTTTCAATCATTAAATTGTTTGAAGGCACTTCGAACCAATTCTATTTTTGTTTTTTAATCACGACTTTCATGCATAACTTGCACTTAATCTATTGAAGGCAACTATTTATTTTTTAGCTTTAAAGTCATATTATTGCGTCTATTTTAGTCATTAAATCATTCTAAATCACTTCGATCGGAATTCGGACTTTAAACATGACTTTTGTACATAACTTGCAGTTGATCTATTGAAGGCAACAATGCATTTGTTTAGCCTTAAAGTCATGTCACTGAGTCTCTTCTAGTCATTAAATCATTCTAAATTAATTCGAATGAATTCAATTTTCGCCCTTCGAACATTATTTTCTTACATAACTTGCAATTAATCTAGTGAATACAACAATGCATTATTTTAGCACTAAAAAGCATATCACTCAGTGTTTTCAATCATTACATTGTTTGAAGGCACTTTGAACCAATTCTCTTTTTGCATTTAAAACGCGACTTTCATGCATAACTTGCAATTGATCTATTGATGGCAACTATGGATTTTTTTGCCTTAAAGTCATATTTTTGCGTCTCTTTTAGTCAGTAAATCATTCTAAATCACTTCGTATGAAATTCGGCATTTAAACATGACTTTCATGCATAACTTGCAGTTGATCTATTATAGGCAACAATGCATTTGTTTAGCCTTAAAGTGATGTTACTGAGTCTCTTCTAGTCATTAAATCATTCTAAATTAATTCAAGGGAATTTTATTTTCGCCCTTCAAAAATTATTTTCTTACATAACTTGCAATTAATCTACTGAATACAACAATGCATTATTTTAGCATTAAAAAGCATATCACTCAGTCTTTTCAATCATTAAATTGTTTGAAGGCACTTCGAAGCAATTCTATTTTTGTTTTTAAAACACGACTTTCATGCATAACTTGCACTTGATCTATTGACGGCAACAATGCATTTTTTTTAGCTTTAAAGTCATATTTTTTGGTCTTTTTTAGTCAGTAAATCATTCTAAATCACTTCGTATGAAATTCGGCATTTAAACATGACATCCATGCATGACTTGCAGTTGATCTATTATAGGCAACAATGCATTTGTTTAGCTTTAAAGTCATGTCACTGAGCCTCTTCTAGTCATTAAATCATTCTAAATTAATTCGAATGAATTCTATTTTCGCCCTTCAATCATTATTTTCTTACATAACTTGTAATTAATCTACTGAATACAACAATGCATTATTTTAGCATTTAAAAGCATATCACACAGTCTTTTCAATCATTAAATTGTTTGAAGGCATTTCGAACCAATTCTATTTTTGTTTTTAAAACACGACTTTCATGCATAACTTGCACTTGATCTACTGATGGCAACTATGCATTTTTTTAGCCTTAAAGTCATATTTTTGCGTCTCTTTTACTCAGTAAATAATTCTAAATAACTTCGAACGAAATTCGTCCTTTAAACATGACTTCCGTGCATAACTTGCATTTGATCTATTGAAGGCAACAATGCATTTGTTTAGCCTTAAAGTCATGTGACTGAGTTTCTTCTAGTCATTAAATCATTCTAAATTAATTCGAATGAATTCTATTTTTGCCCTTCAAACATTATTTTCTTACATAACTTGTAATTAATCCACTGAAGATAACAATGTATTATTTTACCATTAAAAAGCATATCACTCAGTGTTTTCATTCATTACATTGTTTGAAGGCACTTCGAACCAATTCTCTTTTTGCATTTAAAACGCGACTTTCATGCATAACTTGCAATTGATCTATTGATGGCAACTATGCATTTTTTAGCCATAAAGTCATAGTTTTGCCTCTGTTTTAGTCAGTAAATCTTTATGAATCACTTCGTATGAAATTCGGCATTTAAACAAAAGTTTCGTGCATAACTTGCAATTGATCTATTATAGGCAGCAATGCATTTGTTTAGCCTTAAAGTCATGTCACTGAGTCTCTTCTAGTCACTAAATAATTCTAAATTAATTCGAACGAATTCTATTTTCGCCTTTCGAACATTATTTTCTTACATAACTTGCAATTAACCTACTGAATACAACAATGCATTATTTTAGCATTTAAAAGCATATCACTCAGTCTTTTCAATCATTAAATTGTTTGAAGGCACTTCGAACCAATTCTATTTTGTTTTTTTAAACACGACTTTCATGCATAACTTGCACTTAATCTATTGAAGGCAACTATTCATTTTTTATCCTTAAAGTCATATTATTGCGTCTCTTTTAGTCATTAAATCATTCTAAATCACTTCGAACGAAATTCGGACTTTAAACATGACTTTCGTGCATAACTTGCAGTTGATCTACAGAAGGCAACAATGCATTTGTTTAGCCTTAAATTCATGTCACTGAGTCTCTTCTAGTCATTAAATCATTCTAAATTAATTCGAACGAATTCTATTTTCGCCCTTCAAACATTATTTTCTTACATAACTTGCAATTAATCTACTGAAGACAACAATGCATTATTTTAGCATTAAAAAGCAAATCACTCAGTCTTTTCAATCATTACATTGTTTGAAGGCACTTCGAACCAATTCTATTTTTGTTTTTTAAACACGACTTTCATGCATAACTTGCACTTAATCTATTGAAGGCAACTATTCATTTTTTATCCTTAAAGTCATATTATTGCGTCTCTTTTAGTCATTAAATCATTCTAAATCACTTCGAACGAAATTCGTCCTTCAAACATGATTTCCGTGCATAACTTGCAGTTGATCTATTATAGGCAACAATGCATTTGTTTAGCCTTAAATTCATGTCACTGAGTCTCTTCTAGTCATTAAATCATTCTAAATTAATTCGAACGAATTCTATTTTCGCCCTTCAAACATTATTTTCTTACATAACTTGCAATTAATCTACTGAAGACAACAATGCATTATTTTAGCATTAAAAAGCATATCACTCAGTCTTTTCAATCATTACATTGTTTGAAGGCACTTCGAACCAATTCTATTTTTTGTTTTTAAAATACGACTTTCATGCATAACTTGCACATGATCTATTGATGGCAACTATGCATTTTTTTAGCCTTAAAGTCATATTTTTGCGTCTCTTTTAGTCAGTAAATAATTCTAAATCACTTCGAACGAAATTCGTCCTTCAAACATGATTTCCGTGCATAACTTGCAGTTGATCTATTATAGGCAACAATGCATTTGTTTAGCCTTAAAGTCATGTCACTGAGTCTCTTCTAGTCATTAAATCATTCTAAATTAATTCGAATGAATTCTATTTTCGCCCTTCGAAAATTATTTTCTTACATAACTTGCAATTAATGTAGTGAATACAACAATGCATTATTTTAGCACTAAAAAGCATATCACTCAGTGTTTTCAATCATTACATTGTTTGAAGGCACTTTGAACCAATTCTCTTGTTGCATTTAAAACACGACTTTTGATGCATAACTTGCAATTGATCTATTGATGGCAACTATGCATTTTTTAGCCTTAAAGTCATGTTTTTGCGTCTCTTTTAGTCAGTAAATCATTCTAAATCACTTCGTATGAAATTCGGCATTTAAACATGACTTTCATGCATAACTTGCAGTTGATCTATTATAGGAAACAATGCATTTGTTTAGCCTTAAAGTGATGTTACTGAGTCTCTTCTAGTCATTAAATTATTCTAAATTAATTCGAGCGAATTTTATTTTCGCCCTTCAAAAATTATTTTCTTACATAACTTGCAATTAATATACTGAATACAACAATGCATTATTTTAGCATTAAAAAGCATATCACTCAGTCTTTTCAATCATTAAATTGTTTGAAGGCACTTCGAACCAATTCTATTTTTGTTTTTAAAACACGACTTTCATGCATAACTTGCACCTGATCTATTGACGGCAACTATGCATTTTTTTTAGCTTTAAAGTCATATTTTTTGGTCTCTTTTAGTCAGTAAATCATTCTAAATCACTTCGTATGAAATTCGGCATTTAAACATGACATCCACGCATAACTTGCAGTTGATCTATTATAGGCAACAATGCATTTGGTTAGCCTTAAAGTCATGTCACTGAGTCTCTTCTAGTCATTAAATCATTCTAAATTAATTCGAATGAATTCTATTTTCGCCCTTCAAACATTATTTTCTTACATAACTTGTAATTAATCTACTAAAGACAACAATGCATTATTTTAGCATTAAAAAGCATATCACTCAGTGTTTTCATTCATTAAATTGTTTGAAGGCACTTCGAACCAATTCTCTTTTTGCATTTAAAACGCGACTTTCATTCATAACTTGCAATTGATATATTGATGGCAACTATGCATTTTTTTAGCCTTAAAGCCATATTATTGCGTCTCTTTTAGTTAGTAAATAATTCTAAATCACTTCGAACGAAATTCGGCCTTTAAACATGACTTTCGTGCATAACTTGCATTTGATCTATTGAAGGCAACAATGCATTTGTTTAGCCTTAAAGTCATGTGACTGAGTTTCTTCTAGTCATTAAATCATTCTAAATTAATTCGAATGAATTCTATTTTTGCCGTTCAAATATTATTTTCTTACATAACTTGTAATTAATCCATTGAAGATAACAATGCATTATTTTACCATTAAAAAGCATATCACTCAGTGTTTTCATTCATTACATTGTTTGGAGGCACTTCGAACCAATTCTCTTTTTGCATTTAAAACGCGACTTTGATGCATAACTTGCAATTGATCTATTGATGGCAACTATGCATTTTTTAGCCATAAAGTCATAGTTTTGCGTCTCTTTTAGTCAGTAAATCTTTATGAATCACTGCGTATGAAATTCGGCATTTAAACAAAAGTTTCGTGCATAACTTGCAATTGATCTATTATAGGCAGCAATGCATTTGTTTAGCCTTAAAGTCATGTCACTGAGTCTCTTCTAGTCACTAAATAATTCTAAATTAATTGGAACGAATTCGATTTTCGCCCTCCGAACATTATTTTCTTACATAACTTGCAATTAATCTACTGAATACAACAATGCATTATTTTAGCATTTAAAAGCATATCACTCAGTCTTTTCAATCATTAAATTGTTTGAAGGCACTTCGAACCAATTCTATTTTTGTTTTTTAAACACGACTTTCATGCATAACTTGCACTTAATCTATTGAAGGCAACTATGCATTTTTTATCCTTAATGTCATACTATTGCGTCTCTTTTAGTCATTAAATCATTCTAAATCACTTCGAACGAAATTCGGACTTTAAACATGACTTTCGTGCATAACTTGCAGTTGATCTATTGAAGGCAACAATGCATTTGTTTAGCCTTAAATTCATGTCACTGAGTCTCTTCTAGTCATTAAATCATTCTAAATTAATTCGAACGAATTCTATTTTCGCCCTTCAAACATTATTTTCTGACATAAGTTGCAATTAATCTACTGAAGACAACAATGCATTATTTTAGCATTAAAAAGCATATCACTCAGTCTTTTCAATCATTACATTGTTTGAAGGCACTTCGAACCAATTCTATTTTTTGTTTTTAAAACACGACTTTTGATGCATAACTTGCACTTGATCTATTGATGGCAACTATGCATTTTTTTAGCCTTAAAGTCATATTTTTGCGTCTCTTTTAGTCAGTAAATAATTCTAAATCACTTCGAACGAAATTCGTCCTTCAAACATGATTTCCGTGCATAACTTGCAGTTGATCTATTATAGGCAACAATGCATTTGTTTAGCCTTAAAGTCATGTCACTGAGTCTCTTCTAGTCATTAAATCATTCTAAATTAATTCGAATGAATTCTATTTTCGCCCTTCGAAAATTATTTTCTTACATAACTTGCAATTAATGTAGTGAATACAACAATGCATTATTTTAGCACTAAAAAGCATATCACTCAGTGTTTTCAATCATTACATTGTTTGAAGGCACTTTGAACCAATTCTCTTGTTGCATTTAAAACACGACTTTTGATGCATAACTTGCAATTGATCTATTGATGGCAACTATGCATTTTTTAGCCATAAAGTCATAGTTTTGCGTCTCTTTTAGTCAGTAAATAATTCTAAATAACTTCGTATGAAATTTGGCATTTAAACATGACTTTCGTGCATAACTTGCAATTGATCTATTATAGGCAACAATGCATTTGTTTAGCCTTAAAGTCATGTCACTGAGTCTCTTCTAGTCATTAAATCATTCTAAATTAATTCGAACGAATTCTATTTTCGCCCTTCGAACTTCATTTTCTTACATAACTTGCAATTAATCTACTGAATACAACAATGCATTATTTTAGCATTAAAAAGCATATCACTCAGTGTTTTCATTCATTAAATTGTTTAGAGGCACTTCGAACCAATTCTCTTTTTGCATTTAAAACGCGACTTTCATGCATAACTTGCAATTGATCTATTGATGGCAACTATGCATTTTTTAGCCATAAAGTCATAGTTTTGCGTCTCTTGTAGTCAGTAAATCATTCTAAATCACTTCGAACGAAATTCGTCCTTTAAACATGACTTCCGTGCATAACTTGCAGTTGATCTATTATAAGCAACAGTGCATTTGTTTAGCCTTAAAGTCATGTCACTGAGTCTCTTCTAGTCATTAAATCATTCTAAATTAATTAGAACGAATTCTATTTTCGCCCTTCAAACATTATTTTCTTACATAACTTAAAATTAATCTACTAAAGACAACAATGCATTATTTTAGCTTTAAAAAGCATATCACTCAGTCTTTTCAATCATTAAATTGTTTGAAGACACTTCGAACCAATTCTATTTTTGTTTTTAAAACACGACTTTCGTGCATAACTTGCAGTTGAACTATTGAAGGCAATAGTGCATTTGTTTAGCCTTAAAGTCATGTCACTGAGTCTCTTCTAGTCATTAAATCATTCTAAATTAATTCGAATGAATTCTATTTTTGCCCTTCAGACATTATTTTCTTACATAACTTGTAATTAATCTATTGAAGACAACAATACATTATTTTACCATTAAAAAGCATATCACTGAGTGTTTTCATTCATTAAATTGTTTGAAGGCACTTCGAACCAATTTTCTTTTTGCATTTAAAACGCGACTTTCATGCATAACTTGGAATTGATCTATTGATTGAAACTATGCATTTTTTAGCCATAAAGTCATAGTTTTGCGTCTCTTTTAGTCAGTAAATCATTCTAAATCACTTTGTATGAAATTCGGCATTTAAACATGATTATCGTGCATAACTTGCAGTTGATCTATTATAGGCAACAATGCATTTGTTTAGCCTTAAAGTCATGTCACTAAGTCTCTTCGGGTCATTAAATCATTCTAAACTAATTCGAACGAATTCTGTTTTCGCCCTTCAAACATTATTTTCTTACATCACTTGCAATTAATCTACTGAATATAACAATGCATTATTTTAGCATTAAAAAGCATATCACTCAGTGTTTTCAATCATTACATTGTTTAAAGGCACTTCGAACGAATCTCTTTTTGCATATAAAACCCGACTTTCATGCATAACTTGCAATTGATCTATTGATGGCAACTATGCATTTTTTAGCCTTAAAGTCATATTTTTGCGTTTCTTTTAGTCAGTAAATCATTTTAAATCACTTCGTATGAAATTCGGCATTTAAACATGACTTTCATGCATAACTTGCAATTGATCTATTATAGGCAACAATGCATTTGTTTAGCCTTAAAGTCATGTCACTGAGTCTCTTCTAGTCATTAAATCATTCCAAATTAATTCGAACGAATTCTATTTTCGCCCTTCGAACATTATTTTCTTACATAACTTGCAATTAATCTACTGAATACAACAATGCATTATTTTAGCATTTAAAAGCATATCACTCAGTTTTTTCAATCATTAAATTGTTTGAAGGCACTTCGAACCAATTCTATTTTTGTTTTTTAAACACGACTTTCATGCATAACTTGCACTTGATCTATTGATGGAAACTATGCATTTTTTTAGCCTTAAAGTCATATTTTTGCGTCTCTTTTAGTCAGTAAATAATTCTAAATCACTTCGAACGAAATTCGTCCTTTAAATATGACTTCCATGCATAACTTGCAGTTGATCTATTATAGGCAACAATGCATTTGTTTAGCCTTAAAGTCATGTCACTGAGTCTCTTCGAGTCATTAAATCATTCTAAATTAATTCGAACGAATTCTGTTTTCGCCCTTCCAACATTATTTTTTTACAAAACTTAAAATTAATCTACTAAAGACAACAATGCATTATTTTAGCATTAAAAAGCATATCACTCAGTCTTTTCAATCATTAAATTGTTTGAAGGCACTTCGAACCAATTCTATTTTTGTTTTTAAAACACGACTTTCATGCATAACTTGCACTTGATCTATTGAAGGCAACTATTCATTTTTTAAACTTAAAGTCATATTATTGCGTCTCTTTTAGTCATTAAATCATTCCAAATCACTTCGAACGAAATTCGGACTTTACACATGACTTTTGTGCATAACTTGCAATTGATCTATTGAAGGCAACAATGCATTTGTTTAGCCTTAAAGTCATGTCACTGAGTCTCTTCTAGTCATTAAATCATTCTAAATTAATTCGAATGAATTCTATTTTTGCCCTTCAAACATTATTTTCTTACATAACTTGTAATTAATCTATTGAAGACAAAAATGCATTATTTTACCATTAAAAAGCATATCACTCAGTGTTTTCATTCATTAAATTGTTTGAAGGCACTTCGAACCAATTCTCTTTTTGCATTTAAAACGCGACTTTCATGCATAACTTGGAATTGATCTATTGATGGCAACCATGCATTTTTTAGCCATAAAGTCATAGTTTTGCGTCTCTTTTAGTCAGTAAATCATTCTAAATCACTTTGGATGAAATTCGGCATTTAAACATGACTTTCGTGCATAACTTGCAGTTGATCTATTATAGGCAACAATGGATTTGTTTAGCCTTAAAGTCATGTTACTGAGTCTCTTCTAGTCATTAAATCATTCTAAATTAATTCTAGCGAATTTTATTTTCGCCCTTCGAACATTATTTTCTTACATAACTTGCAACTAATCTACTGAATACAACAATGCCTTATTTTCGCATTTAAAAGCATATCACTCAGTCTTTTCAATCATTAAATTGTTTGAAGGTACTTCGAACAAATTCTATTTTTGTTTTTTAAACACGACTTTCATGCATAACTTGCACTTGATCTATTGAAGGCAACTATTCATATTTTAGCCTTAAAGTCATATTATTGCGTATCTTTTAGTCATTAAATCATTCTAAATCACTTCGAACGAAATTCGGACTTTAAACATGACTTTCGTGCATAACTTGCAGTTGATCAATTGAAGGCAACAATGCATTTGGTCAGCCTTAAAGTCATGTCTCTGAGTCTCTTCTAGTCATTAAATCATTCTAAATTAATCCGAATGAATTCTATTTTTGCCCTTCAAACATTATTTTCTTACATAACTTGTAATTAATCTATTGAAGACAACAATGCATTATTTTACCATTAAAAAGCATATCACTCAGTGTTTTCATTCATTAAATTGTTTTAAGGCACTTCGAACTAATTCTCTTTTTGCATTTAAAACGCGACTTTCATGCATAACTTACAATTGATCTATTGATGGCAACTATGCATTTTTTAGCCTTAAAGTCATATTTTTGCGTCTCCTTTAGTCAGTAAATCATTCTAAATCACTTCGTATGAAATTCGGCATTTAAACATGACTTTCGTGCATAACTTGCAGTTGATCTATTGAAGGAAACAATGCATTTGTTTAGCCTTAAAGTCATGTCACTGAGTCTCTTCTAGTCATTAAATCATTCTAAATTAATTCGAACGAATTCTATTTTCGCCCTTCGAACTTCATTTTCTTACATAACTTGCAATTAATCTACTGAATACAACAATGCATTATTTTAGCATTAAAAAGCATATCACTCAGTGTTTTCATTCATTAAATTGTTTGGAGGCACTTCGAACCAATTCTCTTTTTGCATTTAAAACGCGACTTTCATGCATAACTTGGAATTGATCTATTGATGGCAACCATGCATTTTTTAGCCATAAAGTCATAGTTTTGCGTCTCTTTTAGTCAGTAAATCATTTTAAATCACTTCGTATGAAATTCGGCATTTAAACATGACTTTCATGCATAACTTGCAATTGATCCATTATAGGCAACAATGCATTTGTTTAGCCTTAAAGTCATGTCACTGAGTCTCTTCTAGTCATTAAATCATTCCAAATTAATTCGAACGAATTCTATTTTCGCCCTTCGAACATTGTTTTCTTACATAACTTGCAATTAATCTACTGAATACAACAATGCATTATTTTAGCATTAAAAAGCATATCACTCAGTGTTTTTATTCATTAAATTGTTTGAAGGCACTTCGAACCAATTCTCTTTTTGCATTTAAAAGGCGACTTTCATGCATAACTTGCAATTGATCTATTGATGGCAACTATGCATTTTTTAGCCTTAAAGTCATATTTTTGCGTCTCTTTTAGTCAGTAAATCATTCTAAATCACTTCGTATGAAATTCGGCATTTAAACATGAATTTCATGCATAACTTGCAGTTGATCTATTATAGGCAACAATGCATTCGTTTAGCCGTAAAGTCATGTTACTGAGTCTCTTCTAGTCATTAAATCATTCTAAATTAATTCTAGCGAATTTTATTTTCGCCCTTCAAAAATTATTTTCTTACATAACTTGCAATTAATCTACTGAATACAACAATGCCTTACTTTAGCATTTAAAAGCATATCACTCAGTCTTTTCAATCATTAAATTGTTTGAAGGCACTTCGAACCAATTCTATTTTTGTTTTTTAAACACGACTTTCATGCATAACTTGCACTTAATCTATTGAAGGCAACTATTCATTTTTTAGCCTTAAAGTCATATTATTGCGTCTCTTTTAGTCATTAAATCATACTAAATCACTTCGAACGAAATTCGAACTTTAAACATGACTTTCGTGCATAACTTGCAGTTGATCAATTGAAGGCAACAATGCATTTGGTCAGGCTTAAAGTCATGTCACTGAGTCTCTTCTAGTCATTAAATCATTCTAAATTAATTCGAACGAATTCTATTTTCGCCTTTCGAACTTCATTTTCTTACATAACTTGCAATTAATCTACTGAATACAACAATGCATTATTTTAGCATTAAAAAGCATATCACTCAGTGTTTTCATTCATTAAATTGTTTAGAGGCACTTCGAACCAATTCTCTTTTTGCATTTAAAACGCGACTTTCATGCATAACTTGCACTTGATCTATTGAAGGCAACTATTCATTTTTTAGACTGAAAGTCATATTTTTGCGTCTCTTTTAGTTAGTAAATCATTCTAAATCACTTCGTATGAAATTCGGCATTTAAACATGACTTTCGTGCATAACTTGCAGTTGATCTATTATAGGCAACAATTCATTTGTTTGGCCTTAAAGTCATGTCACTGAGTCTCTTCTAGTCATTAAATCATTCTCAATTAATTCGAACGAATTCTATTTTCGCCCTTCGAACATTATTTTCTTATATAACTTGCAATTAATCTACTGAATACAACAATGCATTATTTTAGCATTTAAAAGCATATCACTCAGTCTTTTCAATCATTAAATTGTTTGAAGGCACTTCGAACCTATTCTATTTTTGTATTTAAAACACGACTTTCATGCATAACTTGCACTTGATCTATTGAAGGCAACTATTCTTATTTTAGCCTTAAAGTCATATTTTTGCGTCTCTTTTAGTCAGTAAATAATTCTAAATCACTTCGTATGAAATTCGGCATTTAAACATGACTTTCATGCATAACTTGCAATTGATCTATTATAGGCAACAATGCATTTGTTTAGCCTTAAAGTCATGTCACTGAGTCTCTTCTAGTCATTAAATCATTCTAAATTAATTCGAACGAATTCTATTTTCGCCCTTCGAACTTCATTTTCTTACATAACTTGCAATTAATCTACTGAATACAACAATGCATTATTTTAGCATTAAAAAGCATATCACTCAGTGTTTTCATTCATTAAATTGTTTGGAGGCACTTCGAACCAATTCTCTTTTTGCATTTAAAACGCGACTTTCATGCATAACTTGGAATTGATCTATTGATGGCAACCATGCATTTTTTAGCCATAAAGTCATAGTTTTGCGTCTCTTTTAGTCAGTAAATCATTCTAAATCACTTCGGATGAAATTCGACATTTAAACATGACTTTCGTGCATAACTTGCAATTGATCTATTATAGGCCACAATGCATTTGTTTAGCCTTAAAGTCATGTCACTAAGTCTCTTCTAGTCATTAAATCATTCTAAATTAATTCGAACGAATTCTATTTTCGCCCTTCGAACATTATTTTCTTACATAACTTGCAATTAATCTACTGAATACAACAATGCATTATTTTAGCATTAAAAAGCATATCACTCAGTGTTTTCAATCATTACATTGTTTAAAGGCACTTCGAACGAATTCTCTTTTTGCATACAAAACCCGACTTTCATGCATAACTTGCAATTGATCTATTGATGGCAACTATGCATTTTTTAGCCTTAAAGTCATATTTTTGCGTCTCTCTTAGTCAGTAAATCATTTTAAATCACTTCGTATGAAATTCGGCATTTAAACATGACTTTCATGCATAACTTGCAATTCATCTATTATAGGCAACAATGCATTTGTTTAGCCTTAAAGTCATGTCACTGAGTCTCTTCTAGTCATTAAATCATTCCAAATTAATTCGAACGAATTCTATTTTCGCCCTTCGAACATTATTTTCTTACATAACTTGCAATTAATCTACTGAATACAACAATGCATTATTTTAGCATTTAAAAGCATATCACTCAGTTTTTTCAATCATTAAATTGTTTGAAGGCACTTCGAACCAATTCTATTTTTGTTTTTTAAACACGACTTTCATGCATAACTTGCACTTGATCTATTGATGGCAACTATGCATTTTTTTAGCCTTAAAGTCATATTTTTGCGTCTCTTTTAGTCAGTAAATAATTCTAAATCACTTCGAATGAAATTCGTCCTTTAAATATGACTTCCATGCATAACTTGCAGTGGATCTATTATAGGCAACAATGCATTTGTTTAGCCTTAAAGTCATGTCACTGAGTCTCTTCGAGTCATTAAATCATTCTAAATTAATTTGAACGAATTCTGTTTTCGCCCTTCCAACATTATTTTCTTACAAAACTTAAAATTAATCTACTAAAGACAACAATGCATTATTTTAGCATTAAAAAGCATATCACTCAGTCTTTTCAATCATTAAATTGTTTGAAGGCACTTCGAACCAATTCTATTTTTGTTTTTAAAACACGACTTTCATGCATAACTTGCACTTGATCTATTGAAGGCAACTATTCATTTTTTAGCTTTAAAGTCATATTTTTGCGTCTCTTTTAGTCAGTAAATCATTCTAAATCACTTCGTAGGAAATTCGGCATTTAAACATGACTTTCATGCATAACTTGCAATTGATCTATTATAGGCAACAATGCATTTGTTTAGCCTTAAAGTCATGTCACTCAGTCTCTTCTAGTCATTAAATCATTCTAAATTAATTCGAACGAATTCTATTTTCGCCCTTC